>CM029676.1:19627579-20132844 GCA_017311315.1 Dendrocalamus latiflorus
ATATCACCATATTTCTTTTAAAGTAATAATAGAAAAAGCATTAATATTTTTTTAATCTTTGACAAGAAGAGAAGTCTATCATAGAGTATCTAAAATAATTTCATCATCTATCCTAGTATATTCAAGAAGATGTTAATACAAAAACTAAAAAAATGGAATACTTTATTAAAGGCCTGCAACCAAATATAAAGCATTGTATTATGACTACCTAATTTTTAGACTTACAGACTCTAGTCGATCAAGCACTCTGGATGGAAGAAGAAATATCAGGATACTATAGGATTAACAAACAAAATGATCCTTTGTTTTTGGCAGATACAACTTGTTTTCACTGCAAACAGGATTAACATTATCGTCATCAATGTCCAATAAGATCCTTACCTAAGGAAGATGTCAGGATACAAGCACGAAGATAGGCATCAATGCCGTATCAACCATCGATGAAGGAAGAAGGATCCCACCCTAAAAATGCTAGGGTAGAAAAGGAGATAAATAAACTCTAAAGAACAACATGAAGAAGAATGACAAAGAATTAGAAAAGCGAGTATCACACAGCAAGGAATAACGAATAGTGCAAAACCTACCTTATACCCCTTTTGTGTAAGCAAGTTTACAAGAGTCAAGTAGTTTGCTTGTAAACTAAGGTATGGTAAGATTACAGAAATATATGTAAGCTGTCTATACAAAGATATAAGAAATAAGAAATTTGTGCCATGTCAAAGTCAATCACAATGGACCTAATTTTGAACTTCAAAACTACGAGGGAGGAATGAATATGACAAAGACAATAATTTAAATGGTTATGTACAATGGAAGGATTCTCAATGGGCCAGCTTAGGAAGTACTAGCAAAATAAACCAAGAATGTCTTAAGAATTGCTAAAGAAATTCATAAAGAAATAATGATGTGCAAAATTAGTATCTACAAAATATTCAATAAGCCAAGTCAAGCAATTTATAGGGAAAGTGACAAGGCATATTGAGTCTTTAACATACACAAAGATGATATACAGGTGCAGGCAATGAAGAAGAGATCGTGTGGAACTTAGATGTAACAAGAAAGGGGAAGTACTGACAGAACTACCAGTTGACAAGTACTACATGAAGCTCACCCTAAATGAAAGACAAGACCTAAGAAAAGGAATCAGAACTGCAACAAGTTTAATCTTCCAACCCATTTTCTAACCTGGGTGAATCTCAGGGGCAAGAAACCAAAATTTTGCAAAATTTTGAATTCCCTTTGAATTTTGGTTGAATTCAAATTTCTTTCCCAATTTGTAAATTCTAAGCAAATCTTGTTTTCCCTTCTTGGTCTTCTTCCACCTTCCCTATGCCCTTGGCACATTTCAAACCCTGCCACTACCCCTGTTCTTCTGTGCCACTTAGTCTTTCCTTGTTCGCTGCCACCACTGCTCATGATCATCGCTGCCAACTCCGTCATAGGCCGTACATGCTCTGCCCACCTCTAACATACTCTTCGATGCGGGTCCCATCATCTTGGACACTCATACTTGCCACTGACGTCCATTTTGCCACCATCGCTAACAAGCACCTTCTTGGCCGATGCACATGCCCACCCTTCTTGACTGCCACAACTCACCATTCAAGGAGCACTAAGGCCGAGGTGTCACCGTTGCTTGCTGACCACACCACTACAGCTGCTGACCTCCATTGAAGTCTCCAGTGCACTCTTCCCTGGACACGCGCCGCCACCTGAGCTAGCTGCTCCATTGTTCAAACTACCTTCCAGTAGCTATAAAAGCCACGATCACACCCACTATCCGCATTAGCACCCAACTCACCCCAGCTTCCCCTCTTCCCTCTTCGGCCAAGTAGCTCATCACAGCCACAAGAAATCTGCCAATAAGTCTATTTTCAATTTCAGTACAAATCTTAACCATTATTCAATTGCTTCTTGTTAGACCATGTGGCCTGGTCTAGGTTATTTTAGATGATGAATAATTGACAACGTTGGTTATGGTATTATTGTATTATTTATGGTGTGTTGCTTCTTTATATGCTTGTGATAGCATGGTGATATGATAGGTTGCATGATACGCTCGTGTGAGGTATTGTGCGGATTGACTTGAGTCAAGTCGTGGACTTGTGCTCATACGCGGTTGTTTGTTTATTCATGTGCAGGTGTTGCTTGAGGCGGAACATGGTCGATGACGGGACTGAAACTAGGTTCGGTGGAACTGAGGTTTCGGGACTAAGTTCAGGGAGAAACTGAGGTCCTATCGGTCAAGGATGTCATGCGGGATGTTCAGGCTAAAGAATAATGCACATGGAGATGATGCGTGGAGAAGATACAGGAGGTGCGGTCCTGAAGGCTTCGACGCGTGGAAGGCTGAAAAATCGGAAGCATAAAAAGAATTAAAAAACCTATGTTATGAAGGGTTTTGGGTCCCTTGAAAAGTACTGGGCCAAAAAGCCTAGTTGAGGCGAAAAGGTCCAGGATGAGTTGTATTAGGACTGAGAGTTTGTATTGGAGTAGGTTAAAGATTGAAGGGCGACTAGATAAATAGAGAGAGAGAGAGAGCGGCGGCTGTTGATGTGCCGTTTTTGAGCGAAGAAAAAAACTGAAAGCGGCGGCTTGTACGTGAAAAAAACGGGTGTGCGGTGGCCGACTCTTACGAGAGAAAAAGTAGAGTGGCAGCCGCGTTTTTGGTTGAAGATTTGATGATGCATGGTTGATGAATACATGAGGTGGTTCAGGCTGCATGCAAGTGCTTGATTTGTGAACATCCAGCAAGAAATTATCTACCAAACCTCGATTCGGGTGCAAGATTATTCTTCACTTGATCAAGCTTCAACGATTTAACCAATTGATCTCGTTGCTTCTATCTGGTCCAGCGACGCGGATTTTTTTTTCATGCGCAGGCTCGTACGGCGCTGGTCTTCACGGCTTTCATCGGCGTGCGTGGACGCGCGGAAAAGATTTGCTAGGCAAACCGCGTGCGCGCAAGTTTCCTCGTTCGGTATACCATCAAACAGAGAAGCAGATCTTTGGATCGGTAATCCATATAATATAGTTAGAGCATCAAGTTTATGATCTGAAAGTTTGGTAGATTAACTTCTTATGGATTTTTGTTTAGTTGCATAATTAGGGCTTAATTTATTCTCGTCACTATCTGCATCAGTGATCCTGTTTATTTTATATCTTGAGTTCTTGATCTCCGTTTGACGTAATTCTAGTTGGATTAGTTTAATAATTGTGTCTAGTTTATTCTGTCAAAATTTGAGGTCAATCGGAGTTACAGTTTTTTATTGGGATCAGTTTTAGTGAGAGTATATTATTCTGTCCAGAATTTTTAATCGAGGCTTAAATAGATTTTGGGTTTAGTGGAGAGTCTTAAATTTATTTTTAGCTTCCGCAATCATTCACCCCCCTCTGATTGCCTATCTTAGTGTGAATCGATCTTACACTTCTATCCATAGTTCCCTTGTGACCCTGCACTACAAACCCCATCGAGGCTTTGCCATAGCTCCTTCGACCCTTAGCTCATCGACGACCATTCCCTTCACTCGGCAGAGCCACCTCACCATGCATGGCCTTCCATGGAGCTCTAGAACCAAGGCCATCGCTACCATGATATTCCCCATGTCCTAGAGAAACATAAACCACCCTTTCCTTCACCAGTTAACCTTCGAGATGCTCCTATGCCATGGTCAAGCGTTGTGGAGCCCGTCTCACCGTCGGCCACAACAACTGATCCCTGAGCCCTGCAAATGCCAAAAATGGAACCCCATCATGTAGTAGAACCTAATCATACCCTCAGTTGCCATCGGCAACCCTTGCTGGCACCACAATCGCTTGCCGCCATAATTGCTATGCTCGGGTGTACTATAACGACCCGAGGAAGATGATGACCATTCGAATTTGTGCCAGGCCGCTTTGGTCTAGTGGACCCAAAACCATATCGGGCCAACCTAGCACTGTAGCATTTTACTGTACACAACCCGACTTGTTATTGTTTATACCCAAACTTGAACACAATTTTCAAACTCGATATTGTTTAAACCTTAAACCATCACTATTCTAAAACCCATAGCCCATTAAGCAACTTTATACCCATTTTGACCTCGTGAAGCCTATTCTCAACTCCGTCTAGCCAAAATAGACTCTGATAAAACCTTAGCCAGCCCAAATACTATTTTGAACCCAAGCCCAATACTATTCAGACATGTTACTATTCACATAAACTTGTTTAACACAAGTATATTCATTTTGACTGTTTCAACCCATCTAACCCAATTTCATCTCCATTAAGCCAAACCAAGCACCACTCAAACCCTATTCACCCAAACCCAAATATAGCACAAGTGGAGGCAAATAGCAAGGCAAGGAACCTGATAATTCAAGGACTAGGAAGGAGTGATTTTGATTGTGTTGTGCATCTTAAATCCGCATATGAGGTATGGAAAATACTATGTGATTATCATGAGGATTCATCTACTATTAAAGAGGTACGTCAAGATATGTACAAAAAGGATTACATGAGTTTTGAGATGAAATCTGGTGAATCAATAGATGATCTCTTTGCTCGCTTTAATAAAATTCTTAGTAACCTACGTGCTGTTAATGTTACTTATACTGATGCTGAAAATGCACGTCAATTACTTAGAGCATTAGATATGTCTATATGGGAGATGAAGGTTACATCTATTAGAGAATCTACTGTCATGAGTACACTTACATTAGATGTACTTTATTCTAAATTGAAAACTCATGAATTAGATGTTTTTGCTAGAAAAAATAATTGTAATAAATCAATTGCTTTAGCTTCACAATCTAGCAAGTCTAATGGTGATAATTCTTCTACTAGCTATGCTTTGTCTTCTTTGTCTTCACTAATCGATGAACAACTAGAGCAACTCCCGGAAGATGTTTTGGAACTCCTCTCTACACGCTTCACAAGAGCCATACAGAATGTGAGATCAAGCAAGAGAGGAAATTTTGGTCCTCAAAGGTGCTATGAGTGTGGTGATCTCAATCATATTCGTCTCAAATGTCCAAAGTTTCTAGCAAGATTTGCAAGGGAAGAGAATGAGAAGGAAGAAGAGATGGAAAAAAAGGAAGAATAAAAAGAAGGGCTATATGAATCACAAGGTGGTGCATCGTGTTCTTGCCGCTCTTGGGCAAATTAATTTGAGTGATGTGGACACAGACAGCGAGGATGATAGTCCCAAAGGCAAGAAAGATTTAACTGGGTTGTGTCTAATGGCAAGTAGCAAAAGCTCCACCGACAATGATGATCTTGACAGCGACAACTACAATGAGGTAGAACCTTCTTATGATGATTTAGCTAAGGCTGTTGCTAAACTTGGTACTTTGCTAGAAAAGAAAGATAAAAAGATTAAGAAATATGATACTTTGATTGAATCTCTAAATTCTGAAATTGCAAGACTTAGAGTTTTACTTCCTGATGATGAATCTTGTGAGTCTTGTCAAAATTTACATTCTGAGTTAGAGAATGCAAGGTCACTTAATGCTTTAAACATGAATCAACTTAGAGATGTAACTGCTAAATTTGATGAATTAAGATTAGCACATGACTCTTGTGATGAAAAATTGAAATGCGCTAATGATGAAATTGGAAAGCTCAAGTTTAGTTCTTCTTCATGTTTAGAATCAAGTATTTCAAATGTTCATTCTAAAACTTGCTCTAAATGTGAATTATTAGAAGCTAGACTTAAATCATCTCAAGAAAAAATTCAACAGATGCTTTATAATGAGATATCTTCTTGTTCTAAATGTCCTAAGCTTAACACAGAAATAGAAGCATTGACTAGACAACTTAATGATTTTGCTGAAAAAGAAAGATTGGCTCAGTCTAGTGCTTCTAAAAATCTTGTGAATAAACATGTTAAATGCACAACTTGTCCCACTCTAGCAAAAGAGAATGAGTACCGGAAAGACACTTTAGAGAGATTTTCTTTTGGCAAGAAAATTTTAAATATGATTCTAGACAAGTCAAAAACAAGTGTGAAAAATCGTGGTTTAGGATTTAATTTTGTCGAGCATGCCAAGAATAATCCTCCTAAGGTTATTAAGTCTCTTGAACATAGAAAAATTGAACTGAAACTTGAACAAAAACAAACTGTGTTTAAATCTGCTGGCTTTGTGCAAAGTTCATCAAAAAATAATGTAGGTGCTAGCTCATCATCTCAAAAGAATTCTGGTTATGTTAAATTTCATTGCACCTATTGTGGAAGAGATGGACACTTGAATGAATTTTGCTTTAGACGTGCCAAGAAAGAGAGAAAAGAAAGACTGAATGCTTTAAAACAAAAATGTGCAACCTTTTTCATTCCTAGATCTCATGCAAAATCTAAGTTTTTAGAGAACTTTTATGATAACTTTATATCTGCTTCACATGCTAGATTGGGATCAAATTCAAATAATTCACGTTCTTTTGGCATTATGATCATCCACATGCACGTGATTTTGGTTCTAACTTTGTTGCTCCTGTTCGTCGTGTGTCTCAGTACTGGATTCCTATATCTTATTTCACTAACCCCAGTACTGTGAGACCGGTGTTTCCTGTGATGTAAGAACAACTGACAAGAATGGAGAACATGAGCTAGATTGGGTTCTAGTCTTTTACATCATTGCTTGATTGGAACACTTGATGGTTCTTCACTCTCTTTGAAGGCTTCTAAGATATTTCATTTTTTGAGAGACCATGTGGAAAATGTGATGTTGTCTTACATCTTGTTAAATTCTCAAGTTGCTGATTTGCACATGAAATCGCTTGATACTTCTCGTTTTGCTCTTTTGCGAAGTGAGTTGGGCGTATTACCTTTTATGGGATTATTCTGAGGGGAGCTTGTTGTTTAAAAATTTCAGAAGCTTTGTTTATTATCCTTGTCAAATCACTCATCAAATCGAGTCATTAAAACCAATTGAATAGTAGAGCTCTTTTTATCATATTTATCCATATGCTGTGTAGCTTTGATCACGACTTGTTATAATTAAATTGCTACATTTGAATTGAAAGCATGATATTGCGGAATATTTTAACTAGATTGATTATATTTATTACTTTGCGATATCCATAAAAAAGGATGAGCTTGATTGTGAGTCTTATTTTAACTCTTGGCTATGAGGCTCTTATGTTTCATGTTACAATTTTTATGATCACTCAATTTGGCAAGTTATTCTTAAGAAAAGGTATATAAGAAAGAGACAATTGAAAAAATGTATGCTTCAAGCATTCCATGGTGAACAAAAAAAGGGCACAAAAGTGCGCAAAATGAAAAGAAGTATGCTTCAAGCATGCCACCATCAAAAAAAATATATGTCATTATGAAAAAGAAGTATGCTACAAGTATGCCACATGCCTAAGAATTGAGTGTGGAGAAATAAGTTGTTACATAAGACTACTAGCCCGTCTAGAGTTAAGATTTGCTGCACCTTTAGGCTTTAACTTTTCATTGTGATATTTCATTGTGCTCTTTATAATTAGTCTGGTCAGTGTTGCAATGCCTGTCATGGATATAAAATCGATTAATCATATTGACAGACTTGTTTTGACTTTGCTATATGATATATGGCTTTATATGATCTAGATAGCTCTACTCAAAATATAACTTGGTTGCTTTACTAAACCAATGCAACGTGACTTGGATAATCTATAAAGCTTCTAGATTTTTATTGTCATTGCTCTTTCTTAGATTTATTCTCATTCACTGAAATTTCTTGATGATTACATTGCCAAAGGGGGAGAGAATTTTGAGAGATTGGAGAGTTTTTGGAGAAATTAAAATTACTTCTCTTGTGTTGAGGGGGAGAGTTTGAAAGTTTGGCTTCAGTTCTTCACTTAGATTTGTTGGAAGTCATGTTAATTTAATATGTTGTCAATGTATTCATCAAGGGGGAGATTGTTAGACCATGTGACATGGTCTAGGTTATTTTAGATGATGAATAATTGACAACGTTGGTTATGGTATTATTGTATTATTTATGGTGTGTTGCTTCTTTATATGCTTGTGATAGCATGGTGATATGATAGGTTGCATGATACGCTCGTGTGAGGTATTGTGCGGATTGACTTGAGTCAAGTCGTGGACTTGTGCTCGTACGCGGTTGTTTGTTTATTCATGTGCAGGTGTTGCTTGAGGCGGAATATGGTCGATGATGGGACTGAAACTAGGTTCGGTGGAACTGAGGTTTCGGGACTAAGTTCAGGGAGGAACTGAGGTCCTATCGGTCAAGGATGTCATGCGGGATGTTCAGGCTAAAGAACAATGTGCATGGAGATGATGCGTGGAGAAGATAAAAGAGGTGCGGTCCTAGAGGCTTCGACGCGTGGAAGGCTGAAAAATCAGAAGCATAAAAAGAATTAAAAAAAACCCATGTTATGAAGGGTTTTGGGTCCCTTGAAAAGTAGTGGGCCAAAAAGTCTGGTTGAGGCGAAAAGGCCCAGGATGAGTTGTATTAGGACTGAGAGTTTGTATTGGAGTAGGTTAAAGATTGAAGGGCGACTAGTTAAATAGAGAGAGAGCGGTGGCTGTTGATGTGCCGTTTTTGAGCGAAGAAAAAACAGAAAGCGGTGGCTTGTACGCGAAAAAATACAGGTGTGCGGCGGCCGACTCGTACGAGAGAAAAAGTAGAGCGGCAGCCGTGTTTTTGGTTGAAGATTTGATGATGCCTGGTTGATGAATACATGAGGTGGTTCAGGCTGCATGCAAGTGCTTGATTTGTGAACATCCAGCAAGAAATTATGTAGCAAACCTCGATCCGCGTGCAAGATTATTCTTCACTTGGTCAAGCTTCAACGATTTAACCAATTGATCTCGTTGCTTCTATCTGGTCCAGCGACGCGGATTTTTTTTTCATGCGCAGGCTCGTACGGCGCTGGTCTTCACGGCTTTCATCGGCGTGCGTGGACGCGCAGAAAAGATTTGCTAGGCAAACCGCGTGCCCGCCAGTTTCCTCGTTCGGTATACCATCAAACAGAGAAGCAGATCTTTGGATCGGTAATCCATATAATATAGTTAGAGCATCAAGTTTATGATCTGAAAGTTTGGTAGATTAACTCCTTATGGATTTTTGTTTAGTTGCATAATTAGGGCTTAATTTATTCTCGTCACTATCTGCATCAGTGATTTTGTTTATTTTATATCTTGAGTTCTAGATCTCCGTTTGACGTAATTCCAGTTGGATTAGTTTAATAATTTTGTCTAGTTTATTCTGTCAAAATTTGAGGTCAATCGGAGTTACGGTTTTGTTTTGGGATCAGTTTTAGTGAGAGTACATTATTCTGTCCAGAATTTTTAAACGAGGCTTAAATAGGTTTTGTGTTTAGGGGAGAGTCTTAAATTTATTTTTAGCTTCTGCAATCATTCACCCCCCTCTGATTGCCTATCTTAGTGTGAATCGATCTTACACTTTTTTCCATAGTTCCCTTGTGACCCTACACTACAAACCCCATCGAGGCTTTGCCATAGCTCCTACGACCCCTAGCTCACGGCGACCATTCCCTTCACTCGGCAGAGCCACCTCACCATGCATGGCCTTCCATGGAGCTCTAGAACCAAGGCCATCGCTACCATGATATTCCTCATGTCCTAGAGAAACATAAACCACCCTTTCCTTCACCAGTTAACCTTCGAGGTGCTCCTATGCCATGGTCAAGCGTTGTGGAGCCCATCTCACCGTCAGCCACAACAACTGATCCCTAAGCCCTGCAAATGCCAAAAATGGAACCCCATCGCGTAGTAGAACCTAATCATACCCTCAGTTGCCATCGGCAACCCTTGCTGGCACCACAATCGCTTGCCGCCATAATTGCTATGCTCGGGTGTACTATAACGACCCGAGGAAGATGATGACCATTCGAATTTGTGCTAGGCCGCTTTGGTCTAGTGGACCCAAAACCATATTGGGCTAACCTAGCACTGTAGCATTTTATTGTACACAACCCGACTTGTTATTGTTTATACCCAAACTTGAACACTATTTTCAAACTCGATATTGTTTAAACCTTAAACCATCACTATTCTAAAACCTATAGCCCATTAAGCAACTTTATACCCATTTTGACCTCGTGAAGCCTATTCTCAACTCCGTCTGGCCAAAATAGACTATGATAAAACCTTAGCCAGCCCAAATACTATTTTGAACCCAAGCCCAATACTGTTCAAACCTGTTACTATTCACATAAACCCGTTTAACACAAGTATATTCATTTTGACTGTTTCAACCCATCTAACCCATTTTCATCTCCATTAAGCGAAACCAAGCACCACTCAAACCCTATTCACCCAAACCCATTTTCTTTATGCATGTTTCAATTATTTTTTGTATTTTATTCCTAGCTTGCATTCTAGAAAGCAAAAATTCATTTCAATTCGTTCTTCTACATTAGCATCCAAATTTGACTAGTTGGTCAATGGAGCTATAGGAGCAATTATAGCAGTTGGTGTCAAACTTGAAGCCTACATTGAAATAATCAGAGACTTTGGCTAAGGAGGCATGGCCTTATTGATCATATTGATCCTAGTTTTTAAATTCAATATTTTGCTTTCAAATATAAGTGCATGCTTGCCACTGTTTGTGCAGATTACCTAGCCACACAATACAATCGATACCTCTTTTTTCTCTTCCTTGATAATACCTTTCTCTTGTCGCCAAAGGATACTCATAATAGTAATATGGCTAGATTATGGTTGTGTTTAGATATGCTCAAGTGGTAAAGCCAAATACAACATGAATATTGCCAACAAATATTGAAATATGATAATGATAATGGTAACGTGGGTTACCACTAGAAATAGAGAATGCTTTATAAAATAGTGGAGACTCGAGCGAGTGATGGGTATGAGACCGGTGCTGGGATGGCACCAGGTTTGAGTTTTTTGGTTTGTCTTGCCTGAGTCGATTAAGGACCGAATCCGTCTGTGCTCATTTCTACACCCAATCATGCAACCAAAAGTCTAGTATGGGATGGACTTGGCCCACTAATTTGCTTGGTTTTGATGTTGACTCCTACACCCTTGTAACAAAGTTGGGAATAGTCTGCGAGGTCATTGCCCAGGGAAAAGTGATGGGAGTGAACCTATAGGGGTCACTATCTAGGAGGGACCCGAAAGGTCCCTGCCCTTGGAGGGTGCACTCGACCGATGAGTTAACAACAGGGGCCCTTAGCGCTGAGGGTTCATACCTTTGCAGTGGGGGAAAGTATCGGAACTAAGCGTTGTAAAGGTTTTATTATGATTTCTTAGTCGCACGCATACAGAAGCGTGTAATGGCTGATATTATGAGATAATCATATCTTATGGATAAAGTTGTACACCTCTGCAAAGTGTCATAATCTATTCAAATAGATGTTCCTTCGGTCATGGGCAAAGAGTAAAAATACCAGTGTATAGTTTTCACAAAATGGTTACGGGTTAATAGTGTCTATGGACATGGGATGGTGGTGTGGAAAAAGGATAAGGAATAATGCCCATAGATTGGACATGGTAAATAACTATGAGGAAAGTTGCTCCCACAAAGTCAATTGAATTTGGATATTTTTTATTTTAGTTAAAAATGGCTTTGTCATAGGTTTGGAAACTAGTTATGATATGATATTTGACAAATTGGCTTCCTGTTAAAGAAACATAATATTGTCTTTTTGCATACAGATAAGAGCCCTATAAATGCTTTCTACTATATGGAATTACTGAGTACCTAGGGTACTCAGCCTTGCTTATTTTCATTAGAATAGATACCAGAAGAAGAAATGATGTTTCAAGCTATGGCTACCACCACACTCAAACATTCCTATCGGGTTTTCTTTAATTCTTCTGAATGTAAGTTAAGTTTTGGGTTTGGACGCTCGTAAAGTTGCTAAAGTTGACCATTAAGTCATATTTTAATCAAGCTAATCCTTTTTAAATTATCATGAGTTGGCTTGATACTCTTCTCTCCACAACTGTACTCTTGGGTTGTTTCAGAAAGTACAATGGTATGTTCCTAAAAATGGGGTCGTTACAACTTATATCGTAGTAAATTGTACTGAAGTGTCAAGTACATTTGTGGGACAATAGGGATGAGGAGTGATGGTGGTGATGAGGGATGGAGGCCCAAACCCTAGGTCACTGATGGTGCCATGGAAGGATGAGATGCGGGCAAACAACGGCATAGAGGCCAGAGATGGAGGCAGGCCCTAACCCAAACATTGTCACCACTCAAACTCTAAACGTTTACTCACCCATCCACCACTCACCCACATCCCCTTCCTCTGGTCGACTGCGCCTTCTTCGGCCGTCGTTGAGTTGAGAGGGTGGCAAAGGAGCATATTACAAAAATGCTTGACCATGTGTCGGGGCTTTGTGCTAAAAATCGTTTATGTGATGGTGGGGGCATCTTATGTAAATCCAGGCCATCTAGGGGTGATTCAACTGATAGCACCAAGAATTTTTTAGATTTTTACCATGTGGACGCCAATTTTTGGAGTACACGTATGTGTGCGTATTCAGTGAGAAAACATGTGTTTGTGCTCTGTGAGCTTTTGGGTGTCTTCCATAAATTCCTAGCTTGTGTAGGTAACGTGTACATGTGTGTGCACGTGAGTGGTGTATGTTGAGCATGTGCATCTACGTTTTACTCTCTTAAAAAACAAAAGAAGTTTTTAGCTAAGCAATAGCTCTACATTATAATTTTGATGGAGATATTAATAGGAGTAAGCGATTAGATACCTCATATGCACAATGTCATGCAATAGTAATTTTTGCGCAGATGACACTGTTTGTCTTCAATGATTTGTTTATACAATAGGATGTTAACCGGCCAATTATGGATTGACTTCTCCCACTCGGCCTCTTCGATGCCAAATTGTAAGAAGCACTATCCGTTTGGTACATTCAAAATGCATCAGTCTGATTTCTGTTGCGACGATATTACTTCATTCATTAACGAAAACATGAACTCTTTTATGTGGGCAGGATGTATTTTTTAGTTATCTTATTGCCTTGGTGCATGTGTTAATGTTCATTTCAAATATCCAGATTGGGGCTGCTTCTTTTGGCTGTGCAAAATCATCCTAGAATCAATGCAAGATATTGAATTTTGAAAAAAGAAAACAAAAAAGGATCACAATGTTATCTATACAAGTTATGTTTACATACAAAGTTACAACGAATTTGACACCTTTTCATTGCCTGTACATCTCTCCAAGTTGATGTTTCTGGGCAAATGTGCAGGGCACATAGATACATTTCTGGATAAGAGTAGTAATCTCTACTACTTAAAAGAGAAGTTGGTAGTGGTGGCACATCACCATCTCCTGATGATTCATCTGCCATTCCACCACCTTTTTCTCGAATACGCAGGAGAGCTGCATATCATTTCATTAAGAAGAAGAGTTTGCAAAGCACAACACGCACACCAAACACACCTCTTAACTTTCAGTTACATTCGCGCCTGTCAGAACAAAACACGACCAACTACTAACAACAGCGGCGAGCTTAACCGTTTGCTACAGGGAGCCGTGCAAGCTCCCTTGCTCCAGCTAGACACCACAGGCGTGCTTCCTCTTCAATGTGTGTTAGGACCCTCTGCACGTTTGGCGTCGCCCCGTTGAAAACACAATCGTTTCGCTGCTTCCAGATCATCCATGCGCCCAAAATAATCAAAGAATTGATTCCCTTTCTGAAGATTGTAGGAACCAGCTTGTCTATCTTGATCCACCAATCCTCAAATGAAGTGTCCGCAACTTGAGGGGCCAGGACTGAGAGTCCCACTTTACTGAGCAATTGAAACCACACTTGCTTAGCGAAAACACAGCCAATGAGGATGTGCTGGATATCCTCCTCGACTTGATCGCAGAGCACACAGCAGCTTGGGTGAGGTAGTCCTCTTCTCGCTAGTCTGTCCGCCGTCCAGCAACGTTTGTGAACCGCCAACCAGATAAAGAACTGGCATTTCTTAGGTGCCCAGCTCTTCCAGATGAGTTCCCATGGTTCAAAATGAACTGCTCCAATGAAGAAGGTCTCATAAGCTGATTTCGACGAATACTGTCCAGAAGCTGAGAATCTCCATTGATGCTTGTCTGGGACGCCCGACATTAGCTGCACTTCCTCCAGCAGGTCCACGATTCCTATGAACTCAGCGAGAGCAGCGACACTGAGAGCACCTCGGATGTCGTGAGTCCAGTGAAGCTCATGCACCGCTTCACTAACTTTACGTCGACTCCGTAGCCGTTTGGGGACCAGGGCGAAAATGTGAGGGGCTAGGACAGCAAAGGACGAGCCATGGAGCCAATTGTCGGTCCAGAACAGAGTGGTATTTCCATCACCCACAATTGTGTTCATGGCAGCGGCAAAGAGAGCTTTCACTGGCTCCTGCACTTGAATAGGGAAGGCAGCCCATGGTTTGTCCGGCTGAGTTCTTTCTAACCATAACCATCTCATCCGATGTGCCCAGCTCAACGACTTCAGATCATGAATCCCCAGACCCCCGAGTTCTAGTGGCCGAGTTACTTTCGGCCAGGCCAGCAAACAGTGTCCCCCTTTTGCATCTTTCCTTCCTCGCCAAAGGAACCCTCTACGGATCTTATCCATGGCCTTCAGCGCCCAAGGTGGCAGGTCCACCGCCATCGCCAGGTAGATAATCATGGAGGTCATGACAAATCTAACCTGTACAGTTCGTCCGGCCCTATTCATAAGGTATGCTTTCCATCCTGGTAGCTGGTTTGCGAGACGATCAACGATAGGCTGGACATGGGCTTTCGTCAGCTTCTTGACTAATAAAGGTAAACCAAGATATTTGCAAGGAAACTCAAGAACCTCGCACGGGATCCGCTGCTGTACTAGATCCAACTCCTCGGTGGAGCAGCGAATTGGGGTGACGCTGCTCTTTTGAATATTTGTTTTCAGCCCCGTAGCTGCGCCAAAGACCCGTAAGATATCCACGACAAGATCAATATCTGTAGCAGCCGGATGGAGGAACATGACCACGTCATCCGCGTAGAGGGAAACCCGATGTTGGAGAGGATGTCGTGCTAAAGGTTGAAGCAGCCCCATGTCATTGGCCTTCTGTACAATCGCATTAAGGACATCCATGACCAATATGAACAACATAGGAGACAGCGGGTCGCCTTGTCGTAATCCCCGTTGGTGTTGAATCTCCTGTCCTGGTGAGCCATTAAATAGAATCTTCGTGGAAGAGGAGAAAAGGATGCCGCTGATGATACTGCACCATCTATCTCCGAAACCATGATGCCATAACACCTCCAACAAAAAAGGCCATGACACAGAGTCGAAAGCCTTCGATATATCCAGTTTGAGGAGAATGCGAGGGAGCTTTTGTTGGTGAAAGAACCGGGCGGTCTGCTGCACCAACATAAAGTTGTCTTGTATGCATCTTCCCTTGACAAAAGCGCTTTGATTATTGGCCACCAAACCATGAAGTTTACGGGCCAGTCGATTGGCCAAAATCTTGGTTACCAACTTGGCAAAGCTGTGAATCAAGCTAATGGGCCGAAAGTCCTTGACCTGATCTGCTGCCTCTCTTTTTGGAATGAGAGTGAGAAACGCCGAGTTGAGCATCCACAAGTTCTGAATATTGCCACACTGAACTGCAATTAGGGCCGCCATAATATCGGATTTGATGATGGGCCAGCAACTCTTATAGAAACGGCCTGTAAAACCGTCCGGGCCGGGTGCTTTGTCGGAGGGCATGCCTTTGATCATTTCCCCCACCTCTTCTTCAGTAAAGAAGGCATCTAACTCCTGGAGGTCCTGCGGCGGCAGCTCCAGCTGTTCAAGGTCAATTGAGATGTCACGCTGTTCAGCGGTTCCTAGCAAATTATTGTAGAAATCAAAAACTGCCTGCTCCTTGTCTTCCTGTCTTGTGAGGGTATTGCCATTCGCCACAAGTTTAGGAATGAAATTCTTTCTCTTCCGGTGCCGGGCGTGGAGGTGGAAGAGAGCCGTGTTGGCGTCCCCATCTCTTAGCCAGTCAATACGAGATCGTAATCTTGCGATAGTATGCAACAGTGATGATAAGGCAAGGCCATGCTTTTTTAACATGCGACGAAGATTGGCTTCGTCGCTGGATAGCTGTCGAGAATCTTGTGCAATCTCAAGTTGGTGGACAATTTCTTTGGCTAAAAGAAGCTGCGACTTAATGTGTCCAACTCTCCTTTGACTCCGGCTTTGAAGGGCGCGAGTGAGAGCCCTGTATTTGAGAGCGATAGTCTGTAACGGGCAAGGCGTTGCTTGTACCGAGCCCCAAGCTGTAGCCACTTCCTCCGAAAATCCCTCAATGGACGGCCAGAATGCTTCAAAATGAAATCTCCTCTTACCAAGGCGAAGAACATTCAAACCCAGCAACAAAGGACAATGATCCGAGTCTTCCGTCGCAGCACTTTGCAGCAAGCATCGAGGGAATTTTTCCTCCCAATCCGAAGAGCAAAATACTCGGTCAAGCTTTACCAAGGTGGGGGAGTTTTGCTCATTGGACCAAGTGAACTTTTGACCAAATAGGGGGATCTCTTTCAGCGCTGTGTCATCTAAACATCTTCTGAACCTGCCCATCAAGGCCCTATTGACATTGGAGTTGTTCTTATCTTGTTCCCGATATATGAGATTAAAATCTCCAGCAACCATCCACGGACCCATACATTGGGCTCTGATATCTCGAAGTTCTTGGAGAAAGAGCAGCTTTGTCCGCTGTGCTCTGAGGTCCATACACGCATGTCATCCACCATGGGGTTCCATCAATCGAAGCAAACTGTACCGAAACAGAGAAAGCGTCCACCCGTGTGGCTAGAGCTGCTCCAATTCTATCTTTCCAACACATCAAAATACCCCCATGAGCTCCAGCAGATGGTAGGTAGATGTAGTTTGAGAAACTAGATCCCAACAAGGGGAGGAGCAACCTCTGACCAAAGATCTCCATTTTTGTCTCTTGGAGGCACACTATATCAGCTTTCGTGGATTCAACAAGAACTCGGACGGAGTTTTGGCGCGCAACCGAGTTGAGACCACGAACATTCCAGACCAAAATATTCGCTGGATCCATCGGCTACCAATTACACAACGACCCAACACACAAAAGGACTGCACCTGCAGTCACAGGACGGAAGATAAACCTTCCGTCGATACAGCCAAAACATCCGCCGGCGCCCAACCAAACAAGGCCGCTAGGGCCTGGATGTGAGCTTGCGAGAGGGGTTGGCTGAAAACTTTTGCATAGTCATCCAGAGCCTTCTGGTTGAATGGCACCTTGTCATTGAGAAGCCCAAGGGATCTCATCACTGTCTTCTTCTGCGGGTTGAGGGGCTGCCGGGGCGTCTCCACGCCCGCACCAGCAATTCTTCTGCTACGGCGGGGGGTGAAACCAGCAGGCTCTATCTTCCTCCTTCGCTTGCAGATTGGTGGGGCCATTGCCATCGCCACCGTCTTCTTGGTGATGTTTGAAATGAAGTTTCGACGTCCCTCGGTTCTGGGCGGAGAGCTTTCAGCCGCAGCTTGAGCTCGTGTACGAGCTTGCCGCCGCGAGTAGACCAGCATCAACCCCGCGCCTCGCCTTGCCGGCGTCTGCCTCTCAGACCTGGGCGTGGCAGGTCGTGAGGGAGACACCCCAGCCAGAGGCGCAGGGGAGCGTGCCGGGGAAACCTCGCCTGGTACCGGGGAGGCAGTCGCCGCCGAGGAGGCCTCACCCAGTGCCTTTGCTGGGAGTCTTGCCGGGGTGACTGCAGGTCGCGTCGGAGAGGCCACCTCAGGAGCATCCCAGCCAAGGACATCAGTCACCGCTGGTTGCACAGGAGCGTCGACTAGGCCGGGATGGGCGACCTGGGAGTCTGGATGGGCCTCCAAACACAGCCCAAAGTCGTTTGCCACAGACGGGAGAGCCGGCCCAACAGTTGGCCCATCTGTCGCTGAAGTCAGAGGAATTGACGCTGCATCCAGGGAATTAGCGACGATATCCCCCTCGTGCTCCACGCCCATGCAGCAACAGTCCACAGTGATGACAGCTTCTCTGGATTTCATTGTCGCCTGGGAACTAGCATCGACCGCCTTGCCATCAACATCAGCCTCTAGCCCCGAGGTGCACCGTTGGTTGCGTCTGGGCGGGGGAACCGGCTCCAGAGGCATCGACGTGGTGCCCAGCGAATGGAACGGGCCCGAGGCGTTCGTGCAGTGGGAGCCTAGGCGCTCCACTCCGTGGCTCCGCTGCCGCCGCCGGTGAGGAAGGTCCCGCAGAGGAAACTGAACGCCGGCGACGCCTACGGCTCCGATCGGAGTCATCGCACTCCGGAGGGGGGGCAGCAGAGGTGTCCGCCGCCGGGAGCGTCACCGCTGTCACCGAAGCTTCGATAGGATAGACGAGGGATCGCTTCACCGGCGGTTGCTCTTCAGCGGCGGCAGGTGGCTCCACAATATGCAGGTCGAAAGCGACGGCAAGGAGCTCAGGTTGAGTGCACCATGCTGTGAGCCGGAAAGACGTAAGGTCTCACCGGGCAACGGTGTCCGGGTTTAGGGAGCGGATCGAGCATGCGTCGTTGAGGAGGTGTTCGGCCGTGGCTAATTCCCAGGCATGGGCCGGGATACCACGAAGCTCGACGTCGACGAGGTTCGGCAGGGAAGCACTGGAGACGTTAGCTAGCCGAGTCCATCGCCTGAACTTCAGACTGAAACTCGGGCCATGAAGAGATTGTCCACCATTGAGCACACGTACCGCCGTCGTCTCATCTTGGAGGATGAGAAGGAAATCTTCCGGCTCGGCCCGGAGAAGGGCCATCATGCGGATGTCGAGGTCAAACGCACGGGCCGTCTCCTCCAGCACCTCATCAGCAGAAACCGCCGGGCAAGTGCCGATCACCGAGACGAACAGCGCCTTGCGGAGGTCCGTCTCAGCGTGGGCGATGCTATCTGAGCGGTCTAGGACGCAGACTCGCCGACCCGGCCTGGCCGCCCGTGAGGAAGGAGCCACTGCACTTGAGGCCACTGCCGGGGCAGGGGCTGGGGGCTCAACGCCGGTCCCTGGAGGAGACGGCGCCACTCCACTGCCCTTGGCACGGCGCCTCCTACGGCGAATGCGGCGGCGTGGCTGCACGTTGCAGCTCTCGACCTGAGCCCCATCGCCGGCCATGATCGCAGGGGCCGCCTCGGACGGGAAAGCATCAGGCGCGGCCGGGGGGGAGATCCGCCTCCACACCGACACTCTCCTCGGAGGGGCAGGAGCCAGCTTGGCCTGAACGCTCCAGCGACACTCGAAGGAGCGATGGCCCGGCGCGTGACACCGGAAGCAGCGAGTCCGCCGGCGACAGACAGCAGCCCGATGCGAGGGAGACAGGCAATTGAAACACCGACCCCGGAGATCCTCAGGGACCGGTCGACAGGGGTGGCGTGTAGCCAGGATGCGCCGACGGCGAGCTCGCCGTCCTTCTACTTGCAGGTAGCCCTCCTCATCAGGCACAGGTTTCCCCGGCGAGGAGAGGGCTGCGCCCTTCTGTAGCACCACTCTCGCGCGGAGAGACGGCTTCGCGGCAGGCTCTGGCTGCACCGTGGATGCCTCCGCCGAGAGCAAGGCATCCCGATAGGAAGCATAGGGAGCTGGCGACAAGTCCGACCCGCCGGAGAGGGAGGAGGGGCTGGAGTCACACCATCTGACCCATCACTACATGCACGTGCGTGCCTCCCCTCCATGTCCACGAAAAAAATCACTACCCTAACTGACTAACCCCATGATCACCGCCACAGATCCCCGCAGCTAATCCCGCACGGCCGCACCACCTCCATCTCCGCATCTTGCTGCTAGCGAACGGTAGCTAGAATCAGCTGTGGCACCTTCCTCCTTCGCCATCCCCCTCATTTCCCTGGGCCACCTCAAGCTGACATTCCCTCCCCATCTCTCTACCGATGCCCCCTCCCCATCCCTCCCCATCCCTCCACCAATGCCCTCTCCATTCGCTGGCCGCCTCCTCCTCACTGCATCCATCACCGCCAACCCCCAGCACTTCCTCTCATCGCCGCTCCCCTCCCCCTCCGCCAACCACCTCCTCCCCTTACCTTGACACCGTGAATGCCCCACATCCCCCTCTCTCTCAACCTCTCCTCCCTCTCCCCATCGGTGATAGGAGAGGCAGCGTAGCCCCTCGATGAGGGGGAGACAACATGTCGTAGCCTATGCTTCTTACTTGCGCAATGAAGAGCACGGGAGATCTACGCCGAAGGGTGAGGGGAAGGGCAGTGCGGGAGATCAGCTCTGAAGGGTGAGGGGTCCTGCATGCATGTGCGCATGGGAGATCAGTGCTTGCTCGGGTGCAAGCGCATCCTACACGATATTCTGGGGAAGACGACTGTCAAGATCGCAGACTGGATCTGGCTATTCCTGGTGGCCAGTGACCAGATCCGCATAGGGTGGAGGTGACAAGGCGTCATCTGATGGAGACAAGGTGCCCGATCTTTCGATGAGATTGATAACTATCGATTTTGGTGGAGGTGACTCTCACGATCTGACTACAACCATACGACGACGCTTGCGCCTTAGCAATCGCTGAACCAACTTCCGAGATGTTATTGACCTAGCTAGAAGCGCGATCAACCTGAACACGAAGTTCAATCCCTGCGAGCAATCGAAGAACTAGTAAGAATAAGATGTAGGCAATCTGATATTGCGAATAATATTGAAGCATAGATGAAAACAAAGTTGGGATACCGAAAGCTGTCTTGACAGGTGGTCATCCGACATAACTGAAGAATAGAAGTTTGCACAATGGCTAAACCTAAACTCAACGAAATCCAAGTCCTAGCTAGGGATGTGGTGGCTCCTATATAGGGGGAACGACCAGGGGTGGTGGCCAGGGATGTGGGCACACGCCCCTAGGGTTACAAGGCCCATGGGCCCAAGTGGAGGTGGCGCAACACCCTTTCTGACTCGGACTCAGAAATCAATATGGACTCTTTTGACAATTGTGGCCGGATCGAATTGAATTTGATGATGAGGTTGGATCCTTTGGAAAATAGACTTGATAAGTTTTCCATGAAGTACAAGAACGTCCCAGTAGTCCGTATGAGAAAGTTACATCTGTTTAAACTTGACACCATTGTAGTAGTCCGAATCTAATCCCTGAATGAGCCCAACTTGAATTCTTGCTTGACTTGGCCCCAAAGTGATGTAGTGATCTCCATTATTCCTTCCATGCATGTCCATGACTCCACATCCCTTTCCTTTGTCCTTTCCTAGGTTCCTAAGCACAATTAAATCACTTGCATTAGGTAGTTGTCAATTCTCAGTAATATATAAACCTAGGAACGAATTCACCTGGTAGTTAAGTTGGCGAGCATGAGCTCGAGTAAGTGGTCCTTGTAACACTTGTTGTGGATGAGTTGTGTGTGTAGGCACGGTTGTATCCATGGAAAGGATGTCCTCATCATTATCCTCCTCACTCTCCACCTCCTCGCCATCGGCTATGGGGTGGAGGCGAGCTTTAGATTGACGATAGCAGCGACACAACGGCATGGTGATGGCGTAGTTCCATTACGACGGTGTAGGTCCACATTGATCCCAAACTCACTGCTAGCCTCTAAGAACTTAGGTATCCTCCTCCCCTAATCCCACCTCTATCCTACACTGTGTGTTGTGCCTCTCCATGTTGCATCCACCTTAGGCCATTCGCCTCCACCAGTGCTAGCCAGGAAGAAGACAGAGGTAACATGCAGTGATGAGCCACCATGGTAGAGGTGATGGCACACACCAGGGTTGAAACCAGCTAGGATTTGTGGATTGCATTGATGCCTTGCTACTACAAGACAAGGACGCATGGCCTGCCTCTACCAATGTCCCTCACCGGCGTTGCCCCTTGTCCTTTCACACCTCCGCCATCCATGGCTATCTTGGTATACCACCTCTTGCTAATTCTTACTTGATTTGTGGGTAATCATGGATTATTGGTTTGTTTTAGCATTTGTTTTTTGCTCTTGGATGCCTTACTCAGAGTAAAGTGTAATGGGATGAAAAGTTGTGATGCGGACCAACTAAGGATTAGTTGATGCATAGGGATGGCTCGATCTTTCCCAGTACGATCAGCGAGGTTCCTTCTCCTTGGATAGAGTCTTCTCCTTGTCTTGATGCAGCAAACAATATTGATAAGGGCAATTTGCACTAGTATGCAAGGCACACACTAGAAGCAATCCGCCGAACTCCCAAAACCGTGAATTCAGCAAGAAGACATGAATTAGAAGAGATGAACCTTGTAGATTCAATGGGCAATCTCAAGAACCTCCTTTTCTTGCTTGCACCAACTTAGCAAACTCCAAATGAGAAAACCTTGCAATCACGCAACTAGGATATTCTTCTCTCTCCCATAGCCGATTGCTTCTTTCTCCTTGCGCAATTCAGCACTACTAAGCCTTGTAACTTCAGATTGCATAAATGAAGCATAAATCAATATAGCATTCACACTCTTCATCCCCTCCCCCTTCAAGCGAAACCATCCTCAATTTCGTGGTAATCTTCACAAGCTCCTTGCCTTTGATGGGAATGTCAGAAATAATCCCCTCATCTTTCTTGGGTAGCAAAGATTGAAACACACCTTTATGCATAAAAGTGAAGCGATTGGCTCTCTCTTGGTGTGTAACATTGCGATCAAACTGCCACGAATGCCCCAACATGATGTGACACATGTGCATAGTCACGACATCACGCTCCACCTTGTCTTCATTTCCATCAATTGAAAACGGCACGCGAACTTTATGAGTAACTTTCAGCTACCAACATTGTGAAGCCATTGCATATAGTATGGCTTAGGATGACGCCATGTGGTTAATGAGAGTGCATCAACCACGTCCTTGCTGATCACACTGTTCTAGCTTCCACCATTGATTATAAGTTTGTACCGTTTGCCTTTGATCATGCATTGGGTTTGAAAAACACCACATCGCTGCCCCTTCTCAACAATCAGCTTATTGTCACCATCCACCTTATGAGTCATCAAAGTTGGACCAACCTCAGGATCACAATACACAACTTCTTGCGAAGAATCATTGAATTTCTCATCGTCATGTTCAGATTCCTTGCTTTCGCCCTCCGTGGCAAATCCCTCATGTGTGAGTAACACCTTCCTTGCATTTGGGCAATCCCTCATCATGTGACCCCTACCCTTACACTTGAAGCACTCAATTTGACTTGTTCTAGCGGTGAAGAATGTGCTAGAATCAGATTTGGTTGCTTGTTTACCTCTGTTGCTTACCTCCTTTGAAAGAGCCCCATTTGAACGGCTTGATGTCGCCACCTTGGAGTGTGAACCAACATCATCGCCTTGCTGTGATGGATGCCTCCATGGGTTTGTTTGAGTGTTGGCATGTGCACCCTTGGCTTGTTTGCGCTACAATTGTTGTTCAGCACGTTTAGCTTGATGCACCAAGTCTTGGATGTTGTAGTAATGGACCATCTTCACCCTATCTTGCACATCCTCATTCAACCCATTAAAGAAGCGTGCCATAGTAGCCTCATCATGCTCCTCTGTTCCTGTACAGATTATCAACATCTCCATCTCTTTATAATATTCATCAACACTAGAATTATCTTGGATATATCTTCTACAATTCTAATGTCTAATCACTTCCTCAAACTGTAATAGTAGCCATCATGATCTTTTAACTTTAGATGTGTTTGTTCTTTCATATCCGAGACCAACCAGCACTGGGAGCTTGGCTTTAGTATAGTTTCTGCCAAGAATTGGAAGCTCCATCATTAATCATTAAAACTACTTAAAAGCATAGTTAGTTTGTTTCTAATCAATAAACCAATTTTTGAATTACGAACATCTACCAAAACTGGATTACATTATGATCTTGCACTTGGAATAAGAATATGAAGTTCATTTCTTGTTACTCTTTGGTAAAAAAAATCAATATGGTGGCAGCTAAAGAACTGGTTATGTTTCTATGAATGCGACAATTAGTTGAAACAAGATATTTATTGCTGTTCATGGTGCCTGTGTTCAAATAAGAGATTGGTGAATATAAGGAATTCAGACTGGAATTTCATTTGGACTTGGGGACACCTTATGAATGGTCCTTGGGGAGTTTTATTAATTTTTAGCATGTCTACTCAAACTTTTTTTCACTCTACAAATTTATTATTACCATTCATTAATACTCTGATACCTTTTTAGGATAAAGATGAAGAGCTCAAAATTGATGGGAAGAGGGTGGGAATCACAAGTTTATTTGGATATGCTTTTGTTGGACCTGTTCAAAATTATTGGTTATTTCCTTGACTTCCCTCACATTTTGATACTGGGCATGAGTAGATGATGTTTGGTTCACTGTCAAGTGGCTGAGGTTGTCCAAGGCATTGACTATACCAGATCACACAACTGTGCATGAGGCTTATCGGAGGATGGCTGAACGTAGAGTCAAAGCCATGTTGCTGACGGACTTCAGGAGTGGATATTGTTGTGGTGGATATTAACATAACAACTCAAGTCTGTTTTATAGGTTGTTGCCTTGTATATTTTTACTATTTTCAATAACTCCTAGTAATATTAAGCCAACACTACTTTATTCATATTGCAGCGACTCAAAATACATTATATCATTTTAACTCTAACTACCATATCTTGCCAGTAGAGTGTAAACATACTAACAATAGGTGGTACATGAAGTGCTGCTGGTACGTGAAATTATTCATGTGCTACTCCCGCCTGTGCAGGATGCCCTCAATGATCACCTAAAAAACAAACAAAGTAAGGGTGACTCCAGAGACTTAGCAAATATCCAGTACAGTCTCACTCTTTGTCATTTAATCTCTCTTAATTTTTCATCGACCATTCACTATGCATTTGCACCCTTTTCTCTGTCGTAATGCAATTGCGTATGAACATGTGCCTCTCTTTAATCTGTTTAGCCTATATCGGTATAACAGAGTGAGCACCCGGTGATGCTCACCCAAGCCTGCCCTATTTCCTTGCAGGGATACAAACCTGTTCTTTTTCATACGGGGACCTCAATAGCCCATCATTTTCTTACGGGGACCTCAGTCTCCACTCCCTGGAGCGCCTACCCAGAATTACTGCTTTACCATACACTTGCCTGGTTATTGTCAGGGGCGATGTATGGACGGCTTTGAACCAAGACCCCCACCTGTATAACATCAACCCGACTTAGTATATAATAGCGACATAAGCACCTAAATGCATGTCACCGATTCTACGTGCAACACTCGACACTAGCATAAATGTGTAAGGATGAGGATTCAATGCGCACATCGCAAACCCCCCTTTTCTCTTTTCTTTTTCTCCTCTTTTCTTTTCACCTATTTTCTTTTCATCTCTTCTTTCTTTTTTTCTTCTCTTTTCTTTCCCCCACTCGAGCTCTCTCTTTTCTCTCTCTCCTTCTTCCTGTTTGGCCTGGCTGAATGGCCTTATCCCCACCCCACTTCTTCCCCTCTCTCTCCCTCTCTCAAATCCGGCCGGCTAGGGCCAGATCTGGCCACTCCCCTGCTGCTGGCCACCTCTCCCGCACTGGGCCTCCTTACCCCTTTCCTCCCCCTCAGTCTTCGCCCTAGATCTGGCCAACCGGGACTGGATCCGCCGCCTTTGGTGCCATAGGCACGTTGGCCTTGGGGTCGCCTCCGGCTAGCCTCACCACTGGCAGGCTCTCCGCTGCCTCTCACGCGTGGCTCCACCCTAGGTGTCGGATCCCGGAGCGGCAACTCCAGGACCCTCTGTGTTAATTGCACTATCCCAGGAAAAGCTAGTGTACACATGTCAATAGGGATGCATATCTCACATAGCAACCACACTTTATTATATAATAAGGTATAAGCCTAATGGCCAAGTTTACAATAACAGCAAAAAGAAGACAGCGGAAGATAAATATAGCAGCAGCCTATCCAGCCTTCCCATAGGCGAATGACTGTAAGATGTGGCCTATTCATTGCAATCCTCACCGTAGTCGTCGAAGGTTTCCTCTGGAAAGAAGTTAAATTGAGCAACATGAGTATATAAAGTACTCCACAAGTTACACCAGGAGTTTAACAGAGTTAATGCATGCATAAGGAGTATCAAAGGAAGGCATAATATGGTTAATTGCATGAAAGGCAACATTGGAATAAATATCGTAAAGCATGAACAAAAGCTGAATTTGATACAGTAAATAGAAACAAGATGTTAACTAAATAATATCATTAGCGCAGGCTTCAACCAAACATTAACCTAACCACGGGTATCCCACCCGGGTATCTTTCCAAAAGATAACAAAATTTTCCATAAACCATATTTTATTAAACCAAAGTCTAATATGTGAAAAAACTTACTCAGCATGTCTTTGACCGTAGACACGGCTATCCAGGATAGTTTGTTACTCTGCAGAGGTGTACAACTTTACCCACAAGACATGTCCTCTCATTTTGCCATGCGATAGCACACTACCTTAGGTGTGCGGCTGAGAGTTCATGACAAAGCCTTTACAATATTCAGTTGTCAACTAGATAACACCGCCACTAAGGTTTCACCACAACATGAATCCACATGTTGGAGCCCCCTCTTGTGCCATGTGAGACTTCCCGCGGCCTGTGCCACGCATACATTCAGCCTATAGCGAGATCAAGTTGGAACTTCACAAATTATTCAGTTAGATCTGTCCCATACTAGACTTGTGGCAGTATGGTTTCGACTTTGTAAAAGTAGCTCACAGACCAGTCCTTAACTTGACTTAGGCCTAACCACTAACCCCTTGTGCCTGGCAATTGGCATTGAGTGAAAATGCATGCAAGCAAGCACCCACCACCATACCAATGCCTAAGTCTAAACCAAGTTTTATATTTTGCTTGAAAATTATTTCATAAACATTCTTTACTCACCAAAGTCAATAATACACTTCAAAAGTTTATCATTTTATGTGAAAGATTGTCCCAACCCATAATTATTCTAAGCATGGCTAAACAATTTTACAAAAATTTCTTGTTAATACTAACGTACTAACTAGGTTTTCATTTAGGGTGACAAGGCATGAGTATTCAATACCAAATTTGGCCATATACAAAGGTATTTGGTGTAACTAAAGTTTAAATCAGATTTAAACTAATTTGAATAAAAGTACGCATGCATAATAATTTTGAAACAACATAAATAATTTAAAGTGTTGTGATCAACATGATCAAGGCTGTAACATGCCTTGCTTAGGGTCCTCGTTCGAGTCGTCGAAGTCGTGCTCTCCGAGATCGTCGTAATTGATACGGATCCACCTAGCAAGCTAGCTGAACCCCGTTGCTTTGGCCCTGATCTTTCACGATACGCCTTGTTGGATGCCCTCTCCAAGATAAGCCTTCTCCCATGCACACCACAGCACGTGAGTGAAGGGTAGAGAAACCGAAGTTTCAGCGAGTAGAATCCAACACCACAATTGGATTCAACACACCAAGAGCAATTCCTCGATGGAAATCTCAAGAACACGCCAACAATGGCCACCAAACCATGGTGATTTTTTGTTTTCTATTTCTCAAATCATAACCTAAGTTACAATGGGGCTAAGGCCCTGGCCTTATATTGGTGCACAATGCACGGCCTTGACTAAAACTCACGCACAACTTGGCCTAAGGCCGAAACAAATTCCAATACGATCTAAAAAGGAAATACCTAGACTGTTACCTCTGAATTCTCTCTTAATTTGCGACCTGACTATGAGAATTTCGTGGCTAGCACCTTTTCCATTGTGTGGGGCTTCGAAATAGCTTTCCAACGAGTCCAAGAACACCCAAATCGGACTCCGTTTGTGAAAGTTATTGACGTTTAAGTATCGGTCTTGCCAGCTGTCCCAATCCGAGTCCGAATCGGTTTCAAATCTTTATATGTTTTGTTTTCTTGTTCAAGGGCTTCCAAATCCGTTTGGAACCTGAAAAGGAGTCCTTCTCAACCTTTAGAAAGCCATGGTGTGGTCGGATTTTATCCTTACTTGCATTGCAATACTCGAACTCTTTATGTTTGGCATATCTCGCGCGTCTCTCCGGACAGCTCGTGCAGCATCCAATGAAATTGCTATAACTTTGTGTAGGAAGCTCCAAATCAAGTGTCGTTTGATTCATTGGAAAATAGACTTCATTAGATTTCCAAATATGTCTCTTGTGCACATTAGAAACCTCAGAATTAGTATTCAAAGCTTCTTGAACATTATGCACAGAACTGCAAGCACTAACCAAAGTTATAGTGCTACTTGGTGCCACATCATCCTCCCCTCCTTGAAGCAAAGCCGTCCTCGGCTTTGGGGGTAATGTTGGGAGCTTGCTTCTTCTTGGCTGTAATTTCATCATCAACATGAATAGCACTGTCCAATTTTGGTTTCAACACATGCTTCTTTCCCCATGTACAAAAGTGTATGTGTTGAACCGGCCCTCATGCGTAGCATTGCGATCATATTGCCATGGTCTTTCCAACAATAATCCACATGAATCCATTGGAACTACGTCGCAATCCACCTTGTCAACATAGTCACCAACAACAAACGGAACACGTACCTTGTGAGTTATCTTTAGTCTTCCGGAGTTGTGTAGCCACTCCACATGATGTGGTTGAGGATGCCTCCACGTGGACAACCCTAAAGTATACACCAAATCTTTGCTAATCACATTGGTATAACTTTCACCATCAATGATCAACTTGCCCTAGCATAAACATTAGAAGGCAAACTAGAATCAGTTTTAGTTGCTTCTTTACCTCTGTTGCTTGCCTCCTTTGAAAGAGCACCATTTGAACGGCTTGATGCCGCCACTTTGGAGTGTGAACCCACATCATCGCCTTGCTGTAATGAACGCCTCCATGACTTTGTTTGAGTGTTAGCATGTCCACCCTTAGCTTGTTTGCTCTTCAATTGTTGTTCAGCACGTTCAGCTTGATACACCAAGTCTTGAATGTTGTAGTAATGGACCATCTCCACCCTATCTTGCACATCCTCATTCAACCCATTAAAGAAACGTGGCATAGTAGCCTCATCATGCTCCTCTGTCCTTGTACGGATCATCAACATCTCCATCTCTTTATAATATTCATCAACACTAGAATTACCTTGACGTAGTTGTTGTAGCCGGTTGTACAAGGTCCCCGTGTAGTGTGCTGGGACAAAACGCTGCCTCAAAATATTCTTCAATTGTACCCAAGTATCCAGAGAAGCTCCTACGCGACACAATTGGTTACACCAAACAAGAGCATATCCGGTGAACTCAATTGTCGCCAACCGAATCTTCTTATCCTCAGTATAGTGATGGCTGTCAAAAATTTGTTCAACACGCATCTCCCAATCCAAGTACTCCTCCGGTTCAGTTTTACCATTAAATGATGGGATAGAAATTTTTATTCGCCCAATTCCATCATCCACGGCAACACGCTGAGCAAACCCAACACCATCATGCATACCTCTACCATGGGCAGCACCTCTATCACGCATGTCCCTACCACGATCAGCACCGCGGTAGTCTCGAGCATGGCACAGTTGTGGAGCAAATCCCGCTGCACCATCAAAGACCTCTTCGTGTTCGTCGTCTTCGTATGGTGCACGCCGTTCGGGATATTGAGGTCCCCGTTCAGCACGCTGAAATTGTGGTGGCTGGTTGCGTAGCGCCTCCGTCAAAGAATTAATTCGCGCCCCAAACCATCAACCTTGCCTTCAAGCTTCCGGTGACAACTTAAGAAGTTGTCACGTGTCGCTTCAAGCCCGTGTTGCACCTCGAGCAGCAAAGACGCGGCATATTGGGGCACCTCCACGATTGGCTCGGCATGATTATGTCGCGCATTGCCATCTTCAATCTTCATAAAACCCGCCATCAAGAAAAATTCAGCAACCTCGTACCGTGATCAACCACGCTCTGATACCAAGATGATACGGATCCACCTAGCAAGCCAGCTGAACCCCGTTGCTTTGGCCCTGATCTTTCACGATATGCCTTGTTGGATTCCCTCTCCAAGATAAGCCTTCTCCCACGCACACCAGAGCACGTGAACGAAGGGCAGAGAAACCGAAGTTTCAGCGAGTAGAATCCAACACCACAATTGGATTCAACACACCAAGAGCAATTCCTCGATGGAAATCTCAAGAACACGCCAACAATGGCCACCAAACCATGGTGATTTTTTGGTTTCTATTTCTCAAATCATAACCTGAGTTACAATGGGGCTAAGGCCATGGCCTTATATTGGTGCATAACGCACGGCCTTGACTAAAACTCATGCACAATTTGGCCTAAGGCCGAAACAAACTCCAATACGAACTAAAAAGAAAATACCTAAACTGTTACCTCTAAATTCTCTCTTAATTTGTGATCTGACTATGAGGATTTCATGGCTAGCACCTTTTGCATTGTGTGTGTCTTCGAAATAGCTTTCCAACGAGTCCAAGAACGCCCAAATCGGACCCCGTTTGTGAAAGTTATTGACATTTTAGTATCGGTCTTGCCAGCTGTCCCTATCCGAGTCTGAATCGGTTTCAAATCTTTATATGTTTTGTTTTCTTGTTCAAGGGGCTTCCAAATCCGTTTGGAACCTGAAAAGGAGTCATTTTAAACCTTTAGAAAGCCATGGTGTGGTCGGATTTTATCCTTACTTGCATTGCAATACTCGAACTCTTTATGTTTGGCAAGTCTCGCGCGTCTCTCCGTACAGCTCGTGCAGCATCCAATGAAATTGCCATTACTTTGTGTAGGAAGCTCCAAATCAAGTGCCATTTGATTCGTTGGAAAATATACTTCATTAGCTTTTCAAATATGTCTCCTGTGCACATTAGAAACCTCAGAATTGGTATTGAAAGCTTCTTGAACATTATGCACAGAACTGCAAGCACTAACCAAAGTTGTAGTGCTACTTGGTGCCACATCAGTAATCTAGCGCGAATAACCAAACAAATAAATTCAAATAAAATTAAAAAAAATTCAAAAAAAAGTCTAGAAATGGGTAGTTTAGGATTTTAGAACAATTTAGAAATTTGAACGGGTCAAATCGAAGTTAAAATGAAGAAATACCGGTTTCCAGAAGTTTAAAAAAGAGAAAAGGGAAAAGGCTGATTTTTGGGAATTATTTTTGTACTGAGAAAGCTAATTATGACGTTACTGAGAAAGCTAATTATGACGTTAGCAGGGAAAAATAATTTTTGGCTGAATTATTTTTGTGAATTAAATGCTGACGTGGCCGTCGTGGCATGCCACTAGGCTGCCACGCGGCTGCCACGTGGGCATGGGCATTGACATAGTCGGCCGGATGCGGTGGCACATGAGGCCACGAGATCGCTGGAGCTCCGGTGCTCGGTGGCGGCCGGCGAGAGGCGGAGGAGGGAGAGGAGGCGGCAACGGCGGCTCTCGGGGACGGCGGGGCTCCGGTGGGCGAGGGGCTCGGCCGAGGTGGGAAGAAAAGAGAGCGGGGAGGAGCGGTGCGGAAATGGCTCTCGGGGGGTTTATAGGGGAAGAGGGCAGCACGGCTTGCTGGAAATCCTAGGGAAAAACCGGCTAGCCAGTGCGAACGCGAGCGGGGGAGGGGGCATTAATGGTCGGCGGGGGTGCGGTGGCGAGGAAGCAACCCGAGGCGGCAGTTTTTGGGAAGAGGAACGGTTGTATCGGAGCTCGGGCGTGGCATTCATGGCGTGTGGTAGGAGGTTGAAGAAGAGGTGAGGTAGAAGAAGGATATGACAAGTGGGGCCCAGTTGTCAGTGAGAGAGGAGGGGAGAGGATGGGACGAGCAGCCGTATGGTGGACACGTGTCCAAGAAGGAAATCTCGGTCGTTGAGACAAAATGAAACGGTAAGTTGTGGTGGACGGCAAGGATTAGATCAAGGGGTGGGATGGATTTAATTCGGGCGTGACACGTGTCAACCTGAGATTAATCCAGAATTAAATTTTGTTTTAAATTTTCAGAAATACAAGAAAGCTTCTAAAATACTTAGAAAATAGTGAATAATGTCTAAAAATTCCAACAAATTCATAAAAATTCCTAGAGCTATTTTATACTTTAGGAAAATATTTTAATTTAAATTTGGCTTTTAAAACTTTTACAAAATACCTTTTTGACTTTTAAAATTGATTTTTAAATCCAGAAAATTCTCAAAAAATCTATAAAATTCAGGAGAGCTTAGGAAAAGTAAAATAAACTCTTTTTGGTATTAGTAAAATATATAAGTACATTTAGTAAAATCCACATAACTCCAAGTAAATCCCAGAAAATCTAATAAAAAGCAAATAAAATTTTGGGATGTTACACCAGGCCACCATCGCCCTCCTCTGGCCCAGCTGCCAACACTACGGCTCGAGGCCGAGCCCTAAACGCTGCCTTCCCCGGGTTTCCTCTTAGCTCCCCTTGGCCATGGCTTCGGCCAAGGCAGTCCGAGCTTCACCAGTACACCACTACTCTGCTACCTACCCGAGACGGTTTCTCCAACTTTATTCTATGCATTATTGATTTTGAGTTCTCAATCTTTGCATGCTCTTACTTCCAATTACGCATGGTTGGGAAGGCTTAGGGTGGCCACCATGACGGGACTTGGTGGGGGTGCATGTGCCGGGAAGCATGCACTTCCATCCAAGGTGATGAGGACATCACTTCTTTGGATACACACAATACTCCTCCACTTGACATTCAAGGACCAATCACTAGAGCTCGCGCCTGACAATTGAATTTACAGGTGAGCTCGTTCCTAAGTACTTCTTTTTGTTCATTTGAGAATCGATTGCTACCTAATGATTTAATTATGATTAGGAACCATGGAGAGGACTTGGAAGTACTTTGAGAAGGGCTACGAGGTGCACAAGTCATTCCCATGGCCTGTATTCCATATATATACATGGGGAGTGCTTTTACAATTATACCCTTACAGTTGATCATCCCCTTCAGGGGCATCTATGTCATTACACAGGGCCTATTTTGGGCCTTATAACCTTCTACCAGGCCTGCTGGGTTTAGGTGGGGCCACCCCTACAACAGGAGCCTCTCATGGGGAAGGGCTTCACAGGGCCGAAGCCATGTTGCCGAGTCCTTTGGCCCCCTCCGTCCCTGCGGCCTGTGAATGTTTCCGGACTTGACCAGGGGCTACGGCCGCTGCCGAAATAGACGCGCGCGCTCCGTCCCATACCCTTCGAACGGGTGGCAGCGGAGCTGGCGTCTAGCCGAAGTAGACGTGCGCGCTCCGTCCCCTACCCTTCGAACGGGTGGCAGCGGAGCTGGCGCCTAGTCGAAATGCATCGGGGGCGTTACATCGGCGCATGTAAGCGTAGCGGGCCCCTGGGCCGCCGCCTACGCCTTAGGTGATAAAGGACGCGTTGCGATGTTCGTTCTCCTGGCCGCCCACGTGGTGGAGCGTGCTTGGCGCGGTACGGGCCTCGAGGCGTCGTGACCATTTATGTAACGACGGACTCCCGGCGGTTGGACTGCCGCCGGTTGGACTCCTGCTGATTGGACTTCCGCCGGTTGGCTCCCCTGCTGATGGGGTATATATACGGCGCTGGCGCGGCGTTGTTCCTGCATGTATTTTGGTAGAAGCTGCTCCCCTAAAATGGGCCCCTTCCGTGCATCAGCATTCCCTAGCGCCGCTGAGCGGCTTGGGGAATGTTGATGTACAGATGGTGGTCCATTTTTCTTGGGAGCTTGGTCAGCGTCGGTGATCGGTGGCCAGCCGCGCGTCCTACCCTCGCGCTGCGTTTCCGCCTACGATGGCAAGGTTTGCCCTGTTCTCCTTAGCAGACCTACCTACAGCCGGTGTCCCTGATGGAGCCCGCCTGCATCACTTTGAAAACTGCTGATGCACTGTAGGTGGCCTGTTAAGGAGAACGAGGCAGACTTTGCGGGACATGACCCTCTCTTTTAACGTTCGCGCGCGCGGGTCTGTTTCTTGAAGGCAGGGTCCAGGCCGAAGCCACGGCCAGGCTAGTGTGGCGATCGAGAAGACGGCCTCCTACGCGCGCGCCGCGCTCTCGTATGAAGATGGCAAGGTTTTACTTGTTTTCGTAGGCAGATAGGCTACGCGCGCGCGCTCTGTCCCCTACCCTTCGAACGGGTGTTCGAAGGTGGCGGCGGACGTGCGCGCTCCGTCCCCTACCCTTCGAACGGGTGGCAGCGGAGCTGGCGCCCATCCAAAGTAGACGCGCGCGCTCCGTCCCCTACCCTTCGAACGGGTGGCAACGGAGCTGGTGCCCAGCCGAAGTAGACGCGCGCACTCCGTCCCCTACCCTTCGAACGGGTGGCAGCGGAGCTGGCGCCCAGCCGAAGTAGACGTGCGCGCTCCGTCCCCTACCCGTCGAACGGGTGGCAGCGGAGCTAGCGCCCAGCCGAAGTAGACGCGCGCTCCGTCCCCTACCCTTCGAACGGCTGGCAGCGGAGCTGGCGCCTAGCCGAAGTAGACGCGCGCGCTCCGTCCCCTACCCTTCGAACGGGTGGCAGCGGAGCTGGAGCCTAGCCGAAGTAGACGCGCGCGCTCCGTCCCCAGCCGAAGTAGACGCGCGCGCTCTCACGATGTGGCCCTGTGCTGTAAAGGTTCCTGGAATCACGCCGGCCCCCGGTCTGCCAGGGTTAGGTTGCCGTACCGTGCGATGTTATCTCCTTTGTTTCAGGGATTAGCTTGGAGGAGGCGGAGCAGGCCGTGCGCGTATTCCTGGGGTCGTATACCGGCAAGGAGCACGATCAGCGCGCGTCCGCCACCGCCGAGGCCGGGCTGGGGCGGATAAATCGCGTGTGCGAGGCCCTGGGCCTTGCCGTGCCGGACCGTGCCGCTCCGGACGAAGGTGCGGCGAAGAAGAAGGCGCCGTCTCGGAAGAGGGCCCGAAGCGGGGTGTCTGCCGCGCTGGATGTGGCAGCTGCTACCGCTGCTGCTGATGCTCCCGAGGGCGCGGCAGACGCGGAGTCGGATTCAGCGAAGTATGCCGATTCAGGCTTGGATGGCGCGGACGCTGGTGGCGAGGGATCTTCGGCGAGTGCCCTGGACGGCGAGCTTGCCGCGAGCAGCCGGAGAGGGGATGTCTCGCCACCCGCCGCAGTCGCCGAGATAGAATCCGTGCAGACCGGCGATGTTGAGGTGGAGCCTTCGACCGTGGCCGCTGTGGTGCCGGAGACAGCCTCCGTGGGGGCGCACGGAGACGTGCTGCCTTCTCCGACAGCAGCAGCGGAAGACGAGGTGCCCCCTGCGGAAACTGCCACAGTGGAACCTTCGCCCCCGGGTGCTGCAGCCGCGGGGGCCTTACCGGCAGTGACTGTAGGGGCGGTGTCGCTGCTGCCTGCCCCGGCTAAGCGGCCGTGCGTACGGCTGGAGCTCCACCGGATGCCGCGATGATTCGTCGTGGCGACGGGCATCAGAAGCTTGTGGGACTCTGGTGCAGATGCCGAGGACCCTGCGGCGTGCGCGCCCTCTGCCCCCTGACCACGCCGCCCGCCGTGTAGGGACGGTCGTCGCTGGCCCCGAACACGGAAGCTTCTGCTCGCTGCGGGACCATGCTTCCTGCGGGGGCCTACGCCGCCGCAGCCCCATCTGGGAGTGGGGGCTGGGTCCTCGAAGTCCTCCTTCCGCTACCGAAGGTAAGGTGGCCTAGCTTACCCTGATGTCTACTTTTATGCGTTGCGGTGCTCACCTGCATCCCTGTTTGCAGCGTCGCTCATTCCGGAGGAGGAGCGCTTGGCGGAACACGGGACCTCCTCGCGTGTGAGCCCCGCGGACTTCGTGCCTCCCCTGGAGACGCTGAGGGCGTGGTGCGGGATTGTGGGTGACGCGTCTGCCAGCGTCTACCAGCAAGCGCTGCAGGCCTACGGAGCGGGGCGCCTCGGGGACGCCTTCGAGGTGTCCGGTGTGAGGGTAAGTACTCATACGACCACGCCTGGGCCGGCTGAGCTTGCTAAGTCTCTCCATTCCGTAGACACTCGTGCTGGGGTAGGCCTTGCAAACGGCCTATACTCGTGCCCAAAGGGCGCTTGGGGATAGGCTGCGGGCCACCGAGGAGGAGCTACGCGAAGCCTCGAGAGCTCGCTCTGCCCAGGATGCCCGCATCTGCCAGCTGGAAGCGGAATGCGCCGGACCGAAGGCGCACGCCGAAGAACTTGCTGCGTCGACGCGGGAGTCGGCCGCGGAGGCTGCGTAGCAGGAGTTTGCGGCAGAGCGGGATGACTTTCTGCAACAGGTCGCCTCGCTAGAGAAGGAGAAAGGCGAACTCGCCCCGACTCTAGCAGAGTGCAACCGGACACTTGGCGAGGCTTCGGTGGTTGCATGGGACGCCATGCAAGCGCTGGAAAGCCATCTCCAAGGGCTTGTGGCGGAAGTGCCAAACCACGCCTTCGGCCCGGAGGAGCTGTTGCGGACCCTCCCCTGGGTCGGAGATGCCGCCAATGTCGCGCGCGGCGCTGCGACGACCTTCGGCAACCACTGCGCGTACACATCGGCATGCCTGGTGTGCGCGCTCCTGCAACACCGCGGTTGCCCGCACTTCGCCGGGCTAGAAGGCCCCCAGCTGGAGATGCCGGGCGGGGCCGGAGTAATGTCCGGCGCCATCCGCTCCGCTCGCCGCGCCATCAATCCCTTCTATGAACGGATCTGGGATTACGTCGGGGCGGACGCTGCGCGGGTCGAACTCCGGAAGTCACTTTACGGGACAGGGAGCCTCGGCCGATTCCTGGACGGGGTCCCTCGACGCGGCGAGGGTGGCGCCGAGGGCGGCGCCGAGGCCTCTGAAGGCGTCGGGAACTCGCAGGTCTGACGCCGTGGTGCCTGGGTGTAGGCGTGCATTGTAATGCCTCCTCTTTTTGCGAACGAAGTACACGCTTGCTTCATAAATTCTGACTTTCGCCTTTGTCCCGGGCAGCTTCCTTGCTGGGGCCGACTTCTTGCGGCCGACCTTGCGACTCGGCGATGCCTTCGACGCTGGCGAAGGGCCGAAGAGTCGCTGGACTTTTGGGCGGGCCGACCTTCTTCCGGCGGAACCCCGTCCGTACCGCGTGTTAAGGACGAGCCTGCCGAAAAGCTACTTAGAGCGGCAGGAATGTTGGCGGGCCTCTGTACTTGAAATATTTTCCCGATATATAGATATCCAGATAATTACGACGTGCGCGGGCGTGCTGTGCGGGGCCGAGATCCCCACATTTCAAGTTCGCCGTTAGTGTGAATCGTGCGCGCGCTGCCTGCTACCAAAAGTCTGTAGACCGGCGTGTGCGAAGGCGGGCTTCCGCACTACGACCCGTTTAAAGTCCGTAGACTGGCGCGTGCGAAGGCGGACCTCCGCACGACGACCTGTTTAAAGTCCGTAGACAGGCGCGTGCGAAGGCGGACCTCCGCACTGCGACCTGTTTAAAGTCCGTGGACTGGCGCGTGCGAAGGCGGACCTCCGCACGACGACCTGTTTAAAGTCTCGTGGACTGGCGTGTGCGAAGGCGAACCTCCGCACAGCGACCAGTTTAAAGTCCGTAGACTGGCGCGTGCGAAGGCGGACCTCCGCACGACGACCTGTTTAAAGTCTCGTGGACTGGCGCGTGCGATGGCAGACCTCCGCACTGCGACCTGTTTAAAGTCCGTAGACTGGCGCGTGCGAAGGCGGACCTCTGCACTGCGACCTGTTTAAAGTCTGTAGACAGGCGCGTGCGAAGGCGGACCTCCGCACGACGACCTGTTTAAAGTCTCGTGTACTGGCGCGTGCGAAGGCGGACCTCCGCACTACGACCTGTTTAAAGTCCGTAGACTGGCGCGTGCGAAGGCGGACCTCCGCACTGCGACCTCTTTAAAGTCCATAGACTGGCGCATGCGAAGGCGGACCTCCGCACTGCGACCTGTTTAAAGTCCGTGGACTGGCGCGTGCGAAGGCGGACCTCCCCACGATGACCTTTTTAAAGTCTCGTGGACTAGCGCGTGGGAAGGCGGACGTCCGCACTGCAACCTGTTTAAAGTCCGTGGACTGGCGCGTGCGAAGGCGGACCTCCGCACGACGACCTGTTTAAAGTCTCGTGGACTGGCACGTGCGAAGGCGGACCTCCGCACTGGGACCTGTTTAAAGTCCGTAGACTGGCGTGTGCGAAGGCGGACCTCTGCACTGCGACCTCTTTAAAGTCCGTAGAGTGGCTCGTGCGAAGGCGGACCTCCGCACTGCGACCTGTTTAAAGTCCATGGACTGGCGCGTGCGAAGGCGGAACTCCCCACGACGACCTGTTTAAAGTCTCGTGGACTGGCGCGTGCGAAGGCGGACCTCCGCACTGCGACCTGTTTAAAGTCCGTAGACTGGCGCGTGCGAAGGCGGACCTCTGCACTGCGACCTGTTTAAAGTCCGTAGACAGGCGCGTGCGAAGGCGAACCTCCGCACTGCGACCTGTTTAAAGTCCGTGGACTGGCGCGTGCGAAGGCGGACCTCCGCACGCCGACCTGTTTAAAGTCTCGTGGACTGGCACGTGCGAAAGCGGACCTCCGCACTGGGACCTCTTTAAAGTCCGTAGACTGGCGCGTGCGAAGGCGGACCTCCGCACTGCGACCTGTTTAAAGTCCGTAGACTGGCGCGTGCGAAGGCGGACCTCCGCACTGCGACCTGTTTAAAGTCCGTGGACTGGCGCGCGCGAAGGCGGACCTCCGCCCGACGACCTGTTTAAAGTCTCGTGGACTGGCGCGTGCGAAGGCAGACCTCCGCACTGCGACCTGTTTAAAGTCCGTAGACTGGCGCGTGCGAAGGCGGACCTCCCCACTGCGACCTGTTTAAAGTCCGTGGACTGGCGCTAGCGAAGGCGGACCTCCCCACGACGACCTGTTTAAAGTCTCGTGGACTGGAGCGTGCGAAGGCGGACCTCCGCACTACGACCAGTTTAAAGTCCGTAGACTGGTGCGTGCGAAGGCGGATCTCCGCACTGCGACCTGTTTAAAGTCCGTAGACAGGCGCGTGCGAAGGCGGACCTCCGCACTGCGACCTGTTTAAGGTCCGTGGACTGGCGCGTGCGAAGGCGGACCTCCGCACGACGACCTGTTTAAAGACTCGTGGACTGGCGCGTGCGAAGGCGGACCTCCGCACTGGGACCTGTTTAAAGTCTGTAGACTGGCGCGTGCGAAGGCGGACCTCCGCACTGCGACCTGTTTAAAGTACGTGGACTGGCGCGTGCGAAGGCGGACCTCCCCACGACGACCTGTTTAAAGTCTCGTGGACTGGCGCGTGCGAAGGCGGACCTCCGCACTGTGACCTGTTTAAAGTCCGTAGACTGGCGCGTGCGAAGGCGGACCTCCGCACTGCAACCTTTTTAAAGTCCGTAGACAGGCGCGTGCGAAGGCGGACCTCCGCACTGCGACCTGTTTAAAGTCCGTGGACTGGCGCGTGCGAAGGCGGACCTCCGCACGACGACCTGTTTAAAGTCTCGTGGACTGGCCCGTACGAAGGCAGACCTCCGCGCTGTGACCTATTTAAAGTCCGTAGACTGGCGCGTGCGAAGGCGGACCTCCGCACTGTGACCTGTTTAAAGTCCGTAGACTGGCGCGTGCGAAGGCGGACCTCCGCACTGTGACCTGTTTAAAGTTCGTGGACTGGCGCGTGCGAAGGCGGACCTTCGTCCCGCCACCCCGAGGTGGGGGCAGCCTCTGGTATGTCGCATATTCCACGTGCGCGCCGACGCTGGGGCCAGCCTCTGGCGCGCAACGTCGGTACTCTGGGACTCCCGGAATTGGTTTCCATAGTGCCCCCTGCGTATACCTCCCGTGGTGTGCGAAGGCGAGCCTCCAGGCACTGAGGTGCGCGATTGGCAGCCGCGCGGGATTCGCGTGGGATCGGCGACCACGTCTTTTTATACTCTGGAGAGTACGCACAAGGACGAAGTCCCTGGCGTGCGTGGGGTTCGCGTCTTGTTTATACTCAGTAGAGTGCGCAGGGAGAACATCCGCGTCTTATTCAGACTCCGTAGAGTGCGTGGGGTCGACATCCATGTCATTTTTATACTCCGGAGAGTACGCACAAGGACGAAGTCCCTGGCGTGCGCGGGGTTCGCGTCTTGTTTATACTCAGTAGAGTGCGCAGGGAGAACATCCGCGTCTTATTTAGACTCCGTAGAGTGCGTGGGGTCGACATCCACGTCATTTTTATACTCCGGAGAGTATGCACAAGGACAAAGTCCCTGGCGTGCGCGGGGTTCGCGTCTTGTTTATTCTCAGTAGAGTGCGCAGGGAGAACATCCGCGTCTTATTTAGACTCCGTAGAGTGCGTGCAGAGGCGTCCCCCCACACGTCTTTGTTTATACTCATCCCGTGTCTTTGACGGAGAGTGCACACGCGAACGTGCGTCTTCGTTTATACTCATGCCCGTGTCTTTGACGGAGAGTGCACACGCGAACGTGCATCTTCGTTTATACTCATGCCCGTGTCTTTGACGGAGAGTGCACGCGCGAACGTGCGTCTTCGTTTATACTCATGCCCGTGTCTTTGACGGAGAGTGCGCACGCGAACGTGCGTCTTCTTTTATACTCATGCCCGTGTCTTTGACGGAGAGTGCCCACGCGAACGTGCGTCTTCGTTTATACTCATGCCCGTGTCTTTGACGGAGAGTGCACACGCGAACGTGCGTCTTCGTTTATACTCATGCCCGTGTCTTTGACGGAGAGTGCACACGCGAACGTCCATCTTCGTTTATACTCATGCCCGTGTCTTTGACGGAGAGTGCACATGCGAACGTGCGTCTTCGTTTATACTCATGCCCGTGTCTTTGACGGAGTGTGCACACGCGAACGTGCGTCTTTGGTTTATACTCATACCCGCACCCCTGGCTACGGAGAGTGCACACGTGAACGTGCGTCTTTGATTTATACTCATACCCGCACCCCTGGCTACAGAGAGTGCACACGCGAACGTGCGTCTTTGGTTTATACTGCGGGAGCACACGCATAGGCGAGGCCTCCGCGTGTGCTTGCCGCGTATTTTTGCACAACGGTAGTATGTTGGCAACAAACGAAATTTTATTATATTCCCGTTTGCGCGGGTAAGCAATTACATACGACGGGGTGGTGGGGGGGTACTAACCGTTTGTGCTCAGCGCGGCCGTAGCCTCTAGTGATTGCACTATCGGTAGGGCTTGCGGAGTTGCCACCGGATGGCGCCGTGGGCCTTTGCACGGTGGTGCCGATCCTAGGTGTGCCGCTGCCCACGGCGACGAGGACATCTGGTGCCGTGCTCGATGCGCCGGGGCATGTCCTGGTCGCCCCGAACGGTGATGATGGCCGGCGGCCCCGGGAGCTTCATGCACAAATAGGCGTGATGCGGTACTGCCCCGAAGGAGTTGAGGACCGGACGCCCCAGTATGGCATTGTACGGGTATGGGAGATCGACGACGTCGAATGTAGCGTCTTCGACCCTTTCATTGTCGCCCTGACCGAAATAGACCTGCAAGCATATTTGGCCAAGCGCCCGTAGAGGCTGTCCGCCGAAGCCCTGCAGCGGGACTCCCGACGGGCCGAGGCGGCTTCGGGGGATCCCCATCTGGTCGAAGGCTGCCGCGAACAGAATGTTCGCGGAGCTGCCGCCATCAACTAGGGCGCGTCTCACGTCGCATCCCGCTACGACGACCCGGACGACCAGGGGATCGTGGTGAGGAAGCTCCACTCCTTGGGCGTCGGCGGGGGTGAACGTGACCTCCTTCTGTGCCCAGTTCGGCGGTGTTTGCGCTGGGTACGCCGCCACGTGGTGTAGCCTCCGCACGTAAGCCTTCCGCTGCCGTGCCGAGGCGAACTCCACCGAGGAGCCTCTGGAGATGACATTGATAACCCTACGGTGGGTGGCCTCCGGAGCCTGTAGCTGCAGAAAGCCCTCCTGAGGCTGCTGCACGTGGGCCTGGATCCGCAGAGGGCCCTCGTGGGGCTGTGTTCCGTGCGCCTGTATATGCACGGGGGCTTCGTATAGGTGCTATATGTGGGCCACCACGGGCGAGCGTGCTTCCGGGTTCCTGTCCCTGGTGACGCTGTTGCGGAGCGCCGCGATAGAGGTGCACGTGCGGGAGTCGTGGTTGCCACGGCCGTGGACTACGCACCACAGCCCCTGGTGTTGGTCGTCGTAATCTTCACGGCCCTTATCGTCGCGGCCCCGGCCACGGCCGCGTCCCCTGCCTCGGTGCCCGCGACCTCCCCGGCCCGCGGGAGCGCCTTCGTCGGAGCCGCCTTCGATGTCGAGGACGTACCGGCCTCGCCGCGACTTCTGCTGGCCACGCTTGGGCCTATCGGACGACTCCTTGTGCGGGGCGTCCCTGCGGTCGGGCGCGTCCCTGGACGACTCCTGCTTACGCTTTCCCTTCGAAGAGCCGTCCTTCGGCGGATCTTCAGCTTTTGCCAAGGCACCGGCCTGGTTGGTGTTGGAGTCGTCACCTTGCCTTCGCCGCGCGTCCTCTTCCGCCCTGGCGTATTCCTCCATTTTGTCAAAGAACTTTGTCATTGTCTTAATTGGCTTCCGTGCGTTGTACTCGGCCATCGGGCCCGGGCGAAGACCCGGTATGGCTGCATTGACAACGGTGGTTTCATTGACGTCTTTGACTTGACAACGTATCTTCACGAAGCATTTGAAGTAGTCTCGGAGCTTCTCCGAAGGTTTCTGCTTCACGGCGAAGAGCTGGTCCGCGTCGACCCGCTCGACATAATTGCCTTGAAAGTTGTTGTGAAGGCGGTCGCGGATCTGCTCGCACGCGTAGATGGAGTTCGGCTCTATGGTAAAAAACCAGGAGAGCGCCACTCCCTGCAACGCGAGGGGGAGCCCCTTCGCTTTTGTGGTGTCGTCACCGCCCGCGGCCTCGATTGCGGTTTCGTACATGCGCACGAACTCGCGGGGGTCCGTGTCGCCTTTGTAGGGCTCGATGACACTGGGGAATTGAAGTCTTCGGGCCACGCCGCTTGCTGCAGTCCCGCCAAAAGCGGGGACTTCGGATCGACGCGCCGTAGCTGGACGCGGCTGGATGTGGGGGCGTCACGACTGTCCGCCCTTTCTGGCGTGGGCTCCGGCGTGACCACCGGCACGGCCTGCTGGCTCTGAGCCTCTTGTACGTCTCGGACAGCCCCGCGAAGATCCCCCAGCTCCTGTTGGAACGCTTTGAGGGCCGCCAGCAGAGCGCTTTCCACCGCCTGCGCGGGGGGGCCGTCGGCACGCCCAACGAACGGACCGGCGTGGGCACGACCGCGTCGCGAGCTCCCGAGCTGCCGGTCGCTCCGTTGTGGCTACCTCCAACTGCCCGGTCCGCGCTACCGGCGAGCTTCGCGGCGAAGGCGGTGATGTTGGTTGCTGTCGCATCGGCGGGGTCGGTCGCCGCAGTGCCGGTGACGTGGTTGGTCATCGCAGCGCCGGTGACGGGGTCGGCTGCCGCAGCGCCGGTGGCGGGGTCGGTCGCCGCAGTGCCGGTGACGTGGTTGGTCGTCGCAGCGCCAGTGGCAGGGTCGGTCGCTGCAGCGCGAGCGTCAACGTCCTCGACCGCCGCGCTCGCGACAGCCGATGCCGAAGCCCTGTTACTCACGCGACGCTCCGCCCCAACCGTCTTCTTCCCCTTCGCCGCCGCCGCCGACGAAGCTTTTTTCGGTGCCATCCTCCTTCGAACTTCAGGCTTGCTCCTGTCCTCCCCACGGAAGGCGCCAACTATTGTGGCTACAGACCAAACAGAGAGAGAGATGGTAGTGGAGAGTGAGGAAGATGAGTAATGGCTTGGGTCTTCCCCATGGCCTGTATTCCATATATATACATGGGGAGTGCTTTTACAATTATACCCTTACAGTTGATCATCCCCTTCAGGGGCATCTATGTCATTACACATGGCCTATTCTGGGCCTTATAACCTTCTACCAGGCCTGCTGGGTTTAGGTGGGGGCCACCCCTACAACACTTAGATTAATTCTGTCTTTGAACAATTTCGCCGTTCATCGGTTTGTGAGACCCCTACTTCGAGTGCTAAATCAATACATCTGCAATTCAGTTGTGTTCTTCCTTGTTCTTGCTTGTGTTCTTCGATTCGGAGGCGAGGATTAGCCTTCTTGGCGAGGTCAACCGGGCTGCGCACAGTTGATAACCTGAGGAGACGTGGTGCTGCGATTGCAGGGTTCGAAACGTGTTGTTCGGAAGCCGGATCGATTTGTGTCGCGCCTCCACCAAATCGAACATATCCAGAACCTGTTGGAAGATCGGGACCCTGTTCATATCACAAGGGTGCACGACGGTGGTATGGGCTCACTGCCAATGGCATGATAGCCAAGCCAGCTATGGTACTCTCTGCCGTGCTAAGAGGTAAGGTGAAGAGAATGGCCTACTAGATGTCAGGCTGATGACTGGCAATGTTCATGGACAACGATGGTGATGGTCGTGTTGCAATTCAGTTGGACCCCTTCTCTCATTGTCGCCACGTCCTTGCTCCTCTCCTCCGTCTTCCCCTACTTTCCTAGGTCCTCTTCTTTGCTCTCCCTTACTATCTCTTTGTGGTGGCCGTGGGAGTGGATGGCTTCATTGGGCTTTTTGGTGGATGTGCTTGCATTCGGTTGGCTTTGTGGCTTCGGCTGGGAGAAGAAAATGCAGTGGTGCAATGGTTTCCCATTCTTTGTTGTCTTTGCTCTCTGGGTGAACTCTCAGTTGGGGAAATAAATGGGGCTGAGGTGAGGTTCTATGGGGCGGGCTTGCTTATGAGGGGCATGGTCATGAGACTCTCTCTTGGCCTTGTGCAATGACTAAGCTGCCCCTCCCTTATCCCTAACTCCTACTCAAGTGTTTGTGGGCTTTAAGAACTTTTGGTCCAACAGGTGGGCTCTGCACTATTTGATGGTTTTTCTACTACAGAAGGTAAGTTAGTAAAGTGTGGGCATTGGATTTCTCTACTACCGTATGACGATGCCCACATAAGTGAGAGGACCCCACCAGCCTTGGACGGTCTGGGAACCTCTGTGAATGCTATTGCTTCGACAATTCTAAAGCAGATGGGTCTAACAGCAAAACTCTTATTTATTTCTTTTATTCTCCCTTAGATTGTTTCATTTCTCACTTTTCTTTACTACTGGTATTACATTCTATCCCACTCAACAGAATTCGACCCTGAATTCTGGTGTTCAACAACCCACACAAAAGAATAAAATGAACTGCACATAAACTAACATTAACTCATACCCGAAGAGAACAATTCCAGGTACATCTTGCACATGAGAGGCTCCAACTCCCATGTCGCTTCTCACTCGAACTAATGTGTCCAAAGAATTTTAATATACTTTATTATTTTATGCCTCAACACCTTCTCTGATTCCTCTAGAATCTGAATTGGACGGGACTTGAAGGTGAGGTCCTTCTTAATGGACACTGGTTCTAACACAACCTCATACTCTGGATCTCATAGGTACTTTCTTAACATAGAAACGTGGAACACATTGTGCACTCCTCGCATAGACTTAGAGAGGTCCAAGCGATATGCCACTTTCCAATTCATGCCAGAATCAGAAATGGTCCAATGTACCTCAGGCTAAGCTTACCTTTGGTACTAAATCGCATGACGCATTTAGTGGGAGATACTCTCAGGAGCACCTGATCCCCCACTTTAAATTCTCATTCTCGCCTCCTGACATCCGCATAGCTCTTCTGCCTACTCTGAGCAGCTAGCAGATTCTATGTAATCTTTGTCACTTGTTCCACTATTTGCTGGACCCAATTCAGATCCAACACAACCTTCTCGCCCACAGCATCCAACAGAGTGTTGATCTACACTTTTGCCCATACAGAACTTCAAATGGTGTACCCGAACAATGGAGTGGTAGTTGTTGTTATAAGCAAACTCTGCGAGTGCCAAATGATCTTCCCAGCTACCCTTCCAGGACAGAACATAGGATCTCAACATGTCCTCTAGTGTCTGAATGGTGCGTTTGGACTGCCTATCCATCTACGGGTGAAAAGTAGTACTAAACTAGCGTTTCGTGCCCAAAGAGCCTTGTAAGCTCTCCCAAAACTTGGAGATAAATTTGGTGTCTCTGTCTGAAACTATCATCTTGGGCGCACCATGCAACCTTACTATTTCTTGCACATAGATGGGTGCCAACTCACATGCTGAGTTCATCGTACAAATAGGGATGAAGTGCATGGATTTACTGAATCGGTTCACCACTACCTAAATTGCATCCTAACATCACTGAGTATGAGGTCAACCGACTATGAAATCCATGGTAATATCATCCCATGGCCACTAAGGAACCTCCAAGGTTGCAATAGCCCAGTAGGGCGCTTGTGCTCAGCCTTCACTTGCTGGCAAACCCTGCAAGATACCACATACTGAGCGACATCCACTTTCATTCTCTTCCATCAGAAGCTCTTTTTCAAATCTCGATACATCTTGGTATCGCCAGGATGTACCGTGTACAGGGTACGATGAGCCTCTCTCAAAATATCATAATTGACTTGAGCCTTTTGTGGCACACAAAGGTGGCCTTTAAACCACAATGCACCTAACTTATCAAGGATGAAATCTCCCATTTTCCCTTCATCAATCCACTTCCTCACTTGCTGAAGCAATCGATCATGATTTTGCACCTCCTTCACTCACTCCAGAATTACTGATTCTAGCAACAGCTGTGCTCAACTTTGCTGTACCAGTGTAGCAATAGAAAATTCCCATCCGTTTAAAGTTAGCTATGAGACAACCTAGAGTGGAGGGTGTCATCTTGCAACTAAGGGTATCAGCAACCACATTTGTTTTGCTCGGATGGTACTAAAGAGTGAGATCATAGTTCTTGATCAGCTCCAGCTACTGTCTTTGCCTCAAATTCAACTCCTTCTGAATGAAAATGTATTTGAGGCTCTTATGGTTAGTGAAAATATCACAGGACTCTCCATACAAGTAATGCCTCTAAATCTTTAGAGCAAAAACCACAGTAGTAAGCTCTAAATCATGAGTAGGGTAATCTTGCTCATGTTTCTTCAACTACCATAATGCATAAGCAATCACTTTGCCATCATGCATGAGCACGCAACCCATACCTACTTGAGAAGCATCTGAGTAGACCATGAAATGCTTCCCTAGCTAGGAAGGGTTAGAACAGAAACAGTTACCAAATTTTCCTTCAAAGTATTGAAACTGTGTTCATATTCATCGGTCCACTGGAATTTCACACCTTTTTGTGTGAGTTGAGACTTTGGTTTGGCAATAATTATGAAGTCCTTGATGAAACGCCGGTATTAACTAGCTAGGTCAAGAAAACTTCTCACTTCTCTAACATTAGAGGGCCTCTTCCAGTCCATTACGGTGGGAATCTTGCTTGGATCTACTGAAATGCCTTCCTGGTTAATCATATGACCCAAAAAACTCACTTCAATAATCCAGAACTCACACTTTTTTTAACTTGGTAATGAATTGATTCTTCCTCAGAGTCTCAAGCATGAGCCTCAAATGTTGCTCATGCTCTTCCTCCATCTTGGAATAAATCAGGATGTTATCGATGAACACCACTACAAAGTTATCAAGATACTTGTGTAGCATGTTGTTCATCGTCTCTGTGAAGACAGTAGGGGTATTCATCAGTCCAAAGAATATAACTTTAAACTCATAGTGCCCATATCTTGTGGAGAAAGCAATTTTCTCAATGTCTTGCTCCCGCACTCAGGTATGATTATACTCATATTGTAGATCAATTTTAGAGAAAACCTTGGCTCCCTTTAACAAATCCTTGATGCAAGGCAAAGGGTATTTATTTTTGATTGTTACCTGATTGAGAGCACGGTAATCTATACACGTGTGCCAACTTCTATCCTTTTTCTTAGTGAATAGGACAGGGGCTCCCCAAGGTGACACACTACGACAAATCAATCCCTTCGATAAAAACTCGTCCAATTGCTTCTTCAACTCCTCTTGCAAAGGTCATGCCAAATGGTACGGGGTCATAGAGATAGGTCATGTGATACGGGGTCGCCCGATCTTCTCGATGTAGGATGGATACTCACGGGAGTCTTGATGAATCGTAATGATCCTCCAATACCAGTGCAAGGAACGAACACTCTTTAATCCGCCAAAACACACTCGTGTTGATTTCGCCAACCACCAAGCGAAGATCTATCGTGCACCCAAATTCCCAGCGGAAAGGCTGAACGATCTTGATTGAAGAAGACACTCCTAATTCCCTAAGGAATTTCGGCAGCAATGCTAAACTCGAAAACTTTAGTAGATTAATTTTTCTCAAACGTGGTTTGCCTCAAACAAAAGGGATACAAGGGGGTTTTATAGTGCTTTCCCGAACTCACGCAAGGAAAGCCTTGGCCAAATCAATCTCTAATTCGGTCAAGTTTCCTAATCTAATTCCTAAAATTTAGCAAGTCTGTTTCCTTCAATTTCGGGCTAAGCCCCTATCCTATTACAAGACCGAGATTGAGGTGGATTCGGTGGGCTTTTGGGCACGCAGGCCACATCTTGTGCACACCATGGTTAAGACTTTCTTGGACGCATATATCTTAGTTCCTTACTTGCATGGACTCTCATCCTCTTGACTCGTGGCTGGTTGGACCTTCTCCACTTGATCTTCCGTTGCTTTGAATATGAGAAGGCACAACATATTTGCATTAGGTAGTATGCTATTCTCATCTAACGTAATAGAAAACTCTCTAAGAAACAAAAGCACTTGTTGTTGAAGTAGTTTAGCTCTTGCTCTTGTCATAGGACCTTTCGTAGCCTCATCACTAGCTTTGTCATGCACACTTGGAGTGGATGATGAATGTGTAATAGAGACGTCCTCATCATCATGTGTCATGAACAAGATCAATTCTAAACTCCACATCTCGCTCGGGTGGCATTCCCGGAAGCTCTTTAGGAAAAACATTGGGATACTCATGCACCACAGGAATATCCTCAATGTGATGAGGCGATGGGGTCCCGATCTTCCGATAGGATGATAACTTCGATTTGGAGGAGAACGGCTTTGACGATGCAGGCTTCTAACCGGCCATGACTAGAACACCAAGCAATTGTTAAACCACACTCCAAGTCGTTATCAACCAGGCCAAAAAGGCGGTTGACCTGACCATGAGGGTCTATTCCTGCATGCAACCGAAGAACACGCAAGAACAAGATAACAAAAAAAATCTGAAATTGCAAATATTTATATTGAGTTCATCAAAAAGTGGGATTCCGCGGAGGTTCTTTACGGTTGGTCTAGTCGACACAAGCAAAGAACAAGAGTTTTCACAATGGAAAAACTAATCAAACGAAATCCAAGGTAACTAGAAGGGTGCAGCCTCCTTAAATAGGGGGTGGAAAAGCCGCACAAAACTAAGAAAAAAAGGGTGGTACTATTCATGATACTATTCACATGAACAGTACATCCGTGAACAGTACATGCCTAGATGGGGGGACGCCTCCCCTTTGGGCCTAAGCATTACAAGGCCCAATTTGGCCCAAATAGGTGACACAGCATCTTATTTTGATTATTACAGTTTGCACAGGAGGAGTTTGAAGTTGAAACTAGATCCATTGGAAAGAGGACAAGAAAAGCTTTCCAAAAGTACTCGTGGAGCTCAAACGGACTCCGTATGTGAAAGTTATGCGTATTTGAAGTTGGGCCTGTTAGGCTGGATCCGAATTGATCTGGAAGCCGAATTGGATTCCAAAACGTGTCCAACTTGAGATCTTGCTTGAATTGGTTCAAAAGTGATGTGGTGCTATAAAAATATATATTTCCATCATTTGGTAGCATCATATTCTCATTTAAAATATGTTGAAGCTGAAGAAACGAATTCACCTTTAGTTCAATCTTGATATTGGGCGCTATGGTCGTGTGTGTTTGTGGCGTGGTCACATCACAATGCGCAAAGTCGCACTTGGCTTCTCCGCAAGTGCTAGAAGTAACCCAGGCATCATTATTCGTCGGCCAGGGAATAGGCTGGCCAACACATGGAAAGAACATGAGGGTGCACTCCCCTAAAAGATTATCTGCCCCCTGAAGGAGCTTGCAAAGTGATTATCTTCCAGAAGCAGGAAATCATGGCCTAGTAGCGATGCAACCAGTCCATACTAAGGATAACATCGAAAGGCTCTAACTGGATAACCATGAGGTTGGCAATAAAATCATCACCATCTATTGCAACCACACAGCTAGGTCATACTGTGATACCCGTGGGGAACTGACCAAAACTGACTGAGAAATTTGCTGAACACTCAATTGGCTTTTCTAGCAAACTTGCAAAGAATTAGTAGCACCAGAGTCGAAAAGAACAAGGGCTTCATATGAGTCCACTAACAAGGTACCTATCACCACATTAGGTCGGCCCACGGACTCAGCGGCAGGTAGTGAGTAGACCTTAGGTGGTGCTGGGGTGGCGAGAGCCCCAACGCTCTGCTGTGGTGGCACAAAAATGGAGGTGATGTAGCATGCTGGAATGGAGGTGTCGGTGCAGGATGCCAATAATAACTGGCAGGTGGAGCCCAGGAAAGAGGAGGCTGCGACACAGGGGTAGCCACCAATATCTGGACTGACCCCCGAGGCATAGTGATGAGGACATCTCTATTACACATTCTTCATCCACTCCATGTGTGCATGAAAAAATTAGTGATGAGGCTCCAAAAGGTCCTATGACAAGAGCAAGACCTAAGCTACTTCAACAACAGGTGCTTTTGTTTCTTAGAGAGTCTTCTATTATGTTAGATGAGAATAGCATACTACCTAATGCAAATATGTTATGTGTTCTCATATTTGAAGCAACAGAAGATCAAGTGGAGAAGGACTAAGTGGCCACGAGTCATGAGAAGAAGGGTCCATGCGGGCAAGGAGCTAATCAACGGAAGGCCACGTGATCATATATCTCATGGCGTGCACAAGATGTGGCATGCGTGCCAAAGGGTGACCAAGTCCAACTCAATCTTGGTCTTGTAATAGGATAGGGGCTTAGCCCGAAAATAAAGGAAACAGATTGCTAAGTTTTAGGAATTGGAATAGGACACCTTGACCGAATAAGGGATTGATTCGGCCAAGACTTTCCTTGCGTGAGTTCGGGGAGGCACTATAAAACCCCCTTGTATCCCCTTTGTTTTGCTCAGACCACGTTTGAGAAAAAATCAATCTACTAAAGCTTTCGAGTTTAGCATTGCTGCCGAAATTCCTAAGGGAATTAGGAGTGTCTTCTTCAATCAAGATCGTTCAGCCTTTCCGTTGGGAAATTGGGTGCACGATAGATCTTCGCTTGGTGGTCGGCGAAATCAACACGAGTGTGTTTTGGCGGATTAAAGAGTGTTCGTCCCTTGCATTGGCATTGGAGGATCATTACGATTCATCAAGACTCCTGTGAGTATCCATCCTACGTCGAGACGATCGGGCGACCCCGTATCATCTTGGTATCAGAGCGCGGTTTACTCGGTAGGATCTTATCCCTTTAAAATTTAGTTTATTACTTTCTGCCTATAGTCCATAAACCGAAAACACACCCAAAAAATCCAAACCTTAGTTTCGCATTTGTTATTTTTGTGAGTTTTATTAAGTCTTGATCCATTAGAAATTTTGTTTACGTGCCGTTCTTTGTGTTCCTTAGCGTAAATTGATCTTGTGTCCCCATAAAACAAAAAAAAGTAGATTCAATTTACTCTTGAAGTTGAATCCGTATCCACAACTCCTCCCAGATCAATCCGAGTACAACCCCAGAATCCAAGTCAGTTTTGGTTAGCTGTCCACTTCCAAATCCATTTGGAAATCCGAAACCAACTCTAGGGAGGTGTTAGTGTTCGCATTGGCTTCCTTGGACACCATACGGCCGAACACCATACATACGAGCTTCACTTATGTCCTTTGAATACTTGAGACTAGTCATTGATATTGCATTGAGGGCTGCTCTTGAATACTTCTAGCTGAACATTGGGCTTGTGCATCACTCACCCGGCCGATCAAAAAAAATTTCAAAGTTTAGAGAGAGAGAGAGAGAGAGAAAAAAGGGCTGCTCTTTTAATTACCTTTATACCCCTACCTTCCACAAAAAGTTTGTGACCCATATACCTCAATAGACTCAGAACAGTGAGTTGAACATATTTGGGTTAGTGGCTCGGTAGCAAAAAAAAAAGAGGCGAGCAAAAAAAAGAGAGTGAAAAAAAAGGTGAGGAGGCTGAGTTGGATGAGTGGTTCTAGTTCATAATTTCAGTTTGAGTGACTAAAATTCTTGAGCAATCTTGTGCCCTTATTTCCATATTATTGCAATTAGCTAGCGTCTCTCCTAGTACTTGATGCAAACGAGCTAATTTTCCTGTTTGTTTCCATCTAGCTCATTCCTTTTGTTGCATTGAGTCACATTGATCTTTGCGTGTGCGTTCATACACTTCACTTATATCTATTGGATCAGCACATAGACAATATTTTCTAGCTTGGATTATTACTTAATTTTACAACATCGTGAAATTCAGATCGTGTAGGGTAAATACTTCCTAACCAAGCTCCACAAAATATCCTTTGTCGTGCAATTGTGAGTCACTTTTAAATCCGCTTGATCATCACTTGTTATTGTAGCCACCACCAAGTGTAAGTTTCTTTTGGCCTCAATTTACTTCGCAAAGGTAAGAACTTTACTTGGTTGAGGAAAAGTGAGATTGAGTAACTCCACATATCACCCATATATTTGTGGCTTTTGTGTCTTCTTTGTGCTACTAACCATGTCAGGTGGAGACGACAATATGGGAGAGGAGCATGGTGTGAATTCCCCAGTGACTTGTTTTCAATTCTAAGCTTTGAGGGGAACTTTGCGCAATGAGTTCACCGCTACTACTTCTGCCTTGGAGGAGCAACTCAAGGCAGAGATCAACAACTCCACACAAGACATGCGCATTGAGATGAACCAACAAATGAATGTGCTACGTACCAACATCGTGAATGACGTGGTGCGCGCACTTCGACCACAACACGAGGAAGGCAGTGTTCATCGTGGGGGTGGCCTACCTCCACGAGATGAGGAAGCAGGCGTTGCTCGAGGTGGCCAAGATGCACAACAACGGCAAGGAACATCATAATACAGGGCTTGAGTCGTAGCGAGTTTGACCGCATCTCTCATCTTTCGTCCGCCTTCGATATTTGGGAGACCCTCGATGCTTACCATGAGGGCACCACCCAAATAAAGACGGTGCGACAGGACCAGTTCAAGCAAGATTACAACAAGTTTGAAGTGCTCGCTGGCGAGTCCCTTGATGAGTGCTTTGCGCGTTTTCACAAGATCTTGAGCAACCTCCGAGCGGTCGGTCTCACATACCCCGACTCGGACAACGCTCGTCAGATGCTCGCGGCTCTTGACTTACGCGTTTGGGAGATGAAGGTGACTACCATCAAGGACACCACGGACCTCTCGACTTTGACTCTTGATGCGCTGTACTCGCGCCTCAAGACTCACGAGATTGACATTGTCTCTCGCAAGTCGAAGTCACAGTCGATGGCCCTAGTCACTGATCCCGCTTCTGGATCTTCTTCCGAGTCACTTTGTGGTTTCTCCCTTGCTGCTCTCTGTGACATAACTGATGACCAGTTAGAGCAGCTTGCGGATGAGCAGCTGGCTCTCCTAGCTCGGAGATTCTCCCATGCTTACAAGAGGAGGAGGGACGGAAAGAGAGGAGGACCCGTGATTTGCTTCGAGTGTGGTGGCCCCAACCACATTCGGGCAAACTGCCCCAACCACACTGACAAGAACCGCAACAAGAAGCCCTCAGCTCCCGCACAAGGCAAGAAGAAGTTCCGCGACTTTGGGAAGGCCAAGAAGCTCTTCCACCGCGTCCTCAGCGCCTTCGACGACCTAGATCTCAGTGAGGTGGAGGGGTGGAGCGACGACGATGGAATGGACGAGCAAGAACCCAAGGGCGGCGACGACTTCTCCGGCATGTGCTTCATGGCGCTTGAGGGCGAACTGAGCGACAGCGAGCTGTACTCCAACTCCGATGAGGTATCCCCCACCTACGACCAGCTTAATCATGCTTTTCTTAAGCTAGGTGGATTTCATGCTAGAGCTAGGGTTAGGTGTACCGAGTTAGAGAAGGAAGTAGATAGACTATCACGGGAGCTTACTTCACTTACATCTGCTCCCTCCCGTGATGATTGTGATACATGCTGTGCTCTGTTGGGTGACATGGAGAAATTAAGGACCTCGCATGATAGTTTGTCTTTCGAGCTTGACATGATTAAGGTGGAGAACATTAGTCTTCTTGCTGAGCTTGAGATGAGTAGGGTAGCTCCTGTTTCATCTACTACTGTTGAGACTATTGCTTGCACCTCATGTGAGGATAAGGACAATGCTTTTAGAGGTCTTTATACCATGCTTCTAGATCTACCCGAGTCATGTGAAAATTGCAATAATTTGAAGATGAACCTAAAACGGGCAGATCACAAATTGCTGAGTTGCGTGCTTCTCTACTTGAGCCTGTTGTGTCTTGCACCAATTGTCCAAAATTAACCCTTGAACTTGAATCTATTTCCAAGCAATTCCAAGAAGTGGTTAATCATAACAACAAGTTGGCTCAGTTTACGACTAAGGACCCTGTTAGCTCACCATGCATGAGTTGTGAAAAACTAAAACTTGAACTCGTTGATTTGAATGAAAAATGTGTGAAGCTAACTAAGGATTTACTAGAGAAGCCATCAACTCATTGTGATATGATTGCTGAGGTGGGGAAGGAGACCAAGGGTAAGGTGGAGACGCTTAGCGACGTGAACCAATTGGCTAGTAGTAGGGCTGTCCCCTCAGAGTCGGCTGTGCGTGCACAAGCCATTCTTTCCTCTACTGTTGGTTCTTCTTCTGCTCCCTTACCTTCTGCTGTCTCTTCTTCCCCCTGCTCGTCTTGTACCTCTCTCTTTCGGGAGTGTCAGTACCTTATGAACATTCTCGAGAGGTTTGTAGGCGGCAAGAAGAAGTTGAATCTTATTCTAGACCAGTCCAAGATTTGCATGTTCGATCAAGGTCTAGGATATGATTTCTATGAGGACATTAGGAAGCATCTGCCTACTATTCTCAGACCCATAGTACAAGGTGTGATCGAGGTTGAGCCCAGATCTGATGAAGTTAAATTCAAGTCTGCGGGCTTTGTCCAAGGGATTTCTGACAGCAAGGTGAGTCCACCTGCAGCTTCGGCCTCTCAGAAGGCGAAGCAAACTCATGCTACTTCTGTCTCTCAGAAGGCGAAGTATCATTGCACCTTCTGTCAGAAGGATGGACACTTGATCGATCGATGCTTCAGGCGCGCCAGGATCACGCAGAGAGACTGTGTTGCAGCTCTTAGGCGTATTCAGGGTCAGCCCCAGATCTTGAGTGCACCTAAGACCAACACGAGGTCTAGGTTTGCTTCAGATGCTTCTGATGGTTTTGGGCAGCATCGAGGACTTAGTTTTTTTGAGTTTTCTGGTTTTCGTCCTCATGCTCCCTTTGGTCGTGACTACCACCGTTCTGAGGGTAGATCTCGGTTCCCCCGTCGAAATAGCTACCCGCGGCGTGATCAGCATGTTGCTGGTGTCTTGACTCGCTCCTCTATAGCATCAAACCCAACAACAGCTTTGGGTCTGCACACAGACCTTCTGGCTTGTTGAGTGACAGAGAGCGTAGGGTAGATAGAGGTCAGTCGTGCTTGACTACTTCATCCGCTCGACGTGTTACTTAGTATTGGGTGCCAAAATCACTCTTGATTTACCCCAGTACTGAGACTTTACTCTCTGTTTGACTCAGGTTCACCGGGCAGGGAAGGGAAAGGTTTGGCTTGTAGACTCCGGGTGTTCACGACACATGACCGGAGACTCCCGTTGGTTTTCTTCCCTTGCCCGTGCTCCAGGTGATGAGACGATCACCATTGGAGACGCTTCATCTGGGCGCGTCATCGCCAAAGGTACAGTGCGCGTTAATGATTCCTTCATCTTGAAAGATGTTGCTTTGGTTAGTAAGCTGCAGTATAATTTGCTTTCTGTTTCTCAGCTTACCGATAACGGTTTCGATGTGAGCTTTAAGAAAAATGCTTGCAAAATTCTTGATTCTTTAGGTAGTCTGGTTTGCGGGATTTCTCATTTTGGGAGGATCTTTCGTGCTGAATTTTCTGGTGCTTTGGATGGTCTCGACCCTGCGGGACTTTGGGTTAGTTATCGACAGTGTTCCACTCTTTTGTGATAACACTTCTGCGATTAACATTGCTAAGAACCCAGTGCAGCATTCTCGGACCAAGCATATCGATATTCGCTATCACTTTCTTAGAGACCATGTAGAGAAGGGTGGCATCGTGCTCCAGTTTGTGGAGAGTGACCACCAGTTGGCTGATATCTTCACTAAGCCATTGGATAGCTCTAGGTTTTCAGCTCTGCGGGGAGAGCTTGGGGTGATTTGTCCTTATGGACTGTTGTGAGGGGGAACTTTGTGCTTTACTGCTTTATTATATTGATTATGCTCTTACTCCTTACTGTTGCATTGCATTTCGGGTGCATTTGGGTTAGTCCTTCTAGCATAGATTAGAGTGTTTCTCTAGTCTAGTGCTTAGGCATCTTCCTCTCATCTTATGATCTAGGATGCTGCTTATTAGCTGTTCTCTTCTCACTAGGTTGAGCTCGCTCACTGCTTATAGGCTCTAGCGAGGGTCGGGCCACCCTCGGGTAGACAGGGTACGTGTTTGCTTCTTAGTGTGTTAGAGGATCAGTTGATCGTCCTGGGGTCATATGGGGTAGATGAGAGTCAGTCTAAGCCATAGTATCCTCTATGTCTTATCTATGCTTTAAGGACTGCCTGTTCTGATTTCCTTGCCAGCTTCTCGATTTGTTGCTTTGGTTCAGAGGGAGTTCGTTTGGGAGCTTCTGGAGCTTAATATTGACATAACTCAACTTGAACTAAAAGCTGCATAACATGTTGAGGGGGAGCTGCATTTTCTTACATTTCATCATTTTGCATTGTAATATAACTACATGGAGCCTTGATTATTATCCTCTTATGACATGTGTACAATGCATTACTCTTGCCATGACTTGTGCTTATTCGCTAGATTTATCATGACTTCATATGTATAGTCTAGCTTTTGCCATGATAAGATCATTAAAATTGCTCAACTTGAATTAAAACTTGTTATGTTAGCTCTTGAGATTAGTCTTTCTCTAGTTATCCTTTTATGATTCATGCCATGTCAAATAGGCTGAGTTGAGTCTTGAATCTTCGTTGAGCGTTAGATTGAGCTATGTTAGTTCTTGATGATGCATAAGTTAGTACAATCTTTTATGGATGCTAAAAGATCTCTTTTGTGCGAAAAAACTGATCTCACCAATCCTCTCCTATGAGACTGCTTGCATGGCATGATCGCATAAGGCTTGAGATCTACCACATGACTAAACAAAAAATTTGGTTGGCAACAACCTTGAATTTCAAAGAAAATATGTCACTTGTGCTGCATTTGCTTAATCTACAAAAAGAACCAAGTACTTAAACAAATGTCTCACTCTTGAGCTTGTAGCACTCTAGTTAGACTCAATACTAGCTTCTTGGTTCCGCTTAGCTTAATTGACATGGTTTGCATCATCCTTGGATACCTCTAGCTAGACTTTGATCATGGATGACTTGACATACTCACAAATTGCACTAAATTTCAGATTGTCATCTATTTGGTTTAGCTGTCTTATATATATCTTGTCATGATCTAGATAGCATTATATTGAGTTATGGCTTGATGTGATACTTAATGGTCGTTTTGAATAATTCTCATGGCTCTAAATGCTTAGAATAAACAAACTTCAGCCATTTCATCCATTTTGTGACCTTATTCTCTATTTTGCATCCTTGATGTGTTTATTGCCAAAAGGGGGGAGAATAGAGGAGAAAAAGCCATTTGGGATTTTCTAGAGCTTTGGAGAACAATTTGCTCTTTCTTGAGTTGCTCTAGTATTCCTTTTGTCGAATGGTCATTAGCTTCATTTTCTTCCTTTGGACCATGTTTGACTCTTTTTCATTTTCAAACAAACTCAACTCTGTGCTTTTTCTGGGTTTGTCAATATACTCATCAAGGGGGAGATTGATGGACCATGTGGAGGTGACCCCGAGTGTGTGATGAGTAATTGACATCGTTTTAGGAAAGTCGAGTTTGTTTTGTGTGGTTCAGACCATGTCGTTGCGCGGTGCAATCAGCCTTGGTCGAACTAGGTCGAATGTGCTTAAGTCGTTTATTTTTTTGTTTCGATCGGTTTGGGTTTTGAGTATTTCGTCTGATGCTATTGTATGGTTACAATATGTCGAGCGGTGCTATGTGACTTGTTTCTTGTCTGTGATGGCTGCAGGACATCGAGGTGGAGTCGTGGCAAGGCATGGGATGACCGGACTAGGCGCAGGTGGTGCTGAGGTCGGAGCGGTCAGGGTGTGCCGAAGACGGCGAGGACTCGAGGTGGCTGCGTGGCTTGGAAGCCAAGGAATGAGGAAGCTTCCTGGAAGGTGCGCGAGGGGCGTTTTGGTGAATACGCAAGGAAGTGGATTGTGGATAAAGCGCCATGAGTGGTTGAGAGCTAATGGGTAAAGTGGGTTGTAAACCCATTAGTGGAGGCTATAAATAGAGGGGGTGTTCTCTAGTAGCCTTCAAGAATTCAGCACAATGAAAATGAGAGTGTGATTTTAGGAGATGATTTGAGAGAGTGTGATATATCTCAAGCATGTATGGGGATTTAGTTAGGGTGAGATTGAGAGAGAGATGAGTTGAGACACCCCTTTTGTAATCGCGTATCTCTCTGTATCAATTTTAATATGAGAGATTTTTACTTGAGTTACTCTAGTGCTCTTTTATTTTTCTGCATTGGTTCCATGTTGGTCTCTCTTGGGTGCAGCACTTTTTGATCTTTCTTGGTTCTTGTTTCATTTTAAATGTGTTCGGTTCACTTGGTTGGAAGTCTATGTGCCAATCACTCTGAGATTATCAAGTTGTTCATTCCTATTTCTCCTCTCTACCGAAGGCAATTTGCAGTAAACTATCCTTTTTGACTCTTTCCGATTTCACTGCAGTTTGGTTATCTTGTCAAGTTGGTTTATCTTGTCCAAGGAAAAACAGCAAGCTAATGAGAATCTCTTGGTTTCAGTTGGATCATATTTTTTTGTTCATTTTGGTTGCCCCTAGTATCTTCGGTTTCCTGATTTTTTCGGTAGGCTTTTGTTGTTTCCTTCGGTCAGTCCTGCAGCTAGCAAACCTGAGTAGGATTTCATAATTATTATCTATTTAGTTCCTCCTCTTACTTTGGTTAAAGCTTTGGAGTTTTTTCTCTTTTTATTCTCTTGTCTTGCATCCAATTTCTTTGGCTTTCAATGCTCTTTTCGGCAGCTTTCATTTGCTGTTTTTCAGGTGCTTTCGGCACTAAGTTGTCCCTGCCGAACTGCAGCATGAAAAATGCTTTTCGGCCAGCTTTTGCAGTCCGTGATTTGGTTTTTTTGCTGCTGCTACTTAGTAACCTCTTGACCAGCAAGTTTGGCTAAACTTCTTGCCGATTTCCTTCAAGTTGCAGCTCTCTTTTTCAACAAGTCTTATTGGTTGGGTCTCGGTAGTGCTTGCAGTTCAGTTTGCACTTCTTTATCTCCTTCTATTTGATGTTTGTTTTAGCAAAAAGGTTTTGTCTGTTACAACCAAAAATAGCTAACTCATGCTTTATCTTGAGTACAGACAACAGTGAATGTGCTTACCTTTTGGCTTCTGGTTAAGCTAAATAGACAGCTTTTGATAGGTTTAATTTTCAAGTTAGTTCTTGAGGCTCGAAGTTAATTCAGGTTCTCAGCAAAATTCTACTTGGTGTCCAGTGAGCTTAAAATCATCTTCTTCATAGCTTCTTATAGCTATCGGAGACTTGAATTTTTTGGCGGATATTTTGGGGGCGAATTTTAAATCGGCACCATTCACCCCCCCTCTGTCGCCGACTTCGATCCAACAGATAGAGCTTCCAAAACAAAGAAGTCTGGGAAATCTAGAGATTTTAGATCCGCGTAAACCTCCAGGCTCACACGCGGGAACTTCGACCCAAAAAAACGTCGTTTAGGCCCTCAAAACGGGCCCGCAAACCGAGGAAAAATCGAGTTTCTCAGAATTTGCTCAAAATTGACAGGAACTTTTTACAAGTGATTCTAAGGTCCCCCGAGCAGACGACATCATTTTTTGAGCTCATGAACTCCGTGTGCAACGTCATCTAGTTTCTTTCTGCACAGTGTAATTCGTTTGTGTTTTAGGCTCACGTCTCTAGTACGGTCTAGCTTAGGTCCAGCACAGTACTGTGGTTGAGCGATTATTCAACTTGCTTTGACTAATGTGGTTTTAGTTATCCTTTGTTCACTCTCAGCCCACCTATAGCTCCACAGATTTGGCTACTACCTCACAGGGACTTGCTACCGAGGCAACGATACACCCAATTACTAGAAGTTATTGTTTTGTCTTGTCGGCTGCCATCACCTCCTGCTCGCTGTGGTAAGAACTCGTAAGAACTTGACAGAACAGATTGAGAGTGTGCGACTTGATTTAACCACATCCTAGTAGTTGTGAGGGCATAACCTGCAGTTTTATTATTTTTTTCTTTGTTTGTTCTTGTGTGTTTTTCCTAACAATGTCAGGAGAACCAGTGGACCCGAGGGCTGCACCACATTCCCCTCGTACTAGAGGCATCATACAACACTTTGAGCGCTGATAGCACTAGGGTCCCGATCTTTCGATGAGAGTGGTAGATTCGATTGGGGAAGGAGATGACGTTGACGACCCGACTACAACCATCCAAGGACGCTGCGCCTTAGCGATCGATACACCAACTCCAGAGATTGTTCGTGACCTTGTCGGCGCACGATCAACCTAACCACGAGGGTTCTTGTTCCTGCAAGCAATCAAAGAACAAGCAAGAACAAGATGAACAGCAACTCAATTGCAAATAACGATGTAAGATTCAATCGAAAACAGAAAACGGTGGGGTTCCGAAGACAAGTATTCGGGCGGTCTAGCCGACACGCGCGAGTACAAGGCAAAGCAGCAAAAGCTAACTTTGTCTAAACAAAACCCAAACCCTAGAAGAGGGTGCGGCTGCCTATTTAAGGGTCACGGAAGGTGGAGGGTCGGCCAAAACACAAGTAAGCCGAATTGGACTCGAATTACAAGGCCCAAGGCCCACTTTGACTCGGACTGGAAAAGCGATGTGAATTGTTTTGCAGTGTTTGGTCGACTCGGATGGAATTTGGAGGTGAGGCTGGATCCATCTGAAAGTAGACTTCAAGAGCTTTCCAACGAGTACTCACGGGCCCCGAGAAACCTTCGGGATCAAAAGGTATGGCCATTTGAAGTAGGCTGTCAACAAGGCCGAATCCGAGTCAAACTCGTGAACAGGACTTGGTTTGCGCTTGACGGTTCCACTTCTATACTTGAGCTCATGTGGTTCTTCCTCATGGTTCCTAAGGACAATTAAATCATCACAAGAATTAAGTAGTATTCCATTCTTTGAAACATTTGTATACAAACTTAGGAACGCATTCACCTGATGGTTAAGTTGACGTGCTCGCGCTCTAGTCATTGGTCCTTGTATCATAGTTTCAGTTTGGTATGGAGTCGGCATGGTTGTATGCATGGAAAGGATGTCCTCATCATCCTCCCCTTCTTGCATTTGAGTCGTCCGCGACTCAAGCTCATCTTCTTCTCCCAAGTATGGCTTCAAATCTGCAATGTTAAAGGTGGGACTAACCCCAAAATCTGCAGGCAACTCAAGTTTATATGCATTGTCATTAATCTTTTCCAACACTTTGAAAGGACCATCAGCTCTAGGCATCAACTTAGACCTCCTCAATTCAGGAAATCTTTCTTTTCTCAAATGCAACCAAATTAAATCACCCGGTTGAAAAGTTAAATGCCTCCTTCCTTTACTACCAGCAAGTTTATATTTAGCATTCATGCGTTCAATATTTTCTTTGGTTGTCTCATGCAATTTCAACATCAAGTCAGCACGCTGTTTAGCATCAAAATTTAACTTCTCCGAAGATGGAAGTGGTAGCAAATCAATAGGAGCACGAGGCACAAAGCCATAGACAATCTCAAAAGGGCACAACTTTGTAGTAGAATGCAGCGAACGATTATAAGCAAATTCAATATGAGGCAAGCATTCTTCCCACATTTTAATGTTCTTTTTCAAAACAGCCCTAAGCATGGTAGATAAAGTTCTATTCACAACTTCAGTTTGCCCATCAGTTTGGGGATGACATGTAGTCGAAAATAACAGCTTAGTCCCCAATTTAGCCCATAAAGTTCTCCAAAAATGGCTAAGGAATTTAGTGTCACGATCGGAAACTACTGTATTTGGCACACCATGCAAACGAACAACTTCACGAAAGAACAAATCAGCAATATTGGTAGCATCATCACTTTTATGACATGGTATGAAGTGTGCCATCTTAGAAAATCTATCCACAACAACAAATATGCTATCCCTCCCCTTCTTTGTCCTAGGCAGTCCTAAAACAAAGTCCATAGAAATATCTTCCCAAGGCACACTAGGAACAGGTAGAGGCATATACAAACCGTGAGGATTAAGTCGTGACTTAGCCTTTCGACACGTAGTGCAGCGAGCAACAAAACGTTCCACATCACGTCTCATCTTTGGCCAAACGAAATGACTAGCAAGTATGTCTTCCATCTTCTTCGCTCCAAAATGCCCCATCAGCCCACCTCCATGCGCTTCCTGTAACAACAACAAACGAACGGAGCTAGCTGGAATGCATAGTTTGTTAGCTCTAAACACAAATCCATCATTTAGAACAAATTTATTACACGTTTTTCCCTCTTTGCAATTCAGCAACACGTCTTTAAAATCATCATCATGAACATAATGCTCCTTAATTGTTTCCAATCCAAAAATTTTGAAGTCAAGTTGTGAGAGCATGGTATATCTCCTAGACAATGCATCAGCAATAACATTCTCCTTTCCCTTTTTGTGTTTTATGACATAAGGAAAAGACTCTATGAATTCAACCCACTTTGCATGCCTACGGTTCAATTTTGCTTGACTTCTAATATGCTTTAATGACTCATGATCAAATGAATGACAAATTCTTTGGGCCATAAATAATGTTGCCATGTCTCTAAAGTTCGAACTAGAGCATATAATTCCTTATCGTAAGTAGAATAGTTCAAACTAGGCCCACTCAATTTTTCACTAAAGTATGCCACATGTTTACCTTCTTGCAACAGCACACCACCCAGTCCAATTCCACTAGCATCACATTCTAGCTCAAAAGTCTTACTAAAATCTGGAAGTTGGAGTAATGGTGCATGTGTTAACTTATCTTTCAATGTGTTGAAGGTGTCTTCCTGTGCATTCCCCCAAGTAAACAGCACCCCCTTTTTAGTGAGCTCATTCAATGGTGCAGCGATGGTGCTGAAATCCTTCACAAAGCGATGATAGAATCCAGCAAGTCCTAGAAAACTTCGCACCTGCGTTACCGTTTTAGGAGTCGGCCAACTCTGTATTGCCTCAACCTTGGCTTGATCAACTTCAATGCTGTAACATCCCAAAAATCTACTTCCTGAAAAATTTAATTTTGAATTATATATTTTAAAGTATTTGAATTTTATTTGGATTTTCTGTGAGTTTCTGAGTTTTATTTGGAGTTATCTAAATTTTATTTCAAAATCTAAATCAAATTTAATCCTCAACCTCTCTACTCGGCCATCACGTGTCGCTCCCTGATTCAATCCATCCTCGCCCGGTTTAATCTTAGCCACCTGCCTTCACTTACCCCTTTGATTTAATCCGATGGCCCTGATTTCTCTTTCGCCTCGTGGCATTTGTCCGACCGTCCACTTCTTCCTCTCTCTTCCCTCTCGCCGATAGCCCAACCTCGTCAGTCAGCTTCTTCTTTCGTCTTGCCTTCTTCAACCTTTCACCGCCACCATTAATGCCCCGCCTGAGCTCTTGAATGTGGCTGTTTCTTCTCGTTAGCCAGAGCATTTGCTACAGTTGAAAGCCTAATCACTCCCGCATTCAACCTCCACCATTTCCCCACTTTAAACCCCGCTTATCTCCTTTTTTACTCGTCTTTGCGTCGTCCTTAACTTTGGTGTAACCGATAACCGTTCGTCGCCTCCACCTTCGCCAGACCCGTGCGCGCATCCCCGCCCCTCCACCGAGTGAATCCACCGCCGAAGAGCACTGCCGCCAACGCCCTCACTTCGCCACCCCTGCATCCTCGTCGCTGGCTACCATCAAGAATTTCCGAGTGTCGTGCCAAGGTGCACTTAACTCCCCGTGTCTTCCTCCCTCTCGCACACCCCTCGCCGACCCCAGCAGTGTCGTCATCCGCTAATGCACTCAGTCCCTGTGCGCCACCTCAGCAGCCATGAGCTACGCAAGCGCTACGCCAACTGTGTGCCACCTTAGCCTTCTCCCCGGTTTATGGACCTAGTCCACAAAAGTCGGTCCCACCTGTCAGTGAATAAAACCCTTTTCCTGTTGAAAAATAATTCGGCCAGAAAATCAAAATCTCTGTTGACGTCACCCTAACATCATGAATTCCTTTTTCCATAGAAAAATAATTCCTCTGAAAATCATTTCCCTTGTTGATGTCATTTCAGTTCAAAAATAATTCCAGAAAATCAGTTTATTCTTTTTCTCTCCTTTTAAACTTCCAAAAGATCGTATTTCATCATTTTAATTCCGTTTGAGCCCATTCAAATTTCTAAATTCATATAAAATTCTAATCTATCTATTTCTATCCTCTTTTCAAATTTTTGGAGTTTTTGAATTTATTTGGATTAAATTAAAGCTTAGAAAGTAAAAATATTTTTAATGGTCAAAATATACTTCAATTAAATCCAAAATTATTTTATTTGGTATTTTCGAGTTCCAAGGATGTTTGTGGAATTTTTCCTGATTTTTTTCGAATTTATTTTATTTTTGAAAAAAAAATTATTATTTATTTTTTTTATTATTTTCTCTGTCCTGCACTATTCATCTTCCCGAGCGTAACGATTGGTTCGTCCAGAGAGCACGCACGCGTGAGCTGCCATTGCCGTGATTTCAAACTTCCATAACTTTTGATTTTCTCAACCATTTCTTACGCAGAAAGATGCATTTGAATCCTCTCATCAAGAGCTTTCCATTTCCGGCCTTGGCCCTCAATTTCATGCACCAATTTCGCGGGAATATGCCATGGCACCAAAAGACATTCCCTCGCGGATCTCCCCATCCGGTCCACCTCCGCGCCTATAAAAGGAGCACCGGGTGCCTCTCCTCATTCTCACCAAGCCTCTGAAATGTCAAGGCCTCTCTACCTTCCTCCAAGCCGCAATCGGCATTTTTCTCTCGCCAACAAAATGGCGTTCTTCGGCCGTTTGCGCCGCCTGCAGTGGAGTCCGGTCATGATTGACCACACCATTGGCTTCGCCTTTGCGCGTTCTACGTGTTGCTCCCCTCGCCTTCGCCGGAGCTTCACCGGAGCATCGCCGGAGCACCGTGGCCAAATCGCGCCGTCGCTTCTCTCCTCGCGGCGAGTCGACCGTGCATCTTCCATCACAACCGAGGTGAGCATCGTGTTCCCTACATTCTCCTCTTCGTTTCGCCGCAAACCTCACCCGTTAACTCCTCTCCGTTTGGCCGGAACGCCGATGTCAACCCGTCGGTCGTTGAATGTCTTCTCCACCGTGTTCCACCACCATCCGATATCCTTTGGTCGAGCCGTTTGCACCGTTGAGTTTGCCTCGACGTGTTCTACATCGTGCTTCCATCGCCATCACCTGAAGATCCCCCGAGTCCTCATCGACCTTGTCAGGCCCAGACACTAAAACTGTACTTCGCGCGTACACCCCTTTTTGGTAAGCGCTTCAATTTTTGGTCGCGTCATATTGTGTCCTAGCCTCTAAGAAATTTTTCTACCATTTTGTTTAATTTTTCGTGGAGCCAATTGTCAGGAATTGAGCTTTCCGCGAAAATGGCCGTTTGTGACTCCCGACGTCGATTCGTCATCTCCGGTAAGCTTTAGCCCTTGCCGTAATTTTTCTTAGACTTGCCTCGTCGCGTTCTACGCCGTGCTCACTCCCTTTTCCCCAGAAAGCCTCCACAAATTTTCGCCTCCGAACCTCGCCATGGCCGTCAATGGCATCTCGTGTCCCCCATCTACCCGGTGATGTGTTCACCAATCTGTTCGCGTCACTTTGTGCCAAACCATCCCATGTAGCTACCCTCCAAAAAGTTTTAGATTTCGTTCATCGAGCATGAAGATATTAAGTTTTTCCTTTTCCTTCCCGATGCCATTCAAACGCCGTTTGCGACATCTCCGGTGGGTCTTTGGCCGAGCCAACAATTTTCCTAGCTTCGCCAAGCCGTGTTCCAGCCCGTGCTCACCCTACTTCTCCACGTTCCATGCCCGGATTTTATTCCTCTCTCCTACCCATGTCGTTGTAGCCGCCCGTGCCGTCAACGGTCTCCGTTTGGCGTGCCGTCAGTTCCTATGTGTGCCTTGGGTCCCTAGCAATCCATTTTGCTAGTTAGATTCATCTCCCATACCTCCTCTCGCCAGCGATAGCCTTCTCGCCAAAAGTATTGTTCTCGGATGAACAGTAACATCTGTGAATTTCCAGCATTTTCTCGCTCCGGCAAACTTTAGATCGCTCGTTCTCCTTCGTCCGAACTCCGATTGACCCGATTCTTTTTCCTAAATTCATCTAAAATTGAGCTCTATCTTTTGGTTCTAGTTTTGCAGTTTTTGGAGTTCATTTGAATTTTATTTGAATCTATTTTGTTTGTTTTGTCGTTTCGCGCGTAGAACCCGACGTCGCTGAAGAGTTTGTCGAACCGCAGCAAGAGGGACCAACCAGTGCACAAGAAGGCAAGTCTCCTTTGATCATCTTGAACCTATGATTTTGAAATATTTTAATTATTTTAAATTATGTGCATTGCTATTTATATAAAATATTAGTTCAAATCTTAAAGCATTAGTTATATCCAACCTTGTTGTGCCCTCACTTGAATTCGAATGCCATGTACCTTTGCAACCCTAGAAATTCCTTTGACTCATTAATGAGAGTAATATATTAAATTGTTGGTATTAGAATGATAGAACAATGCTTAGCCATGTTTTTGAAATACCTCACAAATCTTGCAAATGGAAAATTATGAATTATTGTAATACCCCTTGTTTTTATAAACTTAGTGGCAATTGGAGTTGCCACTGTTCTTTTAAAATAAACTAAAAGGTGAAAATTGGTTTAGATTAGGGTGGATGGTTGGTTTGGATTGGTGCAGGAAGCACGAGATCTTGTAAAGTGTATGTTCCACCCTAGTCAATTAAGGACCGACGCTTGTGTTTGTCCAGACTGAGCATTAACCGTACAACCACAAGTCTATATGGGTACGACCTAGCTGACTAACTTACGATAGTCTAGTTTAGGTGCCACCAGTGGAAAGTGGGTGCCAGGGATGGACTGGTTATCCACAGTGAGGGACAGGGATTTACTGTACTCATATGGCGCAAGAGGGGGCTTCGGTTCGGGCGGTTAGCCTACCTGCGGTGAAACCTCAGCGGGTGGTATCTAGCTAGATTAGAGTAAGGTAAAGGCTTTGTGATATTTTATCTGGGTCTCATGCCAAAGGAAGCGTGTTGACTTTTAGGATAATTTATCTCTTGTGGGTAAAGTTGTACAACCTCTGCAGAGTGTAAAACTATTCGAATAGCCGTGCCCACGGTCAAGGGCGGGCAAGGAATGCATTCACATGGTAGATTTCTGGTTTTGGATTTAAAATCAAAAGTTTTGTATTCCGAGAGTGGAGGGAACTCTTGGAAGGGAATCCTGGCGGATGGAGCCAGAGAGGGTGGATGGAACCCGCAGTTTAAAACTTGACCAATGGTAATTGGTTAGCTAGTGTTGGTAGTTGGAACCTTCACTAGAAAGTTAATTCTGTTAAAACATTTACTTCATTAAATTAATGCCTTCGAAAATAATTAGTAGTAATTGAGATTTCAAATATTGTTTTGTGCAAAAGAACCATATGGCCTTTCTTTGTTAAGCCTTGCATCTATGCATTTTTTCCCAAGACTTGCGGAGTACTTTATGTACTCACATGCTACACTTAAAAATAAAATCTCAGAAGAGTATGAAGCTCAAGAAGGCGACTACGACTTCTTCGCGGGTGGATTCGACGAAGGATTCCAGGAGTTCTAGGTCGCGCTTCCCCAGTCAATTGCCTGTGGCGTATTGATGGGTCTTCACCGAGTTTATCTTTTGCTTCCGCTGTGTTTCGTGTGTGCGAGGTCTTGAAACCTCAGTTGTAATAATGAGACCTTTCGGTCTGTACTCTTTAATATTGTAATAAAGCGTTGCTGGTTATGTATTCATTTCTGTTTAACTGTGTGCACTAGCTTTGATCTGGGACTAGTGCAGTAATACACAGAGGGTCCGGGTTCGGAAATCCGGGGTCCCGACAAATGCCCTGTGGGGTAACAACATAGCCAAGAAAAGAGACTCGATCCGTGCAAAATGTGCACTTCTCAACGTTACCAAATAAACGTGCATTACGTAAAGCATCAAAAACAGCACATAAATGGCAAAGGTGTTCCTCTAGTGATCTGCTATATATGAATATATCATCAAAATAGACCACTACAAATTTACCAATGAAAGCACGTAAAACCTCGTTCATTAATCTCATGAATGTGCTAGGTGCATTAGTTAAACCAAATGGCATCACTAACCACTCATACAAACCAAACTTAGTTTTAAATGCTGTTTTCCATTCATCTCCCAATTTCATGCGAATTTGGTGGTACCCACTACGCAAATCAACTTTAGAGAAAACAATAGAGCCACTTAATTCATCAAGCATATCATCTAACCTAGGAATAGGGTGACGATATATAATGGTAATGTTATTGATCGCTCTACAGTCCACACACATACGCCATGATCCATCTTTCTTAGGCACTAAAATTACCGGAACAGCACAAGGACTAAGAGACTCACGCACATAACCTTTATCAAGCAATTCTTGAACTTGACGCTGAATCTCCTTAGTTTCTTCCGGATTGGTCCTGTATGGCGCACGATTGGGCAAAGATGCCCCGGGAATCAAATCAATCTGGTGCTCGATCCCTCGCACTGGTGGTAGCCCTGGTGGCACGTCCATTGGAAAGACATCCATGTACTCCTGCAAAAGATTAGTGACAGCAGGAGGCACAGAAGAAGGTACCTCCTCGAATGAAAATAAAGCTTGTTTGCAAAGTAAGGCATAGCAAATAGAAGTACTAGCATCCAGCTCATTCACATCAGACTTAGTAGCAAGAAAACATGCACCTTTCAATTTAATCTCATTTTTCATCTCATGAACAGATTTAGAGTTTTTCTTTTTATGTTGCTCAAGTTCGCTTGCAACAATCTGATTTTCACTCCTATTATGCTCCTGATGTTTCTCTCTACTAGCTCTAGCAATCTCATCTTTGAAAATAGCTTCAGGAGACATAGGATGTAACACAATTTTCTTGTCATGATGCACAAAAGAATATTGGTTTGTCTTACCATGATGCAGTGAATCTTTATCATATTACCACGGTCTACCTAACAGCATAGAGCATGCTTGCATAGGTACTACATCGCATTCTACAACACCGTGATAAGAACCAATAGCAAAATTTACTCTCACCATTCGTGTTACCTTCACCTTGCCGCTGTTATTGAACCATTGAATGGAGTAAGGTTGTGGGTGAGGTTTGGTGTTCAACGCAAGCTTCTCCACCATATCGGAGCTCACCAAGTTGTTGCAGCTCCCTCCATCAATTATCACTCGGCATGAGCGTTCCTTCACGACGCACTTTGTTTGGAAAAGGATGTGCCGCTGATTTTGCTCCGCCCTCTCCATTTGTGCACTCAACACACGCTGCATAATGAGGCTCTCATAGCGCTCTGCATCTTCAGCACCAATGTGCTCTTCTTCTTGCTCCTTCCCACTACCTGCATGGTCAGCTGCAAGCATAGCATATGTATCCTCATCCAAATCACTAGCAGAAGAATACTCACCATCATCTCTCACAATCAGAACACGCTTGGTTGGGCACTCACTCCTCACATGGCCATACCCCTTGCATTGATGACATTGGATATCCCTCGTTCGTCCCGTAGATGCAACGGACGAAGAGCTCTTTGCATGTGCTTGGGCATCCCCTTTGTTGCTTCGGATGCCCGAGATGCCGAATTTGATGATGAAAACCGTGGCTTGCTGTTGGAGGAAGAAGGTGCAGGGGGTTGGCTTGATGGTGCGGCAGATGCACGTTGAGACCAAATGTCTCCACGACCTGCAGAAACGTTAGTCCTAGTGCTCGCGCGTCGTCCCTGTACTTCTCTTTCAACTTTACAAGCAAGATGAAATAAACGAGTGATAGAATTATATTCCTTGTAAGCTAAGATATCCTGAATTTCCTGATTCAAACCACCCATAAACCTAGCCATAGCGGCTTCCTCAGTTTCCTCTAAGTCACAACGCAGCATGCCTATTTGCAATTCTTGAAAATATTCCTCAACGCTTTTACTACCTTGCCTCAATTGTTGCAACTTATGTAACAAATCACGTGCATAATATGAGGGAACAAATCTAGCTCGCATGATTCTTTTTAATGCATCCCAAGTTTGTGGTATGGTGAAAGGATTTTTCTTACAATATTCACTCCACCAAACAGACGCAAAGTCAGTAAACTCACTAGTAGCAGCCCTAACCCTTTTGTTTTTAGGGAATGCATGACAAGTAAATTTCTGATCAACAACCAATTCCCAAGTGATATAAGCATCAGGGTTATATTTTCCATCAAAAGGTGGCATAGTGAACTTAATCTTACCAAGCGATTCATCATTCTCACGTACCTCATTCCGGCGTGGTTGACGATGACGGTGAGCGTCCTCATCATCATCAATCTCAGTGTCAGCCGCATATTCGTCTCCACCATTTTCGTCCACCCTGCTGCCCAAGACACCAATATTGGCACGAGTACGCTGAGTTGGTGCAGCAGGAGATGCACGGCCCCTCTCATCAAGACGTGTCAAAATATCAGCAAGTGAAGCGTTGACGGTGCCAACGGAAGCCTCCAATGTTGCAAGCGTAGTGTTGGTGTCGATCTGCGCGGCCTCCAATTGGCCAAGGCATTCGTTGGTGACCCTTACATCCTCATCAAGTCCCTCAGTGTGCAGCTTCATTTGGCGCTCAAAGTGTTGTATGATGCCCCTAGTCCGAGGGGAATGTGGCGCTGCCCGCAGGTCCACTGGTTCTCCTGACATTGTTAGAAGACAAGAAACAAACCAAGAAGAGAAAAACAAAATAATAAAACTGCAGGTTATGCCCTCACAACTACTGGGATGTGGTTAAATCAAGTCGCACACTCTCAACCTGTTCTGTCAAGCTCTTACAAGTTCTTACCACAGCAAGCAGGAGGTGATTGCAGCCGACAAGACAAGACAATATCTCCTGGAAATTGGGTGTATCGCTGCCTCGGTCGCTAGTCCCTGTGAGGTGGTAGCCAAATCTGTGGAGCTATGGGTGGGCTGAGAGTGAACAAAGGATAACTAGAACCACATTAGTCAAAGCAAGTTGAATAATCGCTCAACGACGACACCGTGCTGGTCCTAGGCTAGACCGTCCTAGAGACGCGAGCCTAGAACACAAACGAAGACACACCGTGCAGAAAGAAACTAGATGGTGTTGCACACGGAGTTCTGGAGCTCGAAAAAGGGTGCCGTCTTCACAGGGGACCTTAGAATCACGTGCAGAAGGGCTCTGTCAATTTTGAGCGAATTCTGAGAAACTTGATTTTTCCTCGGTTTGCGGGCCCTTTTGAGGGCCTAAACGACGTTTTTTGGGGTCGAAGCTGCCGCGTATGTGCCTGGAGGCTTACGCGGATCTGAAATCTCCAGTTTTTCTAGACTTCCTTTCCAACGGATCAAGAATTGCCTCAATCGGAGGTCGTATGCAAAAGTTAGGTTTTTCTCTCTCTTCTGTTTTTTCTTCTTTTTTTTCTTCCTTTTTTTTATGCCGCGGCTCTTCTAGATGCGGCTGCCTGTTCCTTCTTGTCTCTCTTTTTTTTCTCTCTCTCTCTCTCTCTTTTCACACACGATGCAGTTGAATCCGAATTCGTGCCCTACTCCAAGACCAATTAGGGCAAAGCCTCCCTAGCAACCGAGTCCTCCTTTTCTACCCTCCTATGACAGTTCGGATCTAACTGCAACGGTGAGTCCAAACTCGTGAACAGAACTCGAAACTCTAAAGGAACTAGACACTAAGACCAGCAAAGGACACGACGATGCAACCGAAGACTCAACAAACAAAGACTATGCAGCAAAAGCGTAAGGCTCAAATTGTTTCGGATTTTGGGGAATAGATCTGATCTGCTATTTTTTTTGGGGTTTCTGGACTGTAGGTAAAAATCGCAAAGACTAGATAAGATCTCTCACCGATCAACCTTGAGCTCTGATACCAACTGATAGCACTAGGGGTCCCGATCTTTCGATGAGAGTGGTAGATTCGATTGGGGAAGGAGATGACGTTGACGATCCAACTACAACCATCCAAGGACGCTGCATCTTAGCGATCGATACACCAACTCCAGAGATTGTTCGTGACCTTGTCGGCGCACGATCAACCTAACCACGAGGGTTCTTGTTCCTGCAAGCAATCGAAGAACAAGCAAGAACAAGATGAACAGCAACTCAATTGCAAATAACGATGTAAGATTCAATCGAAAACAGAAAACAGTGGGGTTCCGAAGACAAGTATTCGGGCGGTCTAGCCGACACGCGCGAGTACAAGGCAAAGCAGCAAAAGCTAACTTAGTCTAAACAAAACCCAAACCCTAGAAGAGGGTGCGGCTGCCTATTTAAGGGTCACGGAAGGTGGAGGGTCGGCCAAAACACAAGGAAGCCGAATAGGACTCGAATTACAAGGCCCAAGACCCACTTTGACTCGGACTGGAAAAGTGATGTGAATTATTTTTCAGTTTCTGGTCGACTCGGATGGAATTTGGAGGTGAGGCCAGATCCATCTGAAAGTAGACTTCAAGAGCTTTCCAACGAGTACTCACGGGCCCCGAGAAACCTTCGGGATCAAAAGTTACGGCCATTTGAAGTAGGCGCTGTCAACAAGGCCGAATCCGAGTCAAACTCGTGAACATGACTTGGTTTGCGCTTGACGGTTCCACTTCTATACTTGAGCTCATGTGGTTCTTCCCCATGGTTTCTAAGGATAATTAAATCATCACAAGAATTAAGTAGTATTCCTGATGTGACCACGCCACCAACACGTACGACCATAGCGGCCAATATCAAGATTGAACTAAAGGTGAATTCGTTTCTTCAACTTCAACATATTTTAAATACGAATATGATGCTACCTAATGATGAAAATATATATATTTGTAGCACCACATCACTTTGGAACCAATTGAAGCAAGGGTTCAAGTTGGACAGGTTTTGGAATCCAATTCGGCCTCCAGATCAATTCGGATTCAGCTTGACAAGCCAACTTCAAACAGCCATAACTTTTGATCCAGAAGGCTTCTCGGGGCCCGTGAGTACTCGTTGGAAAGATCTTGGAGTCTACTTTCAGATGGATCTAGTCTCACCTCCAAACTCCACTCGAGCAGATCAGAAACTGCGAAACAAGCCACATCACTTTTCTAGTCCGACTCAAAGTGGGCCGAGGGCTTTGTAACTTGGGCTATTTGGGCTGGTACTGTTCACGTGAACAGTACCACGCATGTGAACAGTAACTAGGTATAGTACCACATCCCTTTTCATTAGATAAGTGTGGCTTCCCCTCCCCTATTTAAGGAGGTCACACCCCTTTAGTTTTCCTTGGGTTTTCTTAAGAGTTTATTCTGCTTAGCAGTTTCGCCGCATGTTCGGTTTGAGAAACCCCAACTTGTGAACTTAATATTTATTCGCAATTTCAGATTGCATCTTGTACTCTCTTGCTTGTGTTCTCGATTCGCTTGCAGGAGATAGCCTTCTTGGCGAGGTCAATCGTGTTCGGCACGGTTGATAACCAACGGAGCAGTGGTGTAGTGATTGCGAGGGGTTCGATCTGTTTTGGTCGGAGCCTTTGGATCATCAACGTCGAGATCTCCACAATCGACTTATCAGTACCTCTCGGAAGATCGGGCCATCGTCACATCAGTTGGTATCAGAGCAACGGTTGCCCGTGAGGTAATTCTTGTATCCCTAGTTAGTAGATTGGTTTTTATTTCCTATAGTCCAAAAAAATTACCCCACAAAAAGAATTAATTCCGCTGTCCAAACCCCGTTGTGCCTTTCAATCTGTTTGTTTTGGTTTGCTAAATTGAATTTGTGTCCATATTAGCATTGTCTAGTTGCTGGTCATATCTTTGTTCCATTAAAAATCCAAACAAAAGAAAAATTCCCCACCCCAAACCCTAATTTCCAAATTCGGCTGATTTTTCCTTTCTCTGCAGCCGCCACCAAAAACGCCATATCTTTTGATTCCGAGATTATTTTTGAGTGAGACCACCGCCATTAGATTCAAAAATTCCTTATCCATCTATCTGTAAAATTTCACGTCATTCCAGCAAGGCAGTTAAGAGATATATGCGGTGAAAGTTGACCCAGTTATCTGTTTTGAATCTGCAATAGTCAGCAGTTGTGATTTTTGTGCGAATTTCTGTGTCGGGTTTCAGAAGTTGGCCCCAAAATAAAATCTGTAGAAAAAGCCGTCAGAAAACAGGAAAAAAAAAGAATCCGTGAAAAAGAGGCATCTGACAAAAAGTTACGGCCAAAATACCGACGTACTGTCCAGTGGACAGAAATATTCAGTTTTCAGTTTTGGGTCAATCCTTGTGTTCTTCAATTCCAGATTGCATTGGATTGAATTATCTTGTATTTACCACTCATACACATTGTTGTACACTTGTTTTTAGCCTTCTTCCATTCTTGGTTGATCAGCAACATAGGCTAAGTGCTAGATACGGACTATAATTCAATTCTATGCAATTCTGAAATTAACTTATTGTTCTCCATTGCTACCATATTGTGTCTTCCAAGCTACACCTACTCTTGATCAGAACAGGTTCCCTCTTGCAATCGTACCCACGCTCGACATGGTATCACGAACCAGCCACCGGTTGTACCACCTGCTGCATTGATAAGAACACTTGTAAGAGTGTGCTAAGACGCTTGAGAATGTGTGATTCCACCTTCCACCACCTAGTAGTTGATAGGGATAATACTTTTGTATTGTCTTTTGTTTTGTACTAACCATGACAGGTGAGTCGTCTGATAATCAAGAGTGTGTTTTAAAGGGAGAGTTCATCAAGCTCTTGGATGAACCACGCATCGATAGGAAGCTTCAAGCTTCGATGGACACATGGCAGCGCTCCATCAGTTCCATTAATGAGAGACAAAACCGCGACGCCAGTGCTTCATTTGCTGCCCAAGATGCACGCCCACGACACCGCCTACATCAAAACCGTCACGGTATGGGAGGTAATAATTTTCAGCACCACAATGATCGTTCTAATCATGACCCATTTGCTAAAGTCAAATTTACCATTCCTTCTTTTTCTGGTCTTTATGATGCTGAAATATATCTTGATTGGGAGATGACGGTAGAGCAGAAGTTTAATTCTCACTTGGTTCCTGAACAACATAGAGTTAGACAAGCTACTAGTGAGTTTAAGGACTTTGCTATTATTTGGTGGAATGATCTGGGTACCATGCGCTTACAACCTAATACATGGGATAAATTAAAAGAAGCTATGCGTGCTAGATTTGTTCCTTCTGCTTTTAAACATGAAATGCATAAGAAATTGCAGTGCTTAGACCAAGGTAATAAATCTGTCAAGAAATATTATCAAGAACTACAAATAGGCATGTTGCGTTGTAATGTTGTAGAAGATGAGGAGGATAAGATTTGTCGTTTTTACGGGGGGTTACGGCGTGAAATTCAGGACATTGTTTATTATAAAGATTTTACTACTGTCGACCAGTTGTTCCAGCTTGCTTGTTTGGCAGAAAAAGAATTGCAGGGTAGGCAACAAAGGACGAGGAACAACTTTGGAGGTACATCTACATCGAGATCAACGCCTGGGCAAGCCAAGATAGCCCCACCTCCTATTTGTCGAGCTGCTGCCCCCTCTGTGAGTAGGGCGCATTCAGCAGCACCGCCGCCACCATCACGCGCACCCGAGACGAGCAAATCTACTAGTGTGCAAACACTAGCACAGAGCTCTTCATTGGTTGCTTCCACGGGCCGTACGACGGGCATTGTGTGCCACCGTTGTAAAGGGATGAGCCACGTCATGAGAGATTGCACAAGTCAGCGGGCGTATATTGCGACAGAAGATGGTGGTTATGTAAGTGCTAGTGATGTTGAGGATGAATATGCTCTTGCAGCTAACCTTGCATGTAATGGTGATGATCATGAGAACAAACCTGTGTTTGTGCCCTTTTCTGTGACTAACAACTTACAGGTAGTTGAGAACCATGCCGAAGAGGAGCATGAGCTGATGGAATCGTTGACCCCATTGGTTGAGAATGAAGATAAGGAGATGGATGCCCTTACATCATCTGAGGAGAGCCAAAAAGGTAAAGAACATGGAGCTATCATCGCTCACGGTACTGATTTGGTGCTACAACAAGACATAGAGCAACCTTGTGAGTATATACCTGCTGTAGTGCAATCTTTTGATATTCCTTGTGTTGACTTAAATGCACCATGTGCTAATCTAAATTCTCATAATTTTGCACATGTCGAATTAATAACACATAAAGAAGTTTTGACTAGAATTTCTCCTGCTAATTCATTGTGTTACATCATGTTGGATCTACCTATGAAATTGTCACATGCTATGGAGAAAGTTTCTGAACTTGCATGTTCGAAATTCTTGTTAAGTGCCTATACCCCTGGATATAAGTTTAATTTGATTGGAGATTATGATGTGGGAACTCAATTTCTTGTATATCGAATATGCATAACTTGCGATCATATGGATGAATTGAAACTTGCTATTTGGAACAACAATTCTTGTATGCTGAATCATGTTCAAAGTGAGAGGGAAGTAAAATTTAGTACTCATCCAATGCCTATGTATTCAACTCTTTTTACACCATCTAGTATAGACAATCTGAATAAAGATGATGAATTATGGCAGAACATACAAATCTTTTCACCCTGGCTAGATGAATTTGCTATTGTTCGATTGAGATATGATTATATAGCTAGATTGTTCCTCACTTACATTTGCAAAACAAGTTGCAACAATTACTGTGTGACAAATTTTGAATTGCTCATTAACTTATATGATTACTCTTGGGTTAATAATACAATTAGCTTTTATGATTGCTGCTGTTTTATAACCTTAATTGTGCAACAACGAAGAACTGTTAAAATGGATGACATATACATATACCATGCATACACCTTGGCTTCTTTGTTATCATATTTTCAGCTTATCAAGAGCCGAGGACGGCTTTGTTTGCAAGAAGGGGAGGATGATAAGAACATGAACCCTATGGATACAACCATATTTGCTATACTTGTTGTTACAATTACAAGAGCTCCTACGCATCACTTAAATTATGAGGTGAGCTCGTTTCAAAGAGATTTTACTTTATTTGATAAAGAACTTATGATATTACATAATGAGAGTTTGTTGCGTTTGTTATCATACACCAAGATTTATGATCAAGATCATGCAATACGTGACACTACACATATGTTAAAACCGAGGACGGTTTTCCATCAAGAAGGGGAGGATGATGTGACCACGCCACCAACACGTACGACCATAGCGGCCAATATCAAGATTGAACTAAAGGTGAATTCGTTTCTTCAACTTCAACATATTTTAAATGCGAATATGATGCTACCAATGATGAAAATATATATATTTGTAGCACCACATCACTTTGGAACCAATTGAAGCAAGGGTTCAAGTTGGACAGGTTTTGGAATCCAATTCGGCCTCCAGATCAATTCGGATTCAGCTTGACAAGCCAACTTCAAACAACCATAACTTTTGATCCAGAAGGCTTCTCGGGGCCCGTGAGTACTCGTTGGAAAGATCTTGGAGTCTACTTTCAGATGGATCTAGTCTCACCTCCAAACTCCGCTCGAGCAGATCAGAAACTGCGAAACAAGCCACATCACTTTTCTAGTCCGACTCAAAGTGGGCCGAGGGCCTTGTAACTTGGGCTATTTGGGCTGGTACTGTTCACATGAACAGTACCACGCGTGTGAACAGTAACTAGGAATAGTACCACATCCCTTTTCATTAGATAAGTGTGGCTTCCCCTCCCCTATTTAAGGAGGCCACATCCCTTTAGTTTTCCTTGGGTTTTTCTTAAGAGTTTATTCTGCTTAGCAGTTTCGCCGCATGTTCGGTTTGAGAAACCCCAACTTGTGAACTTAATATTTATTCGCAATTTCAGATTGCATCTTGTACTCTCTTGCTTGTGTTCTCGATTCGCTTGCAGGAGATAGCCTTCTTGGCGAGGTCAATCGTGTTCGGCACGGTTGATAACCAACGGAGCAGTGGTGTAGTGATTGCGAGGGGTTCGATCTGTTTTGGTCGGAGCCTTTGGATCATCAACGTCGAGATCTCCACAATCGACTTATCAGTACCTCTCGGAAGATCGGGCCATCGTCACATCAATTCCATTCTTTGAAACATTTGTATGCAAACTTAGGAACGCATTCACCTGATGGTTAAGTTGACGTGCTCGCGCTCTAGTCATTGGTCCTTGTATCATAGTTTCAGTTTGATATGGAGTCGGCATGGTTGTATGCATGGAAAGGATGTCCTCATCAAGCGCCAAGTGAAGCTGCACACTGAGGGACTTGATGAGGATGTACGGGTCACTAATGAACGCCTTGGTCAATTGGAGGCCGCGCAGATCGACACCAACACTATGCTTGCAACATTGGAGGCTTCCGTTGGCACCGTCAACACCTCACTTACTGAGATTTTGGGACGTTGATACGGGGTCGCCCGATCTTCTCGACGTAGGATCAAGATACTCACGTGGATTTGATGAACCGTAGTGATCTCCCGTTGCCAATGCAAGAGTTAGCACTCTATAATTCGCCCAACCACACGTGCTGACCTTCACGACCACCGATGAAGTTTCATCGCGCTCCCAATTCCCAACGGAAAGGTTGAACGATCTTGATTTCAGTAAACTCTCAATTCCCTCAAGATAGGTCGGCCATCAAAAATAACAAGAGTATTTTATTATCAAACGTGGTCTAAGCCCTAAAGGCTACCAATACAAGGCTTATATAGCCCCCTGGGATGTCCATATGGTCCACAAACCAAGTACAACTCAACCCTATATGGTTTTAGATACGAACTCTCACAAAAAGGAAACTATATTTTCCGTCTGTCATATTGTTTCCATCATAACTTTTTATCCGTGCTTAATTTGAAGGTGGTACTAGATCCATTGCGTAGCCCTTGAAATTATCTTTCCAACAAGTACAAGAACACCTGAATCGGACTCCGTTTGTGAAAGTTATGGCCTTTTTAGTAACTGCCTGTCAGGCTGTCCCGAACCGAATCTGAATTGAATTCTGAGTTGAATCCGAATTTGAATTGTGTTGAGCACGTGGGAAGTCCGAATTTGGCTTGAAAATCTTATCCAAAACTTATAGTTTAAGTCCTTTAGCTCCTCCCTTTTTGCTCTCCCACTGCATGGGCTTCTTTCCTCTTTGATCAGCTGCATAGGCTGCTTGGCTTTCTCCTTTCCATTCCCATGGGCTTTGAGCTATTTGTTCTTGGTAGCAAATATGATTACCCTCCTTGTGCTTCTCCATTGCTTTGGCCCCAGAATCATCACAATATTCAAACCTAATAATAAACAAGAATTTTGCATAAGGTAGTGTTGTGGGGGTGGCCCAACCCCCCGTGACTGGGCCGTGCAACTAGTCCAACATGTAATAGGCCCAATAGTGTAGAGGAGTATACCAGTGTAAATATACCAATGTACCCTCATCCTTTGTAAATACTAAGGGGTAGAATGGGGATTTCCCATTCTACCCCTCTCATGTATATAAGCCCCCCATGAGGGGCAGGAGAGAGCCATCCTCTCATTCTCACCACCTCTCCGCAAATCTAGCTCTCCTCTTCTCCTTCTACTAGTCCCCTTCATCCCTGTTTAGCCCGTAGCTACGACAGATGGCGCCGTCCGTGGGGACTGGGCGAGAAGTCGCGTGAAGAAGAACCACCGTCACGGGGAAGACGCGCTCCATGGCTAGGCTGTGGTACGTCCTGGCACGCTGGATCCCGTCCGGCTGGAACAACAAAAAAAATACCGTCAAAGGTAGGAAAAGGTAGATCTGATAGATCCATCCCTCTTACATGTCAACCTTCGTGCAGATCTAGTAGACCCATCGATCTTGCAAGTAAGCCTCTGTGCGGATCTGATAGATCCATTGATTCTGCATCTGATGCATGTTTCTGCAAAACTGAGTCTCACTAGTATTGTTGAGCGCTGCCTGGGTAGCAAAGTGCAGCATCGGGGTACACCTCGCCAAGCACACCTTCGTCCCGCACCGGCTCGTCTCCGCGCAACCACGGACTCCACGTCGTCGAAGTCCACCTATACGGAGTATTGGTTGGCTTTGTAGTCTGGAACGTAGACGCCACAAAGGTAAGACGAGGTAAGAAAAATCCAGGCTAATCATCAAGAATGGCAATTCTTGTACGCATACTGCAGCTTGCAGGCTTATGTGCGAATGCATGTGTATCCATCCGTTCGGGTGTATCCATGCATCCGACCTCCGCCTGGCGCCCGCTGGCCCTGCGCCTCGCCTCTCCGATGGCTCTACGTCTCCGCTCGGCCTCCGCGCCTCAGGACCTTGCCTCCGCATGCTCGTTGTCCACGCCGGGTCTCCGCTGGCCCCCGACTTGGCGGCTCCGACCCCCGCCTGCAAGCATCAGGTAAAAGAACGTGTCAAGCCTCACGGCTGCACGCATTACTTGGTGCCTCAGTAGCTTAACGGAATATGTATTCGCTCATTCACGAAGCAAACACATGTTTTACGTATGCATGCACTCAAATATCAATCTATGCATGTGTATCCATCCACGCGTACGTGTCCACTAATGCATGCACAAACACAAACTTCATGCGTATGTGCACTACACGAGCCACCACACATGTTCTCCTGCTCCAAGGCCTCCGCAATCTACACCGAGAAGGAGCCCACGAAGGCAGGAGAGCAGCCGTCGCCAACTTGTCCGGGGCCTCCGCCACGGTGTACAAGGCCTTCACATTGGCATCTGAGGTGTCCGCCGAGCCGTCTGTAGCTTCTTCAGCAAGGGCAAGTACGACGGCTACGACATCGAGACCTGGGTGCACGCAGCAGCCGGTACCGCGGACAGTACCGCCAGGGCCTTCGCCACGGCCGCGGCATCTACCGCTTCTACAGTGGCGACTGTAACGATGGCGAGTGGTCTGGCGCCCAGAGCCACGGCATCGGTGCGCAGACCTGCTCCGACGGAAGCTCCTACGTCGGGGAGTTCAAGTGCAGCTCAAGCACAGCTTCGGCAGCTACCATTCCCGAAGTGGTTGCTACGAAGGCTCCTGCACGAAGGCAACAAGCAGGGATTGGGGATGTACACAGGGCCACGCCTCCGCGCCGACCTCGGCCCTTGCCTCGCCGAAGTCCGAGCCGCCTCCGCGTCGACCTCGGCCCTTGCCTCGCCGAAGTCCAAGCCGCCTCCGCGTCAACCTCGGCCCTTGCCTCGCAGAAGGACGGACCTCGCTCAGGACTCCGACGTCCGACTTCGCGGCCGGTGCACACTTCGCGGCTGGCGTTCGACGTCAAGGACAAGGTGGCTCCGCGCGTTGGCGAGGTCCCGGCTGCGGGATTCCGTCGACTCCCAGAACGCCAGCATCGCATGAACGAACGCTGGCTATGCATGTAGATAAGGAACATGTGTTTTGGACCGTGAAGATTGCCAGCTTCGCACACTGTCGAAGTCTGCGCTACAGTTTTGGCCTCCGCGCCCTCGGCGTCCGCACGCAGGACTTCATGCATGCAGCTCCCGCCCGGAGTCTGCGTGCAGGATTTTCCTCTCTCCCGCGAGCATGTGCGTTCATTGAATCAACGAGCTCCATGCATACGCCGTATTATCCATGCATGGAATACCCGCATACATGCATGCGGGATATATCCGGCTACCCGCATGTAGGGAATGCTCGTCTACCTGCGTGCATGAACTATCCACCCGTCAACTCCGCGCACGGCTCCGCCCGGCCTCCGTCGTCGCATGCGCGCCGCCAGGACACCGCTGGCCTTCATGCAGCAGCGGGGTCTCGTCCGCGTCGGCCACGAAGCCTGCCCCGAGCGCAAGCCTCCCTCCACGACAACGGCGTCCATGGTGTGTGCATGAAGAACCTCGCTCTCCCAAGCGCCCACGGTGGCTCGGCGACGGCGTCTTCGCGGCGAGGTCTACCCCGCACAAGCCTCCGGCCTGCTCCGCACCGACAAAGTCCGCCTTGCCCTTGAAGCAGGCGCGGAGGCGGAAGGAGCGGACGAGGCACGCGGCGACACCCCCTGAAGTCTTGCAGAGTTCTCATCCAGGCGCCCGCGAGTCTGCATGCACGTAAAGTTTCGATCCTGGCGCCCATGGTGGCTCGGCGACGGCGTCTCCGCGGCGAGGTCTACCCCGCGCAAGCCTCCGGCCTGCCCCCCGCTGACAAAGTCTGCCTTGGCATCGAAGCGGGTGCGGAGGCGGAAGGAGCAGACGAGGCGCGCGGCGACACCCCCGAAGTCGGCCACGTCTCGCCAAAGTCCCGATGAGAGGCCAAGAAGCGCGTCTGCACCAAAAGGAGCCCCGCGACTGGGTTTGCGCAGTCTTATTTTCAGGCCGTGGGCTCTCCCGGGCCTCTCCGCTTGGCGGGTGCACGGCTTAAGACCGACTCCATGCCTCCGCGCCGCTAGAGTTCGAGGAGTGGCTGCGCCGTTCGAGGAAGGCGAAGCCAGCAGCGAGGAGGCCGTGGTGGTGATCCGCGCCTTCGATTACGACGACGGTGGACTTCAAGCTTTCAGCCTCGCACCGCGAGCTGGACTTTGGCAAGCCTCCGCGAGCTAGACTTTGGCAAGCCTCTGTGAGCTCGACTTCGACGAGTCCAAGCGGGACTCTGCCAAGCCTCGCCTCCGAAGTCTCCGCGTTGAGCGGCTCCGAAGCCTCTGCGTCGTCGAGCGCCCCGCCCCTGAGCGTCCGCACCCCATGACAGGGTCTCCGCTAGCTTCATGTGGCCAGGGTCTCAGCACCTGCGGAGTCTGCTCCACGTCGTCACCTTCTCGACGGTCTTGCACCTGTTCGATGCCTCTGTTCTGGTCCTCTTTTTTAATTTTAATCGCACGATGGTCTTGCACCTCAGCGTACTCTACGGAGTATAAATAAGACGTCGCGTTGAGCTTGCCTCCGCACGCGCCAGTCTACGGTCTTTAAATAAGACGTAGCGTCGAGGTCCGCCTCCGCACGCGCGAGTCTACGGACTATAAATTAAGACGTAGCGTCGAGGTACGCCTCCGCACGCACCAGTCTACGGACTTTAAATAAGACGTAGCGTCGAGGTCCGCCTCCGCACGCGCGAGTCTACGGACTTTAAATAAGACGTAGCGTCGAGGTCCGCCTCCGCACGCGCGAGTCTACGGACTATAAATTAAGACGTAGCGTCAAGGTCCGCCTCCGCACGCACCAGTCCACGGACTCTAAAAAAGACATAGCGTCGAGGTCCGCCTCCGCACACACTCTACGGAGTATAAATAAGACGCGGCTGTTGTCCCTGCGCACTCTACTGAGTATAAACAAGACGCGGATGTCCCGCGCACGTGTGGGCATCACTCCCGCACGTACTCTCCGGAGTTTTAATAAGACGTGGATGGTGTTCCCACGCACTCTACGGGGTATAAAAATTGCGACCGGCCGAGACACAAGGGAGTGCCTCGCTTTAAGCGGCGCACCACTTCGATATCGCGCACTCGTGCGCGTAGCACCAGGGAGTGCACCGTGACTTTTTTGAGGTGGGGGAACGGCGGCGACGCCTCCCTACCTCAGCGTGCGTAGCGCCCTCGGCCTACGCCGCAAGCGCCCGCGCTTCGCGGGCACCCTTGTTCGAGGTAGGGGAACGGCGGCGACGCCTCCCTACCTCAGCGTGCGTAGCGCCCTCCGCCTACGCCGCAAGTCCCTACCTCAGCCTACGCCGCAAGTCCCTACGCCGCAAGCGCCCGCGCTTCGCGCGCACCCTTCTTCGAGGTAGGGGAACGGAGGCGACGCCTCCCTACCTCAGCGTGCGTAGCGCCCTCGGCCTACGCCGCAAGCGCCCGCGCTTCGCGCGCACCCTTCTTGGAGGTAGGGGAACGGCGGCGACGCCTCCCTACCTCAGCGTGCGTAGCGCCCTCGGCCTACGCCGCAAGCGCCCGCGCTTCGCGCGCACCCTTGTTCGAGGTTGGGGAACGGCGGCGACGCCTCCCTACCTCAGCGTGCGTAGCGCCCTCCGCCTACGCCGCAAGCGCCCGCGCTTCGCGGGCCCCCTTGTTCGAGGTAGGGGAACCGCGGCGACGCCTCCCTACCTCAGCGTGCGTAGCACCCTCGGCCTACGCCGCAAGCGCCCGCGCTTCGCGGGCACCCTTCTCCGAGGTAGGGGAACGGCGGCGACGCCTCCCTACCTCAGCGTGCGTAGCGCCCTCGGCCTACGCCGCAAGCGCCCACGCTTCGCGGGCACCCTTCTTCGACGTAGGGGAACGGCGGCGACGCCTCCCTACCTTAGCGTGCGTAGCGCCCTCGGCCTACGCCGCAAGCGCCCGCGCTTCGCGGGCACCCTTGTTCGAGGTAGGGGAACGGCGGTGACGCCTCCCTACCTCAGCGTGCCTAGCGCCCTCGGCCTACACCGCAAGCGCCCGCGCTTCGCGGGCACCCTTCTTGGAGGTAGGGGAACGGCGGCGACGCCTCCCAACCTCAGCGTGCCTGGCGCCCTCGGCCTACGCCGCAAGCGCCCCCGCTTCGCGCGCACCCTTCTGCGAGGTAGGGGAACGGCGGCGACGCCTCCCTACCTCAGCGTGCGTAGCGCCCTCGGCCTACGCCGCAAGCGCCCGCGCTTCGCGGGCACCCTTCTCCGAGGTAGGGGAACGGCGGCGACGCCTCCCTACCTCAGCGTGCGTAGCGCCCTCGGCCTACGCCGCAAGCGCCCGCGCTTCGCGGGCACCCTTCTTGGAGGTAGGGGAACGGCGGCGACGCCTCCCTACCTCAGCGTGCGTAGCGCCCTCGGCCTACGCCGCAAGCGCCCGCGCTTCGCGGGCACCCTTCTTCGAGGTAGGGGAACGGCGGCGACGCCTCCCTACCTCAGCGTGCGTAGCGCCCTCGGCCTACGCCGCAAGCGCCCGCGCTTCGCGGGCCCCCTTGTTCGAGGTAGGGGAACGGCGGCGACGCCTCCCTACCTCAGCGTGCGTAGCGCCCTCGGCCTACGCCGCAAGCGCCCGCGCTTCGCGGGCCCCCTTGTTCGAGGTAGGGGAACGGCGGCGACGCCTCCCTACCTCAGCGTGCGTAGCGCCCTCGGCCTACGCCGCAAGCGCCCGCGCTTCGCGGGCACCCTTGTGCGAGGTAGGGGAACGGCGGCGACGCCTCCCTACCTCAGCGTGCGTAGCGCCCTCGGCCTACGCCGCAAGCGCCCGCGCTTCGCGGGCACCCTTCTCCGAGGTAGGGGAACGGCGGCGACGCCTCCCTACCTCAGCGTGTGTAGCGCCCTCGGCCTACGCCGCAAGCGCCCGCGCTTCGCGGGCACCCTTCTTGGAGGTAGGGGAACGGCGGCGACGCCTCCCTACCTCAGCGTGCGTAGCGCCCTCGGCCTACGCCGCAAGCGCCCACGCTTCGCGGGCACCCTTCTTCGAGGTAGGGGAACGGCGGTGACGCCTCCCTACCTCAGCGTGCGTAGCGCCCTCGGCCTACGCCGGAAGCGCCCGCGCATCGCGGGCCCCGTTGTTCGAGGTAGGGGAACGGCGGCGACGCCTCCCTACCTCAGCGTGCGTAGCGCCCTCGGCCTACGCCGCAAGCCCGCGTGCCTCGCGGGCACACTTCTTCGAGGTAGGGGAACGGCGGCGACGCCTCCCTACCTTAGCGTGCGTAGCGCCCTCGGCCTACGCCGCAAGCGCCCGCGCTTCGCGGGCACCCTTGTTCGAGGTAGGGGAACGGCGGTGACGCCTCCCTACCTCAGCGTGCCTAGCGCCCTCGGCCTACACCGCAAGCGCCCGCGCTTCGCGGGCACCCTTCTGGGAGGTAGGGGAACGGCGGCGACGCCTCCCAACCTCAGCGTGCCTGGCGCCCTCGGCCTACGCCGCAAGCGCCCCGCTTCGCGCGCACCCTTCTGCGAGGTAGGGGAACGGCGGCGACGCCTCCCTACCTCAGCGTGCGTAGCGCCCTCGGCCTACGCCGCAAGCGCCCGCGCTTCGCGGGCACCCTTCTCCGAGGTAGGGGAACGGCGGCGACGCCTCCCTACCTCAGCGTGCGTAGCGCCCTCGGCCTACGCCGCAAGCGCCCGCGCTTCGCGGGCACCCTTCTTGGAGGTAGGGGAACGGCGGCGACGCCTCCCTACCTCAGCGTGCGTAGCGCCCTCGGCCTACGCCGCAAGCGCCCGCGCTTCGCGGGCACCCTTCTTCGAGGTAGGGGAACGGCGGCGACGCCTCCCTACCTCAGCGTGCGTAGCGCCCTCGGCCTACGCCGCAAGCGCCCGCGCTTCGCGGGCACCCTTCTCCGAGGTAGGGGAACGGCGGCGACGCCTCCCTACCTCAGCGTGTGTAGCGCCCTCGGCCTACGCCGCAAGCGCCCGCGCTTCGCGGGCACCCTTCTTGGAGGTAGGGGAACGGCGGCGACGCCTCCCTACCTCAGCGTGCGTAGCGCCCTCGGCCTACGCCGCAAGCGCCCACGCTTCGCGGGCACCCTTCTTCGAGGTAGGGGAACGGCGGTGACGCCTCCCTACCTCAGCGTGCGTAGCGCCCTCGGCCTACGCCGGAAGCGCCCGCGCATCGCGGGCCCCGTTGTTCGAGGTAGGGGAACGGCGGCGACGCCTCCCTACCTCAGCGTGCGTAGCGCCCTCGGCCTACGCCGCAAGCCCGCGTGCCTCGCGGGCACACTTCTTCGAGGTAGGGGAACGGCGGCGACGCCTCCCTACCTCAGCGTGCGTAGTGCCCTCGGCCTACACCGCAAGCGCCCGCGCTTCGCGGGCACCCTTCTTCGAGGTAGGGGAACGGCGGCGACGCCTCCCCACCTCAGCGTGCGTAGCGCCCTCGGCCTACGCCGCAAGCGCCCGCGCTTCGCGCGCACCCTTCTTCGAGGTAGGGGAACGGCGGCGACGCCTCCCTACCTCAGCGCGCGTAGCGCCCTCGGCCTACGCCGCAAGCGCCCGCGCTTCGCGCGCACCCTTGTTCGAGGTAGGGGAACGGCGGCGACGCCTCCCTACCTCAGCGCGCGTAGCGCCCTCGGCCTACGCCGCAAGCGCCCGCGCTTCGCGCGCACCCTTGTTCGAGGTAGGGGAACGGCGGCGACGCCTCCCTACCTCAGCGTGCGTAGCGCCCTCGGCCTACGCCGCAAGCGCCCGCGCTTCGCGGGCACCCTTCTTCGAGGTAGGGGAACGGCGGCGACGCCTCCCTACCTCAGCGTGCGTAGCGCCCTCGGCCTATGCCGCAAGCGCCCGCGCATCGTGGGCCCCCTTGTTCGAGGTAGAGGAACGGCGGCGAGCCTCCCTACCTCAGCGTGCGTAGCGCCCTCGGCCTACGCCGCAAGCGCCCGCGCTTCGCGGCCCCCCTGTTCGAGGTAGGGGAACGGCGGCGACGCCTCCCTACCTCAGCGTGCGTAGCGCCCTCGGCCTACGCCGCAAGCGCCCGCGCTTCGCGGGCACCCTTGTTCGAGGTAGGGGAACGGCGGTGACGCCTCCCTACCTCAGCGTGCGTAGCGCCCTCGGCCTACGCCGCAAGCGCCCGCGCTTCGCGGGCCCCCTTGTTCGAGGTAGGGGAACGGCGGCGAGCCTCCCTACCTCAGCGTGCGTAGCGCCCTCGGCCTACGCCGCAAGCGCCCGAGCTTCGCGGGCCCCCTGGTTCGAGGTAGGGGAACGGCGGCGACGCCTCCCTACCTCAGCGTGCGTACCGCCCTCGGCCTACGCCGCAAGCGCCCGCGCTTCGCGGGCACCCTTCTCCGAGGTAGGGGAACGGCGGTGACGCCTCCCTACCTCAGCGTGCGTAGCGCCCTCGGCCTACGCCGCAAGCGCCCGCGCTTCGCGGGCACCCTTCTTGGAGGTAGGGGAACGGCGGCGACGCCTCCCTACCTCAGCGTGCGTAGCGCCCTCGGCCTACGCCGCAAGCGCCCACGCTTCGCGAACACCCTTCTTCGAGGTAGGGGAACGGCGGGGACGCCTCCCTACCTCAGCGTGCGTAGCGCCCTCGGCCTACGCCGCAAGCCCGCGTGCTTCGCGGGCGCACTTCTTCGAGGTAGGGGAACGGCGGCGACGCCTCCCTACCTCAGCGTGCGTAGCGCCCTCGGCCTACGCCGCAAGCCCGCGTGCTTCGCGGGCGCACTTCTTCGAGGTAGGGGAACGGCGGCGACGCCTCCCTACCTCAGCGTGCGTAGCGCCCTCGGCCTACGCCGCAAGCGCCCGCGCTTCGCGGGCACCCTTCTTCGAGGTAGGGGAAGGGCGGCGACGCCTCCCTACCTCAGCGTGCGTAGCGCCCTCGGCCTACGCCGCAAGCGCCCGCGCTTCGCGGGCCACCTTGTTCGAGGTAGGGGAACGGCGGCGACGCCTCCCGACCTCAGCGTGCGTAGCGCCCTCGGCCTACGCCGCAAGCGCCCGCGCTTCGCGGGCAACCTTCTTCGAGGTAGGGGAACGGCGGCGACGCCTCCCCACCTCAGCGTGCGTAGCGCCCTCGGCCTACGCCGGAAGCGCCCGCGCTTCGCGGGCAACCTTCTTCGAGGTAGGGGAACGGCGGCGACGCCTCCCCACCTCAGCGTGCGTAGCGCCCTCGGCCTACGCCGCAAGCGCCCGCGCTTCGCGCGCACCCTTCTTCGAGGTAGGGGAACGGCGGCGACGCCTCCCTACCTCAGCGTGCGTAGCGCCCTCGGCCTACGCCGCAAGCGCCCACGCTTCGCGAACACCCTTCTTCGAGGTAGGGGAACGGCGGGGACGCCTCCCTACCTCAGCGTGCGTAGCGCCCTCGGCCTACGCCGCAAGCGCCCGCGCTTCGCGGGCACCCTTGTTCGAGGTAGGGGAACGGCGGCGACGCCTCCCTACCTCAGCGTGCGTAGCGCCCTCGGCCTACGCCGCAAGCGCCCGCGCTTCGCGGGCCCCCTTGTTCGAGGTAGGGGAACGGCGGCGAGCCTCCCTACCTCAGCGTGCGTAGCGCCCTCGGCCTACGCCGCAAGCGCCCGCGCTTCGCGGGCCCCTTGTTCGAGGTAGGGGAACGGCGGCGAGCCTCCCTACCTCAGCGTGCGTAGCGCCCTCGGCCTACGCCGCAAGCGCCCGCGCTTCGCGGGCACCCTTCTTCGAGGTAGATGGTATTCGAATAACAAAGTTGGGATTCCGAAGCTGTCTTCACAAGTGGCAGTCCGACACAACTGAAGAACAGAACTTTGCACAATGGCTATACCTAAACTCAACGAAATCCAAGTCCTAGCAAGGGAGGCGGCAGCTCCTATATAGGGGGATCGACTAGGGGTGGTGTCCAAAGTGCACGCCCCTAGGGTTACAAGGCCCATGGGCCCAAGTGGTGGTGGTACAGCACCCTTTTGACTCGGACTCAGAAACCAATGTAGACTATTTTGATGATTGCGGCTGGCTCGGATGGAATTTGAAGATGTGATTAGATCTGTTGGAAAGTAGACTTCATAAGCTTTCCATGAGGTACAAGAACGTCCCAAACGGAGTTCGTATGAGGAAGTTATGCCCGTTTGAACTTGGTACCATCGCAGCAGTCTGAATCTGATTCCGGAACAAGTCCAGCTCGAATTCTTGCTTGATTTGGTCCCAAAGTGACGTGGTGACCTCCATTATTCCTTCCATGCATGTCCATGACTACATATCCCTTTTCTTTGTCCTTTCCTAGGTTCCTAAGCACAATTGAACCACTTGCATTAGGTAGCAGTCTATTCTCAGTAATATATGAATCTAGGAATGAATTCACCTGGTAATTAAGTTGACGAGCACGAGCTCGAGTAAGTGGTCCTTGCAACACTTGCAGTGGATGCGTTGTATCCATGGAAGGGATGTCCTCATCAGTTGCAGCCCTTTAGTGAGCTGAATCTCCATCTCCATCCCTCTAGCCTGCTCTACACAGATCTAAAGTCACATGGTGCAGTAGCTCCCACAGCATGCCAAAACTCAGAGTTGAGTCCTCAGTAGAACCTTTTGGCCTTCTGAAGGTCATTGCTCGTGACTGATGGTACAAAATGGATCAGGTTGTTAAACCCCACATCGTACTCAGCCACGGTCATTTTCCCTGCACAAAGGTCGACAAGTTGACCTCCATACTCTCCACAAAAGAATTTGAGTAATACTTCACCTTGAACTGCTTGGTGAAGATTTCCTAGGTACTGAGACATAGGTAGGGGTCCTGGTTGAAAGAACCCCTTCCCACCAGATATCCACCAGACCTTTCAACTGGAAAGTCACAAAGTGAGCTTTCAACTGAGAGCTCATCTCTAAGGCTTTGAATTGCCTTCTCATATAGCGCAACCAATCTGCAGCTTTGACTGGTGTACTCGTCCTATGAAAGGTGTCTAATCGCAAGGCTAGCCACTCATGGAGTCCCATTCTTGCGTTTGATATGACCGGAATAACAATAGGGGCAGCAACGGGTACGACCACAGTAGCGGCTACTTGCGCTTGTCGGTGAACTGCACGGACCTCCTCTACAAACCCTTGCAGCAAGGCCAAAGACCTTGTCAGGTCTCTAGCTACGGACTGCTAAGCAGAAGCAACCTCTGCATCGGGTGCATCTTGCTAAACCTCGAGTGGTGGCTCCGCTTAGCCATGGCCACGACCTCCACAGCCCTGGCCACGACCGCGTCCTTTACCTCTCAGCATCTTTGTTCATGATAGATAGCCAATCACATAACTAACCCACAAACATCTACCTCAATAGTACAAATCAACTAGTGAAAAGTAAATGCAATGCAAGACCTAAATTCCGTCCTATTGTGCACTAGAGTGTGTCAAATTTTTAATTTAACCATTAGGCCTAAATCAAATTTTAGTTGAATAATTAAGCCAAGTTGTCAATTTTCTTTACCTTGGACCTAACGCCCACTCCGATACCAATTGTAACACACCTCCCATCCTCTAAACCTAGAATGCTACCACCATTGCATATTTTTACCATTTTCAACAATTGTTAGTAATTTTAGGCCAATACTATTTTATTCATATTACAGCGACTCAAAATACATTATATCATTTTAACTCTAACTACCATATCATGCCAACAGAGTTTAAACATACTAACAAAAGGTGGTACATGAAGTGCTGCTGGTACATGAAATAATTCATGTGCTACTCCCGCCCGTGCATGACACCCTCAATGACACCTAAAAAAACAAACAAAGTAAGGGTGACTCTAAAGACTCAGCAAGTACAAAGTAAAATAGTAAATAACAGGTACGCGTATCAATCAATATCCAGTATAGTCCCACTCTTTGTTATTTAATCTCTCTTAATTTTTCATCGACCATTCACTATGCATTTGCACCCTTTTCTCTATCATAATGCAATTACGTATGCACATGTGCCTTTCTATAATCTCTTTAGCCTATACCGGTATAACAGAGTGAGTACCCATCAATGCTCATCCAAGCCCGTCCTGTTTCCATGCGGGGATCACAAGCCCATCTTTTTTTCATACGGGGACCTCAATAGCCCGTCATTTTCATACTGGGACCTCAGTCTCCATCCCCGTGGAGCGCCTACACAAAGTAGACCAATGATACCACAAAGTCTATCTATTTTCATGACATGCATGCATGCAATGCTAATTCTCCATTTGTACATATCAACACACCATGTTTCAATAACCGTTGTTGATCGTTCCTCAACATGCAACCTGAAATTGTAACTCACAATAGTATGGTAAGTAATGCACCAACATTCATCAAGTGGCAACCACTACCCGGAATAACTGTTTTACCATGCACTTGCCTGGTTATTCTCGGGGGCGATGCATGGACGGCTCCGAACCAAGACCCCCACCTGTACAACGTCAACCCAGCTCAGTACATAATAGCGACATAAGTGCCTAAACGCATGTCACCGATTCTACATGCAACACTCGACACCGACATAAATACGTAAGGATGAGGATTCGACGTGCTTTTTCTCTTTTCTTTTTCTTGTATTTTCTTTTCTTTTCTTTTCTTCTTTCTTTTTTCTTCTCTTTTCTTTCCCCTACCTGAGCTCTCTCTTTTCTCTCTCTCCTTCTTTCTATTCGGTCTGGCCGAATGGCCTTATCCCCTCCCCACTTCTTCCCCTCTCTCTCCCTCTCTCAATCTAGCCAGGTAGTGCCAGATCCAGCCACTCCCCCTTCTCGAATGAACTATCATGTTGTTATCGTTACGCCATTTATCCAAAGTACTCCTCCGTGTATAAATTCCTTGTTGCATCACAATACCACTTACCTTCGTATTTACGAATCATTACCACCTCAATTGTCTGCGAAAAATTCTCCACAAATTAATCGTACTACAACAACATACGACGATCATAATATGTTATTACGAGTATGACAGATTTCGTACCTACCTTGTCTCCCCATTTATTTCTAAAAAATTAATAACCTACAAATAATATTTGCTACATGTATTACATACAAAAATTGCTATTTATCACCCATAATCATTTCCATCGGATCAATCTAATTTTTTTTATTTTAAATCGGTGAACGGGTGCGTGACTTGTTGATGTGTCGCAAATCGGTTCAATGAGGGTACATTATTGTAATTTTGGACAAAATTAAACTTATTTAAAAAATTTCGTGTTTATGATCCTCCGCAAATAATATTTTATTTTCTCTAGCTGATTTTCTATACCTAACAATCTCTATAAAAAATATTTTCTAATTTTTTTCTTGTAAAATTGGTGTAATTTGTTTTCTTTTAATTTTTTCCCCACGTTGACGTTGTGCGGCCTAGGGCCGCACCACCCTCCTCGCGTGGCGCCTGGGCGTGCCACCCTTCCTCACGCAGCGTATGACCGTGCCAGCTCTCTCGCGTGCTGCGCGGGCGTGCCACCAAGTCTTGCGCAATTCCTCGCCGCACCAGGGAGCAAAAAAAAAGGAAAAATGTGCCTCACAGGACTACATCTGGAATTAAACTGTCACATGGACCAAAAGGGGCTTGACTTGCCATAGGGGGCCAAAAGGGGTATGAATTGGCCTATTTAGCTATACTTGAGATGTCCTTAATATTTGCGCATAACTTTTGGCATTCTTATCGGTGCCACTCGGTTAGACTGAAATAAGCTGACTTATAGTTGAAATTACACTATAGTTGGCTCAAATACACTGTAGCTGCTGGCGACTTATTTGGCATAACTAAATTTTAAAAAATTTAAAAATAGAAAAAACAGGTTAGCTCATCATAGACAATGCAAACGAATATGGGTAAAAAAAGGGGCAAAAAAGCTCAAAAAGCTAAAAAGTCAGAAAAATGAATAGTAAAAAATAAACCAGAAGCTAGAAGTTTAAGCCGAAATGAGTGGGCCAAAATTTTTTCCCCTCTAAGCTGCTGCGTGAGCAACTATAGAACCAAAGTTTTTTCCCCTCGAACAATGATATACAACATTAGCTGCTTCATAATTTCGAATCAAAGCCACTTTTGGCACTGTTTCGCACCGTATTTACAAAAATAACAGTATGGCGATAGTATTGACAAAATTGTCGTTTTTGCCGCCCGACGGCCGAGCGGCAACCCCTGCGAGGCGACACATGGCGCCTACCGCTCGGTGGCTGGGTGGTTGGCAGCCTGTCGCCCAGGAAGGATGCGACAGGCTACCTACCGCCCGGCCACTAGGCAGCAGACAATTAGGCCGGTTGATTAGCCGGCCAAATTACCTGCCTAATTTTTTTTTCTTTTAGTGTTTGTTTGAATTTTTAAATATACCAAATGAGCTCAAAAAATTACGAAAATTTATGTATAGCCTCCAACATAATGTTCTTTGCAGTGTAAGTTTTGGAAAATTTTATCCATGGCGAATGTTGCTGAAAAATTCATATAATTTTGATATTTTTACGCGTTTTTATATATAGCAAATAAGTTCTAAAAATTATGAAATATTATGTGAAGCCTCCCGATATAGTAGTAGTTATTATGTAATTTTTTTGAGAAGTTTATGCAATTTGAATTAGCCACGTTTAATAGGATTAACTTAACCATATGATTTTTTTGTTGAATTTATGGTTAAATTAATCCAAACAAACATGGCTAATTTAAACTGCATAAATTTTTTTAAAAATTACATAATAATTATTACTATATTGGGAGGTTTTATATAAAATTTTGTAATTTTTAGAACTCGTTTTCTATATATGAAAACTCGTAAAAATATCAAAATTGTATGAATTTTTTAGTAACATTCGCCATTGCCAAAAATTTATATTGCAAGGAATGTTGTGTCGGAAGGCTGTACATAAATTTATGTAATTTTTTGAGCTCATTTGTATATTTAAAAAATCAAACAAATACTAAATAGAAAAAATTAGGCAGGAAATTTGGCCGGCTAATCAGCCGACCTAATTACCTGCCGCCGGGTGGCCGGGCGGCAGGCAGCCTGTCACCCAGGGAGGAGGCAGTAGCCACTGGGTGGTAGGTGCCACATGTCGCCTCGCGGGAAAACGATATTTTTGTCTATATTGTCGCTATACTGCTATTTTTGTAAATACGGTATGAAACAGTGCCAAAAGTGGTTTTGATTCGATAATTTCAAGCATGCACTCCTCACTAAAAAATACGTATTAAAATGTTTGTACATTAGGAATATTAATCATGTTTCATATAGTAATAATTAACCGTAATCTGGGAAATATTTTATGCAATTTTGAATATAAATAAAGATATTATTACAAACGTATAATCGCCCGTTGATTATTCACCCATACAAGAATTAATTGCTATGGTCTTTGCTTCGGCTTCTCCGCAACCGAAACAAATATGATAGCTTCTGTAAGCAACACCTCTTTTCCAAATAACTTCTTAAGTCTAAATTTCTTTTCACCTTCTATATTGGTGGCTTCACCATCTACCGCCGTATCAAGAAATATAAATAAAAACTATTAACCACAACCAAAAAACATCAACCACAATCTAGAAAATAGAACCAAAGGTATTGCTTAAGCCTTAAGACATACAAACTCAGGGAAATATTAGCAGTAGACAACGAGCCTCTTCTTTTCAACCCCTAAAAATTGCTTTTCGACTTTTCTACAGTAACTAATTTTTAAACGAATTGTCTTTTTAAGGTAGTGTCTATAAGTTGATTATAGTATATATTATAGTGACTTTATTTGTATTGATCAAAATTATTCTATATTATATTTCATAAATAATTCAAAAATATTTTTTACTCTATACTTTTTTTAAATAATTTTTTTAAAAAATCATAAGTCACAAATAGAAAAACAGACCCGTTCGTAGTCCAATTATCCTCAGAAGGCTCTTATCCTAATTAGGGATGACAATCGGGCGCGGCGGGTATGGGTAGTGCTCGCCCATACCCGTACCCGCGACCCCGATTTACGCCCACGGGTACCCATACCTCGCCCATACCCGTCGCCCGCGGGTACCCATCGTCCGTAGGCATACCCGTTTACTCGCGAACTGATAGTCACCATCTGAGAGTTAAACTAATGATAGGTATACATAAGCAACAGCTGTTCTTAGGAAATATAATAGCTATAAAAAAGTTTATAACAATTAATAGTAATTAGAGATATGCAAAAATTTATAACAATCAATAGTAATTAGAGATATTGCTATGATTGCACCACCTGTCAATCTATATCGCGGGTAAACGGCGGGGCGGGTACGGGTGGAGCTTACCCATATCCGTGCCTGTTTACCCGATGGATAGATTGTTTCCTTATTTTTTATACTATGAGTAAAAAAGATATCGTATACTAATTTTATTAAGATATTTATCCACGAATATAAAGGTAAAAAGGCTCAATTGCCATCCCGGATCCTAATGGTTGGAAAAGCACCGGCTTTCGCGAGTGGAGACTAACGCACCATCCACCCACCCACCCACCACAACCCAACGAAGAAAAAAGGAAACGGAAAAGCAGCCGCATTTCTTCGTTCTAGTTTCTTCCCCAATCCCCGATCCAGGGTATGACATCAGTTTCGAGCCCTAACCAAACCTCCCCATCACCCAAATTTTCTCCCAAGTTTTTTGCTCTTGAATTCCCAAATCCCCAAGGAATCGAAAAAAGAAGCCAATAAACCAAGAAAAAGCGGTCAATTCCGATGCCCTGAGGCCCCAAGATCCAATTTTGAAGCCATTTCCCGCCTAAGTGCGTCGATTCCGGCGATCCTGTCTCCAAGAAATGGGGAACATGGGCAGCACCGGCGCCGGCCACCGCCGCCGGAACAACGGCCACGGCGGCCACCACCACGAAAGCCAGCCCCCAGCCCCACCGCCGCCGGAGCCGGAGGCGCCGCCGAACCGCTATGTATTCGCAGCGGCCAGCCCTTACCCACCACAGTATCCCAACCACAACCCGCCGCGGTACCACCCGCAGTACGGCAACTCCTACCCGCCGCCGCCGGGTCCCCTCCCGGCGCCATATGACCACCACCACCGCGAGGGCGGGGCAGCACAGCCTCCGCCACCCCCACTGATGCATTCAACTGGGGAGTTCCAGCCTATGATGGTGCACTCGCACCACCACCACGGTTGGGGCGGAAGGTACTCGTACGCTCCCCCGCCGCCGATGCCGACGCCGTACGTTGAGCACCAGAAGGCCGTCACCATCCGCAACGATGTGAACCTCAAGAAGGAGACGCTTCGGATCGAGCCCGACGATGAATGCCCCGGCCGGTTCCTCGTCACCTTCACCTTCGATGCCACGGTCGCTGGAAGGTGAGTCTTGCAGATCTTCACATGGTGTTCGTGATATATTCATATACGATGGGCTGAAAGTAGCAGTGGTACCTACACTTCCTTGCTGACGCTGACCTAGTCTTGTGGAAATGGTGGCCTGAGTCTTGTTGAAGACGTGAGTAGATAGTTTTAACATGAATTGGTATGTTCCATCTCTTGATGTTGATGCTTTGTGGAATTCCTGGCTTCGGAATGTGATACTTTCCCTCACCTGAGCTCGGGCAACTTCTTTTCAATGATCTTTGACTTGCATTTCTTTTGTCATATGACATCACACCCACATAAATATAAAAGAAATGCCGTAGAAAACTAGAAACTAAAGGTCATTTTCTGCAGATTTCATATCTCTCGATAGCTTCATTTATAGGAAATTATAAAGAAGCGTATCCTCTTGAGGAATTGCATTTTTCATGTTACTGAATGTATGTTTTGCAGCATCCATCTAGCTGCAACACCTCTTTGCTTGTATTTTTCCTATACAAAAGTTCTAATTGGTAGTCTCTCTCTCATTAGTGGTTGAATCAATCAGAAGTCAGAGCCAAGTTTTTTGATCGGGCTCACACATATATGCCTTCCTTGTTGGTTAGACTAAACAATGCATATTTGATCGGACTCCTCAAGGATGTTCTTGTCATTTAGGAATATTTTTTAATCACTGAAAACAAAAAGGATTGTAATGGCTGGTGACGGAGTGGTAAACAACTTAATGGTGACATGGTTGTATTAAGATGAACCAGTAGCTCTTAGTGTATTTTTCCTAAAGTTGTGATGTTTCGATGGTATGGAGCCAATTTTCCATTGCAAAAAATGTATACTCCAATTCACTGGTAGAATTCATAGTGGTTCATAATTCGCCCTTTCTTTTTTTTTTATCAGAATTTTCAAAAGTGAATGCCCACTTGCATTAGTGAATTCTCTTTACAGCCAATTGACATCAGTTGTTAATCGGCTGGACTTGATGAACCACAGCTGGGTATGGTTCAGAGTTCCCATACGGTTAGCATGTTATGTAAACTTCACTGTGAACTTTCGCTTCGTAGTGGGAGGGTGTCTTGAAGTTGAATGTCTCTCAGCAATTTGCTATAAGTTGAATGTCTAATGCATATTCGAGCAAGCATCATTTTTTATTTTTCTATCTGCTCTTCTAGTTTGTATGGACTCTAAAAATGCAATATCAGCTCAACTCCCCAGTAAAATGTTAGTCCATACAAACTAGAAGAGGAGATAGAAACATTTTACTGGGGAGTTGGGCTGATATTTCAATGTACAGTTAGATGGATATTGCCTTTTATGTTAATACTGTCATGGACAACAAAGGCTATTACTCTATAGTATGTCAAATAAAGCATGAAGTCAACCACTTACCAGGTTTACTTTTGGCATTTGCTTTTGCTATTGGAATAGATTAATCTGCTGTCTGAATTTGTGGTAAATGTCAACATTGCAGCTATAGTTGTAAATTTTTGCATTGTTCAGGCAAGATCAGCACTGGTATGGATAGAACATAGAATACTGAGAAGTCATTTGTTGTCAGCCCCATTGCGTTGAGAGAACCCAAAAGATTATGTTGTTGACCTTTTAACCACATTGTTTCTTTTTCAGATATATGCTCATGCTACATATCAATCTCATTGTGGAGCAGACAACAGTCCTTACTTTGTAGCTAAGATCAGAGATTCTTCATGCCATCCACGCTTGTTCCTCTGTGTTGCTCTTTGCCTATGGAAATTTGTTTGCTATCTTCTTTCTATTTTACAACATTCTCTTTGTCATTCTTTCTCTCTCTCCTTTGTCTCTTTGTTAGACTAGTGTCTATATCAAATTCTGAAAATTAGCTTGTAACGTCAGTGTCTTGAGGGAAAAGCTGATATTTGGTAATTGGTAGTTACTAAGCTGTTAATGATGCAAGTTGTGTGTTTAAGTTGGTCCATTACTCATAAAATTTTTGTTGTGATCAAATTCTTTTCTCTTTGTTTTTCTCTTTGAAATTGTTTTACGATTTCCTGGGTCATCTTTTTCGGACAACATTTCCATTTTGCCAATATCACCTTTTCCCTCAAGACACTGATGTTACAAATTAATTTTCAGAATTTAATATAGATGCTAGTCTAACAAAGTGTCAAGGGAGAGAGAAAAAGAATGACTAAGAGAATGTTGTAAAATAGAAGGATAGCAAATAAATTTTCATTTCCAAATATGTTATCCTACCAGAGACCTGTGATCCTTTTTACTATTGCTATGGCTGTGCTAACTACTATTTATATTTTGCTGTGCATGGATTTGAAGTTATGCTAGATGGTCTGAAATTTCTTGATTGTTTTCCTTGAACAGCATGACTGTTTACTTCTTTGCAAAGGAGGAGCTCAACTGCAATCTCACATCAACGAAAGAAGAGCTGCTCAAGCCAGTCACACTAACATTTAAAGAAGGTCTCGGTCAAAAGTTCAGGCAACCTTCAGGAACAGGAATTGACTTCTCATTGTTTGATGAAACTGAGTTGTTGAAGGAGGGGGAGACAGATGTGTTTCCACTTGCAGTGAAAGCTGAAACAACATCATCTATTGATCAACCGTCAGAAGGGGAAGATCACAAGACACAAACTCCGAATTCACAGATCACACAGGCTGTATTTGAGAAGAAAGAACATGGGGGTTACCATGTTCGTGTTGTCAAGCAGATCCTTTGGGTCAATGGAACGAGATATGAGTTGCAGGAAATTTATGGAATTGGAAACTCTGTTGAAGGTGATACTGATGGAAATGATCCTGGGAAAGAGTGTGTTATCTGCCTTTCAGAGCCAAGGGATACAACTGTCCTCCCATGTAGGCATATGGTAAGTCATACTGTATTTGTGATGATGAGCAATATTTTCAAAACCATTCCTGGGAAATCTGTAATGCTTTACTGTTTGCTTCGCATTTTAATATGTTTTATGCATATTGGTGATTAACAGCTTAACTGTCCAAATAAGTCAAAATTAAACTCCTTCAACATTTCTTTTGGTGCAGTGCATGTGTAATGAATGTGCAAAGGTCCTGAGGTACCAGACCAACCGATGCCCCATCTGCAGGCAACCTGTGGAGCGGCTGCTCGAGATTAAAGTCAACAACAAAGCTGAAGAGCAGCAGCAGACACCTCAATCGCCCCAACCACCTTCACTCCCACCACTGCAGCAACAGCAAGAGGCACAAGAGTGATCGTATTTCATATATATGCACATATATACGGTATGCTACTAGATGGTTGGTGGCCACCTCCATATACAGGAGCTCCGTTAAATAAAAAGAAAACTGTGACGTAATTTGTGTCTATGTTAAGTATATAAGTTATTGGCATCTTGGTTTGTCAACTTACACTGCAGTATTCGGTGCCGAGAAGAAGCGCGTGCTACTGTAAAAAGCATGGGGGGTGGTTGCCTGCTTCCACGATAACACCAGGCTGTACAGTTTACAGAGAACTTATGCTCTATACTTGTAATGATGGTGGTTATGGAGTGGTAATATTTCAAGTTCTCTCGTCTTTGCACAATTACCTTTGTTGTGATTGTTATGTGTGATGTGTGAAGTGCATGGAGTACATGGTAGTTAGTCTAATTGATGAGCTAATACTCCCATCAGCTTAGCAGTAAGTGGCCATCTCAAGTGTAATTGATGGGCTAATACTCCCGTCAATCTGGGCGCGACAGCGGGACTGCTAGTTTCATGTTGTCACGTGTCATAATTTTTGTGGGATGCATTAGCGCATGTATTTCAGTCTCATGGGATGAACTCGCAAAATGCAAAATTTGCTTAGATGCAAATGGACGCAAATATTATGTCATGAATTTGTGGAACTGACAGCTGGTATGCTGGACCGTAAATGTTATTTGAGGGGATGTATGGAGCAAGCAATCGCTCGATAATAATTTAGTGCACACATGAGGTCTACAAATCCGCGCAATGCGTCTTCGACTTGTCTCTGCATGGCGCTGCGTCTTTGTCCGACTGTCTCGCAAGCCCCTACCCCTGCCCCGACTGCCCTCCGTGCTGCCGACAGCTGCGTCCGCCATCCGCGGTTGGCTCTTCCACCTCTTCTCTCCCTCCCCTAAGAAGGTTTTGTTATCCTACGATGCATGCAAGTCTTGATTACTTTACTCTTTGGTCGATAAATCCTGAGAATTGAAGCCGTTTTTCTCACTTATGAGTGGAGACAGTCTTGATTAGTAGTTTACTTTTGCCATTAAGCAACTCAAGCAAATAAGCAGAAATACTAGCCGTAAATGCATTAAGCAGGAGTGGATCGGTACCTGATTGGCAATGGCATGGGCGTTGGCCCTAAACAATGCGGCTCCCTATCGCTAGGTTCCTCCCCATCATGAATGCAAGCTATTGTCTGAAACTACCCAAAATTCAAAGTTGACACGGTCTAACCAGGTTGACAATTTGAAATTTGCAGGGCCATGATGAGTAGTTGAAAGCTTAGGATAAAATTGTGTATGGATTGCCAACAATTGTTCAACTTGTTACAATATTATAGTCGACGACTATCAAGCATTCAGACACAAAAGCACAGAGCCTCTCTCAACTTTATCGATATTCTTCATGTGTGTTCAATCGGAGTCCCTACCTGCTTATATAGGAAGAGAAGGTTTCCCTCCATAATAGACTGAGTAATATGATGCTAAACTGTCATAAGAGCAAGTTTAATAGAAGAGGTGGCTGCCACCTCTAGGACTAGCCAAATAAGCAAAAAGAGTACATGTGGCTCATGGTGGAGGTAGCTAATACAATAAGTTTAGAGGTTACCTCTACTAAAGCACTCAAACATTTAATACTTGCATAAATATATCAGGGGTCACCTCTTGCATGAGGGGCAGCTTGCCTCTCTCTCCTCGTATGATGTGCTAGAGGTTACCTCTTGCATAAGGGGCAGCTTACCTCTCTCTCCTCTTTTCTCTCTCTTCCACATAGGATTGTGTTGACGTGGATTTCGCTAGAGGCGACCTAGTCAGCATTATTGTACTTGCTCTAATGGATCTATTGGTCCTACTGTTTATTATAGATCAGTTTAGGCTAAATGTTCACACAATTAAGCCCATGTTACAGCACTGTTTGGATACCTTGTCAATCACTACTACATCATGACCCTCTACTGCTAACTGTTCTACCGCTGCGAATAATTAGTTTTGCAGGCGCCAGATCCGTTGACGTCGTAAAATAGATTTGTAAATGAGACTACCGCTTATAAAAGTATCTATAGTAATCTGCACTACCGCTGTGAAATGTGTAGACTATTGCAAGCGGTGCTACTATTATCATTGTTATTATTAACTGTACTGCCGCTGAGGAAGCTTTTTGGCGGGAGGTGAAAATTTTTCCTAGCCAAAAGGTGCGCGCACTTGCTGCTCTCACGGGAAAAAATATTGTGTGGGTCCCAGCTGTAAGTAGTACAAAGAGAGCAAATAAACTCCATCCCCAAGGGACACACGCAGGCAGCAATAGTCTTTTTCCCCATTCTTTTGCAGGCTTATCTTTCCCCTTTCTTTTGCTTCCAGGTGCTCCCATGGCTGCTCTCCAATCTAGGGTTTATGGAGCCACCACGTGCTCCCCATAGCACTGGTCCCTTCATCACCCCTCCATACCTCAGTCCACACAAACACTACACAGAGTTTCGCTCTTGGATTGAGGCTCCATTTTTGGTAGTAGCAGCTACCCGAATCGACGCTGTGCTCCCCTAATCGACGCTACAAGCAGCTGCACCAGTGAAGTCTACTGCAGTTGCTAGCGAGTTCTTCAATTAGTGGTGCCACTTGTAGGTAATTTTGTTCACTCTCCTCCACCTTTCCCTGTTCTTGATATATATTTCTCTATTTTGGTTGATTTCTACAATACTTGAGCTTCGGGTCACATGGATCTATGATTTAGTACTTCAAAAGTGGTGAATATATGTCAATCATACTGTTTAGTATCAGACATTTTTGCATTGGAAGAGAAGGCATGCTCTGTTGTATTTAAGGCTGCAGCTACATGTTCTAATTATTTTGTTGAATGCTATTCTTCCAAGTTTTTTTTTTGCATTTCCTTTTCCTATTTTTGTAAGTATTTCTGATACAAATCTAGGTGTGTAAAATGTTTGTGGACACTTACTTTAGCATCATTCTGAATTTGCTAGGAAATAGTGAATTGATTCCAGATCTGAAGCTAGCTAGGCTATTAGCTCCTGTCACAGGGATCAACATGGACAAGCAGTGGATGAGTGAGCCTAGGTAGGACCAACTTAGTTAGCTATATGTTTTTCTCATCATATATAATGTCCTAAATATGTCATTAAAAATTTTTAGGTACTCACAAGAATATATCCATGGTGTAGAGAGCTTTATAGAATTCGCTTGTACGAACTCTGCCAAAGGAAATGAAATTCTGTGCCCTTGTAAAAAGTGTGGCAATGGTGCATGGAGAGCAGCAAAAGTTGTTTACGAACATTTAATATGTGAAGGATTTTTAGAAGGATATACACGGTGGGTTTTTCATGGGGAACATTCAGCACCTATTGAACTTAATGCAGAATTAGAGCCAAATATAGAAATTGGCCAGCAGCTAGATGATGAGATAACACAAATGCTTCATGATATGGGGCATTGTTATGAAAATGGTGGTGAGGATGTAAGTGCTGATTATAATATAGAGAACCCAAATGAGGATCCTGAAACTTTCTATAAATTGGCAGATGATGCAAGTCAAATGCTATACCCTGGGTGCAAATTCACAAAGTTGCATTTTATAGTGAGGCTGCTACACACAAAGTTTCTTGGTGGTTGGACCAATAATAGCTTCAATAATCTTTTAGAACTATTGAAAGAGGCATTTCCAGTTGGAACCACGCTGCCAAAAAACTTCCACGGAGCAAAGAAGATGGTGAGCAGCCTTGGCTTAGGGTATGAAAACATAGAAGCATGCAAAAATGATTGTGTGCTCTTTTGGAAAGAGAATGCTAAGCTAGATGCCTGCCCAAAGTGTAAAACTTCTAGATGGAAAATGGAAAAGCGTAGTTTGGATGGGAAACGGATACATAGGGTGCCGTATAAGGTTCTTCGATATTTTCCATTACAAAAGAGACTCCAAAGATTATATATGTCTGCAAAAACTGCAACTAATATGAGATATCATAGTGAAGGGCGGCCAAGGGATGGGTTTATGCGTCATCCAGCAGACTCAAAAGTTTGGAAAGATTTTGACAATAAGTATCCAGACTTCAGTTCTGACTGTCGCAATGTTAGATTGGCTTTGGCTACAGATGGGCTTAATCCTTTTAGAAACTTTAGTTCAACACACAGTACATGGCCTATTATTGTGATCCCTCTCAATCTGCCACCATGGATGTGCATGAAACAACCAAATTTCATTCTCTCGTTGCTTATTCCTGGTCCTAAGTCTCCTGGGAAGGATATTGATGTTTACTTGCAGCCTTTAGTTGATGAAATGTTATTGGGTTGGCATGAAGGTTTTAGAACTTACGATGCAGCAACTGATGAGTGGTTTCAAATGCGGATTATTTTGTTGTGGACCGTAAGTGACTACCCGGGATTAGGGCGGTCTCCACACTATTTTTCCATAGATACAAACCTAGAATTGTGAACTAAATTAATGTATCATGAATTTTTAGATTCAAGATGATGTTAGAACTACACAAGATGTTGGGACAACTCGAAATGCACTAGGTGCTGGGACAGCACGTGGAGGAAAGAATGATTCAAGTAAATGACCTTAAAATTAACTACTGCGAAATTCTAATGTTTGTTTTCTTTGATCACTACTCACTACCTTATATATGACTAATAGATGTCCATGCATTATTTAATTCAGGAACCAAACGCAAGGATAAGATCTAAGTTGGCAGTACGACAAATGCATACATATGTAAAAGGTATACACATTACTGAAGTTATAATGGTGTTTCAAGTGTATATGTGTGACGTCTGACACATTGGAGCATGTGAGTTGATGATATATGTTGGCAGAATGAAATCTGAAATATCTCTTCTATTTGTATAGGTAAATGCCAAGATGGTGAGAATGCAAGAATAGGAGAAATCTGACACTGAAGTTCTGTATTTTGGTTGATATGGGACATATATGTAGTATCCAAGATGGTGAGAATGCAAGAATAGAAGAAATCTGACACTTAAGTTCTGTATTTTGGTTGATATGGGCCAGATATGTAGTATCCAAGATGGTGAGAATGCAAGAATAGGAGAAATCTGACACTGAAGTTCTGTATTTTGGTTGATATGGGCCATATATGTAGTAGTTAGTTGGAAATTTGATGTAACTCATTGGATTGGCCAAATTTTATGCCCAAGACAAATGTATTTTGCTAAGATTTACTGGGCACTATTTACTATTAATTTTGTTAAGTTTCAGACAAGACAAGTTTACTGGGCATGAATTCAAACAAGACAAGTTTCAGAAATTTATATGCATGGTTGAATCATCTTGGTTATTTGTCACTACTGTCAAGCATTCCAAATTTATAGTGAAAATGCAATAACTTAGTCATTATTAGTTGCACTTTGTAATTTGATTGACAATGGTGCATATGTACGAATGTATATATATATTTTCCATGTATGGAATCTACTGCTTGCAATTGTCTACTGAACCTGTACTACCGCTGGGAATATATAAACATTAGCATCTAACCAACCGCTGCAGAAGTTGACACCGCTGGGAAAGCTTTTCCCAGCAGCGGAATAGGCACCGGTAGCTTCTAGCTTTCGCAGCGGTAGATCCATTTGTGATACCCACTTTTCCCAGTGGTAGGACCGCTGGCAGAATTGGGTCTTCCTGTAGTGAATGTTATACTCATGCCTCGTTAAAAACTCTTTTAAAAAATCTACTAGGAAAATCAGCAAAAATAAAAGACTATGTAGCTGGCGTCCTTACCATTGCACACACTACAACAAATCTGTCCTATTTTAAAAAAAAACAATCATGGTGATCAATGCTCTAATTGTCACATATAATGTTTTATTATGACGGTCATAACCACGTTGTCATAAAGTTGCATACGTCTCATTTCTTTATGACAAACTGTAAAATAACGTCACAAAATATAGGACTTTCGTCACAGAAAATTTGAAGGTAGTCTTGACCTGAGTGGAAAAAATCTATGACATTAAAATTATTTTGGTGACAATTGTGTCATTGTCATAAAATTTTTATTGTAATTATGTCGATAAATTTTGTGACAATATAATTGATTTTCTATGACAAACAACAGAATCGTCACATATTCTAAAGGTAGGATTCATAAAATCTTTTTTTTATGACAGTAGACAGATTTCACTACTTGGGGCAACTTTTCCTATTCTGGCTCGAACCCACCTTTGGAACCAGCTGGAGCAAGGACGGTATGGCGATCTGCTCAAGGCTTTCTCCACCTCTCGTCTACCATGGTTCTTAGTCTTTTTTAGTCTCCCAATCAGAAGGATCTACCTAGCAAAAGAATGCCCAAGTGATTGTAACGAGAGGTTAGCTATATGCTTACATTTTGAATTTTTAGCTTTATGAATTCTTGAAAATTATCAAGAATTCTAAAAAACTAGCATCGATACTCTTCCTTGTCGATTTATGCCTTATCGGTGTTTATTCGCTCAATTCTTGGTACTTGATCTCAATTAAATTGGTTCAAACAACTAAATTCGTTCTACTTGATCCTTCTGCAAGGAAGATGCTTGTTGAAATGCCAACATGTGATACCTCTATTCTTGTTGAATGTTTTTTTTAATTATGTGATAGTAGATATTTTCTTTATGAGTGGCTCCACAATTAAAATAGTGGAATGAGAACTGGTAAAGTGATATCTTGCCATGATATACTTTGATCTAACTACACATTTTGAGCATTGAGCATTGCCATTTTTGTCTTACGCTTAAATGTATAGAAGTTGGATAAATGTTGCTAGTCAGTTTTGGGATGCAATATGCATCCGCTAAGAGCAACTCCAGCAGGGCCCCTACTTGAGCCCTCAACCCTCATATTTGAGGGCTTGAGGCAAAAATAGAGGTCCAGCAGGGCCCCTACTAGAGCCCTCAAATTTGAAGAGCCCCTCAAATCCCCCTCCCACCCCTCATTCCTAGGGGCTCCCCCTCCACCCCTCATTTTCCTATTTTTTTCCCGCACCGTTAAACTTCTCCCGCTCCCCCCCGCCTGCATCTCGCCCGCCCGCCTCCCTCGCCCGCGCGCCTCCCTCGCCTGCCGTCCCCGCCTCCCTCCTTGCTCCTTCCCCCGCCGCCGCCCCCTCCCCTGCCGTCCCCGCCTCCCCCGCCGCCCCCTTCCCCTTCCCCGGCGCCTCCACCCCCTCCACCGCCGCCTCCGCCCCCTTCCCCGCCGTCCCCGCCTCCCTCCTTGCTCCTTCCCCCGCCGCCGCCCCCACCCCTGCCGTCCCCGCCTCCCCCGCCGCCCCCTTCCCCTTCCCCGGCGCCTCCACCCCCTCCACCGCCGCCTCCGCCCCCTTCCCCGCCGTCCCCGACTCCCCGCCTTCCCCACCGCCCCCTTCCCCTTCCCCGGCGCCTCCACCCCCTCCACCGCCGCCTCCGCCCCCTTCCCCGCCGTCCCCGACTCCCCGCCTTCCCCACCGCCCCCTTCCCCTTCCCCGGCGCCTCCACCCCTCCACCGCCGCCTCCGCCCCCTTCCCCGCCGTCCCCGACTCCCCACCTTCCCCACCGCCCCCTTCCCCTTCCCCGGCGCCTCCGCCCCCTCCACCGCCGCCTCTGCCCCCTCCCCCGCCGCCCCCTTCCCCGGCGCCTTCGCCCACTCCTCGGCGGCTCCTCTTCGGCGGCTCCTCTCTCGGGAGCGGGCGGCCCGCGCGGGGCTGCACCTGCCGGCGGCGACCCGAGCGCAAGGAGCAGCAGGCCCAGGCGCGATGCGGCTCCAGGCCGTCGGCGTGGGAGGGCGAGCGGGCGGCGTGGGAGAGCGAGTGGGCATGGGAGGGCGAGCGGGTGGCGTCGGCGCGACGCAAGCGGCTCGGGGCGGATCCCCATCCCATTCCCCCAGGTTCCCCTCCCGATGCCCCCCCTTGCTGCACCTCGCGCACGCCCGCCGCCTCCCGCCAGGGCTGCTGGTCGTCGGCGGCTGAGGCGGGGGTGGAGGGGGAGAACGCGGCGGCGAAGTGGGACCGCGCGGCGGCGAGGAGGTGCGTGGCGGAGGAGGCAGGAGATGCGGCGGCGGTGGCGTGCGAGGGGGAGCGGCGGTACATCGGCGGAGGAGCGGGAGGGCGGCGGCCCCCGGAACGGAGCGGCGAGGCGAGGGCGCGCGCGGGGGAGGAGGGGCGTGGCGGAGGAGGCGGGCGAAGCGGCGGCGGTGGCGTGAGCAGTGCAGCGAAGCGGCGGCTGAGCAGTAGAGAATTTTGAGAATGACAAGTGGGCCCTACATGTCATTCTCACTTGGATTGAATTTGAGGGCCCTGATTTGAGGGCTTCTGCTGGAGTTCAACTGAAAAAATAGGGCCCTCAAAAGTAGGGGAAGCCCTCAAATCAAAAGTAGGGGCTCTGATTTGAGGGCTCCTGCTGGAGTTGCTCTAACACCTTGTACTTGCCAGTGCATCCCCTGACCGTCACCGTGCCGCGGCTACCGATGGCCACTGTAGATCCATCACAAAATTTCACCGTGCCACCCATCGACATGTCAAGCTCGGTGAACTGCTTCTTACAACAAGTTATATGGTTGCTAGCTCCCGTGTCAAGGTACCAAACATTGCTGTTGTCCTTCTCGTTCACTCCGAGATGGTCTTCAATCACACTAGTCTTCGACCACTTTGGTCTTGTTCGACTACGCCGGTCTACAACCACATTAGTCTTCAACCACTCTAGTCTTGTTCGACTACACCGGTCTACAACCACATTAGTCTTCGACCACGTTAGTCTTGGAGCCGGTCAAATCGTAGCTATAATACTAGTTTGACCGGCACAACAGTCTAACTACGTATGCCCGGTTAGACCTCTTGGCTAGTCTGACCGTAACTCTTATACCGGTCAGACCAGTTTTCCAGAAAGCACACAGTAGTGAATAAATCATGAGCAATTTTCACAATAAGATTGCAGATTGAATATTTTGCTTCCAAGGATGGTATGAGATTCTCAGTAGGTCATGAAACACATCCGCTAACCTTTTAGAATCATACCATACAAATGGCACCATGGATTTGAAGTTTGAACCAATTTTCACACGTCTTTTGGTCAAATTCAAGTCAAATGCGGCAAAAGTGTTTGTATGAGCTTCAACTGTTTTTCAATGTACAAATGAAAAACTATAGCATCATACCACAATGAGGGGAAAACATGGATTTCAATAATTTGCAAAACTCATTTACAAATTTCAAGTCACACATCACAAAGAACTTATGCATGAGCTACAACCATTTTCAAAAAACATTTGAAAATATTACCATCATACCACGGAGAGAGCTAGAGTAAGTAAATGAGCTATCAACACATGATATGTTCAAACTACTAGTCACGATCCCTCTTAATAGTACGATATTCTATACTAGCAACCCGGTCTTCCAATCAAACACCAAGACCGGCAAAAGACTAGGATCACATCCTTAGCTACTAGTCATATCTTTGCCTTGAACATCCTTTTGAAGTTTGATGACACACATCTTTACTTCAAGACTGAGTCATTGTCTTGATATGCATCAACCCATGATACATACTTTACTTGAACTCAATTAACTTATGATAGTCTTTTCTTTACTTGGTGATCAACTCATAATCATCTCCTCTTCTTGATGCTCTTCAACTCACGAAACCATCTTTCATCCCAAAACTTGACTTGATGATCTTCAATACATGAAGCCATCCAAAATCATTCTCATCATGAGACCTAACCTAGTCATCCAACTCATGAAAAATATAAATCCTACATTGTGATTGTCATTAATTACCAACACATACTATTAACTTATATGGCTGGTCTAGATTGTTCAATCTTTCCCTTTTCGGTAATTGATGACAATCTCAACAAAAATGCGATAATAAATTGATTTACGAGTATGCATCATGTACACAACAATTGTGTACTCTAGTATAAGCTTTCAATGCAATTAACTCATTTGAATGGAAGTGTTTGTATTGAAATTAATTACTAGTAAAACTATACATCTGGTTGTCATTAACCATCCAATTATTAACACATAATGAGGAAGATAAACACATTGTGATAACCCGATTGAAAGTAAATGAATTTAAATCAATCATGAGTATATATGAACTACACAAGTTTTATGTACTCAGAAGGATATGTTTCAAAGTAGAGATCCTTAATATATTGAAAAAGGAACATAGATCAATACTAATGAAACCTCAAAACATAGAGTGAACTCCCCTTAAATATGTGCATACATGAATGTATAATAAAAACATATGCATATATTCAAGTTAGACGTTTGGTGGAGTTTAACTTATATTTTGTATCCAAGGGATACACTAAGATATAGGAATATGATGGTTAATGCATACTGCCGTGATTTTCACCTTTTCATCTAAATGAGAGTAAGCGATATCATAATTAAAAAATGAGTTACTCTCACATTTGCATTTATCATTAATCACCAAAACTAACTTAATGGAGCTTGATATTATGATAAAAAATTAAACTATTGAACTATATTTATGCATGAGATAATGTGAAAACACAAGACAATATATCAATCATCCAAATGTGGTAATAATCACTAAAAATTCTCTCCTTTTTGGCATTAAGCACCAAAAAAATGCAAACTAACTTGCCAACATAAAGAGCTTGACAATGAAGTTATCTTAATTTGGTTATAAAGAGTATGAAATAGATACATATGACCAATTAAGGAGTTTGATTTTAAGAAATTTTAATAAAGACCAAGAATTTCTCAAACTTCCCTTTTATGGCCTAAAAGAGCAAAACATATTGAAATCATGCCATATTTTGAGTTAACTAAAAGAAATGATATTAGCTTACTCTTGAAAACTCCTTGACAAGCTTTTCATGAAGATATCATCAGATTTCATGTTTTTAGATTTTGACATTCCATTTGAGCTTCCAAAGCTAGCTAAAAAATTGATCAAATGATCTTCAGAAAATATAAGAAAATTTAGCACAGAAGATAAACTATAGAGGATCAAAACTCATTATTGTTCCTTCCTTAAAATGTAAACCCATTCGAAGGTACAAAAATCACAAATCTACTCAAAACCATGCAAAAATTCTGAATTTTTAGCATTTAAGCAAAGTGAGACAAAGTCAAAACTTTTCAAATCAAGTTGAAATGATTTTAAATTTGTCAAAAACAAACTTTGAACTCCTAAAAAACTTTTTCAACAAGAATTTATGAAAAAGGAATCTTCATTAAAAAATTATGCCAAAAAGCTGCTTCTTTGCAATCATTTTGCATAATGAGAGGAGAAATGCAAAAATCTTTCAAATGAGTCCAATATTATGAAATTTTTTTGATTTTAAGTTTGGACTAATTAAAGAATTTTACAAAAATAATTTATAGGAATGGAATTTTCTTTCAAAAGATATGGCAAAATGCACATTGTGTGCATGAAGATCGATTCATTTTCCTTCAAAAACTCAAAATCTAATCCAATTTAATTTCATGAAGTTTTTCACTTTCTTGGCTTTGTTGGAGTTAGAAATACTATTTTAGACCAAGATATATAAAGAAATCTGGCTCAAATAGCTAAACTCATTATATGCAAGAATAGATCATTTCGGGTCAAGTCTAGTTGTTGGACAAGACAAATGAGTATAAGTTTTCAACAGTTGGTCTTTTGTGAAAACTTTAAATTAGAGAAATGTTTAAAATGACCAACTCTTTGAGTTTGGAATTGATAACTTTTTAAATACTCAATAGATTTTGATTTATGAAAATATATCTATTTAAACCAAAAACAAGATCATATAAGATCCTTTTGAGGCCAAATTATCCTTTTGGTTTCTAAAATAGAAAATTTTACTCAAAAGGCTTTAAGAACATTTGAAATACATATTTAAGTACTTTAATCTAGTTTTTTTACAAATTTTAGCCTTTTAAACAAGATATTTATTTTTGGACCAAAAGGCTTTTTTAAAAAGCTAATCTTGCATATCATCAGATTTTCACTCCATGAATACCAGATGAAACAAAAGAGAATGAAACACATTCATTCTAAAGATCCATAAACATTTTGGAAAAATTTGGTAAAATAGTTTTCCCAATAATAACATTTTACCCCTTTTTAGGTTAAGCCCAAAAATATTTAATAAGTTTTTCATAAAGAAAAACTCCCCTTACACAAAGGTTTCTCTTGGCTTTTCCTTTGATACACCAATGTTTCTTTTCCATCTTATCACCATTTATTTTGCTATCTCTCCATATTTGAATTTTCTCTCGTTCTTTGTCATCTAGCACTAAGAAGTTTGATATTTATATCACTTATGATGATAATAGATATCATTTGTAAAAATAAATGATATCAAGTATAATTAATTCCATTTGTAAAAAAATGATACCATTTGTGAGCATAGATGATACCAAGTGTGATTCTATTTATAGAAACTTGATATCACTTGTATGCATAACTAGTTTTCGTTACAAACAGTAGGTTGCTTGGGCACAATGATGTTCTCTTGAACAATTGAAATCTACATGTAAATACCAATTTTAAATTCAACTTGAATAATAGAGGTACCACTTGTAGATCACTTGTATACCACTTGATATAACTTGAGAGATCTTCAATAATTGCCACTTAATACAATTTGTAGGGGATACCACTTGTAGGAAGAAGATGATATCGTTTGAGGAGATACCACATAGGAGAGTTTGGTTAAGAAAAGATTTTGGTCCGCAAGAATAGAAATTAGATATCACTTGAGAGAAAAAGATGATATCACTTGTAAAGATAAAGATGAATCTCATGACGAGGTTAAGATGATCGAAAGGCTACCACTTTAGAGAGAATGCTATTTTATGATAAAAGTATCACAATATAATCAAAATAGTATATAGAGTCAAGAAATTACTTAAGGGTAGCTAATACGGATAAAAAGGATCAACTTGACTTTTGGGAACAAAGACGAAAATTGGAAATCAACAAATTTTGGTCAAATCAGCCATTTTTCCCAGATCCGATCATACCGCTTGCCACATGCAATTGTACCACTTGCCACATGTAGTGGAACCGAACTTCAACTGAAAGCATGCCAAGGATTGAAATTCAGAGGAGAGAATTGATATAATGTTGTAATTTGCTCCAAAGTTGTTTTTGTAAAGAAACTTTAACCACTTTTAGAGCATTTCCAACTAAACTCCAAAGATTAATGCTCTTTGAATATAGTTTTAAATAAATTAAGTTTTCATTTTTAAAAAACAAACTCATTTTCAATGAAATCTTCAAGATTGCCAAAATGATTGAGGGGTTTTTAGCATCCATTTGCATGTATGAGTTTGCAATACCCTTATGAGCCAATATATGTCAATAATTCTGGTTCAAATGACAAAACTCATTTAAGTGCTAGATTGTGACCACTTAGATCAACTTAAGATTTTGGATGAGTTTAAAAGCCAAATAACTTTCGTTTGGTTGGTCTTTTGGAAAACCTCTAAGTACCAATAATGTTTGAGATAGCCAACTCTATGATTTTGGTATTGGGCACTTTTTCAAATTTCTTTTAGAATTGATTTTGGCCAATTTTTAAGTTTAAAGCCACAACAAGATACTACATTACTAGTTTTAGGTTAGAAACTCAATTTTATTTAAAATAAGTTTATCTAAACCTAAATCCTTTCGAAACATTTGAAATGCATTTGTATACATTTTTCCAACTAGTTTTTCAAAGATATACTAATAATTTCAAAATTTTGACTTTTGGCTAAATGGCTCAATTTTGAAAATCAATACTAACACTTATGTAATTTGGGCACACTTATGGATGTGATATACATGATTATGATTTAGCATTCACTCTTAACGTGCCACTACCATCTTGTTCATGATTATAATAATGAAATTTTAGGGAAAGAGCAAGAGCACCCCCTTTTTAACGATTTTCATGTAATTCAACCTACACAAGGCTAGGGGCTAAGTATTTCAATGTAAGTACTTGTTACCAAGATGGCATTTATTCAAGATGTGCCAAGATCATCCTTAAACTTAGCTCCTATTTTGCACATGATAGAATTCACCTCTTCATGAATGAGTCAAGTCTTCAATACTTCTCCAAATACCTATTAAGAATTTATGCGTATTTTGGTATCCAAAACTTGATTGTGTCCATAAATGTTAGTCACAATAGATTTGGCCACCCAAATGACCCTAACAATAAATTTTTGTGAACTAACAATCGTAACAAACACATTGCCATTTCTATCCTTCCTAAGCAAATAATGTTCAATATAAAGAGATGATTTAGGAACGATATCTTTAGAACAATTCTTACAAAAATATCCCTTTTCCCAGTAATTGTTGCAAGTTTGGCATTTTGTTCCATTTTTTTTGTCTTTTTTCTTGCTTATTGCCGGCTTGCCTCATTTTTGATGTCTTCGTCTTGTCATCCAACTTGTTGGGGGCACACCGAGACAAAGTGTACCTTCTTGTTGCAACCAAAGCACTTGATATTCTTCGTGTGTCTTGCATTGTGCTTTATTTTGATATTCTTCTTCTTCTTGGAGATGAACCCAATACCTCACTTTTCATTTGAATTTCTTTGATTGCTCAAAAGTTTGTTAAGAGAGGCCTTCCCTTCGTAGTATTTCTTCAAGTCATTTTTCCAATTTTGTGTCTTGAGTTTTGAGCTCATTATTTTCCTCTACAATATTAGTCTCAATAAGCATAAAGATAATAGAAGCATCTATTTTGAGCCACAAGGTATATCAAGCAAAGCATATCAAGAGGTGGATATGCTAATCTTAAATAAAATGCAAGGGCTAGGAGCTATACATGGCATATCATCTATTAAATTGCATGTAATTTCTATATCCACCTTACGCTTAGAGTATTCCTTGAAAAGGAGAATCTCATGCTCATTTTTAGCACATTATAATCGTTTTGAATGCTTTTTCTTCAAAATCTTATACTTAACTTTCTCCTTTCCAAGATATTCATTAAGCTCTTCTAGCATATCCATCAACTCATCACATGTAGGCTCATCATTGTCGTTATTTACCTTTCTATTACCTTTAGCCATGAAGCAATGAGTTGATGCGCAGGGGCTTGTAGATTTTTCATTGTCGGAGCTAGAGATTGAGCATTCTTCTCCCGACATCCACTCTTCTATGTAATCATTCTTGGTTGAGGTGGATCTTTCATAATTATCTTGAAGTTGTGTCCACATCTTATGAGCACTCTTGAGATTGCATATGACATTGAATATCTCTATACTCAAAGTACTAAATAAAGAGTTAGTTACTTGAGCATGTGAGCATTTCTTTTCCTCAATAGTTGTAGCAAGTGGGTCATTTGGAGGAGAAAAGTCCACATCTATAATCCGCCAAATTTTTGGGCTCATAGCATTAAAAAATATATCATGCAGATTTTCCAATTAGCATAATTTGTGTCATCAAATAGAGGTGTTATATCTAGGTACACTATATTACTAGTCGCCATCCTTTAACTCTCTAGGCAGTGAAGCCTAATAAATAAGAGATCAATAAATAAGAGATTAAACTCTGATACCATTTATAAGATCGAAGACACTGATTAGTGGGGTGAATAGGCGGTTTTAATATTTCTTCTAGGCTATAACCAATTTTAACAATCAGAAGCATAAACAATTTGGTTTTCCTCAATTAAGGCAAAAAACAATTAATCGCCTAAATCAACTAATTTCACTAAGTGCACCAACAACCTAAGTCAATATCAAGGGTTTGCAATTCTAAGGAGACAAGCAATCAATTGAATTGTATGAATATAAATTGCTTGAATGCATTTTGTGCACAAGAGAACAAACCACGATAACACACGATGTTTTACCATGGTGTTCAAAAACTTGCCAGTTTCCCCTAATCCATGTTGAGGTAAGCTAAACTAATTGGTTTGGCTCTATGAATTAAGCCTAACCACCTCAATACACTAAGATTGCTCTTCCTCAACTATGGAGATAGCAAGCACCACACCACTCACAGCACGCCGGGTCTTCTCATAAGCTTCTTGAGAACATCACTGGACCACCATGCCTTCGAAGCCATCTAGGAGTTCACAAACTCCAAGAGTGACAAGCGATCATATTGCGGGTGGGTTAGATCGCCCCTTATGAGCCGGTCAGACCGGGGTCCAGTCAGACTACCACTTGTTGGCCGTTCAGACCGGTGATCGATCAGACGGTAGTCATAATGCCGGTCTGACCTTGACCACACTGGTCTTCAACCACTCTGGTCTTGTTTGACCACACTAGTCTTCAACCACATTGGTCTTCGATCATGTCAGTCTTTGATCACATTGGTCTTCAACCACATTGGTATCTTCGACCACACTGGTCTTCGACCACGTTGGTCTTGAAGCCGGTCAGACTACAACCATAACGCTAGCCTAACTACCACAATAGTTTGACTGTGTATGCCCGGTTAGACCTCTAGGCCGGTCTGACTGCAACTCTTATGCCGGTCAGACCAATTTTCCAGAAAGCACACAATAGTGCATAAATCATGAGCAATTTTCACAACAAGATTGTAGATTGAATATTTTGCTTTCAAGGTTGGTATGAGATTCTCATTAGGTCATGGAACATCCGCCAACCTTTTAGAATCATACCATACAAATGGCACCATGGACTTGAACAATTTTCACACATATTTTGGTCATATTCAAGTCGCATGCGGCAATAGTGTTTGTATGAGCTTCAACTATTTTTCAAAGCACAAATGACAAACTATAGCATCATACTACAAGGAGGGGAAAACATGGACTCTAGTAATTTGCAAAACTCATTCATAAATTTCAAGTCACATTTCACAAGGAACTTATGCATGAGATACATCCATTTTCAAAACAGATTTGAAAATATTAGCATCATGCCATGGCGAGAGCTAGAGCAAGTAAATGAGTTATCAACACATGATATGTTCAAACTACTAGTTGCGATCCCTCTTAATAGTACGACATCCTATACTGGCAACCTAGTTTTCCAACCAAACACCAAGACCAAAAAAGACTAGGAACACATCCTTATCCTTAGCTAGTCTTACCTTTGCCTTGAGCATTCTTTTGAAGCTTGATGACGTGCATCTTCACTTCAAGTCCGAGTCATTGTCTTGATATGTATCAACCCATGATGCATCTTTTACTTGAACTCCAACTCATAATGGGTCTTTTTTGACTTGATCAACTCATAATCATCTCCTCTTCTTTATGCCCTTCAACTCATGAAGCCATCTTCCATTCTGAAACTTGACTTGATGATCTTCAACATATGAAACCATCCAAAATTATCCTCATCATGAGATATAACTTATTCATCCAACTCATGGAAAATATTAGTCCTACAATGTGATTGTCATTAATTACCAACACATACCATTAACTCGTAATTGTTGGTCTAGATTATTCAATCTTTCCCTTTTCAGTAATTGATAGCAATCTCAACAAATAATAAGATAACAAAGTGATTTACGAGTATACATCATGTACACAACAATTGTATACTCTAGGATAAGCTTTCAAAGCAATTAACTCATTTGAATAGAAGTATTTGTCTTCAAATTATTTGCTAGTAAAGCTATACATCCAGTTGTCATTTATCATCCAATCATTAACAAATAATGAGGAAGACAAAAACATTGCGATAATCCGATTGAAAGTGATTGAATTTAAATCAATCATGAGTTTATATGGACTTCATAAGATTTATATACTCAGAAGGATATGTTTCAAAGTAGAGATCCTTAATATGTTGAAAAAGGAACATGGATCAGTACTAATGAAACTGCAAAACATAGAGTGAACTTCCCCTAAATATTTGCATACACGAATGTATAATTAAATATATGCATATATTCAAGTTAGACTTTTGGTGTAGTTCAACATATATTTTGGATCTGAGGAATGCAATAAGATATAGGAATATGATGTTGAATGCATACCTATGTGATTTTCACCTTTTCATCCAAATGAGACTAGGCAATATCATAATTAACAAACAAGTTAGTCTTACATTTGCATTTTTCATTAATCACCAAAATACCAAAATCAACTTAATGGAGTTTAAACTTACAGTTGTTGAGTGGGAGTGAGTGATCATGATTAGCTAGACGTACAATGCCTGATATGGCCCACATCAGCAGAAGGTTGTGTGTGAGATGGGGAAAACATCTAGAAGTGGTGCTCCTAGTTAGTTGCATAGACGATTTTTAGCAACACACTTTTTGTATGTCAACGTCACATGGGCCTGTACGATAGAATCAATGCTCAATAAAATGTGTAGATGGCAAAATATTAATCCTTTTTTTAAATTACAAAATTGATGGTAACATTTGAGCTAAGATTGGTACTTTGTTAGGGGTACTACTGATGGAAAATTTTAAACCTTTTACAAACTCAAAAGATTGATGGTAAATTTGAATTTATGGTTGTAATTTATTAAAATTTAGATGGTAACTTAAGGTCTAACTAATGATAAGTATTGAACTTTTTATATTTTCGCAAATTGATGGTAATTTGGACTTGATAATTTATTCCTATTACATATGGTAACATATAGAATTTTGAATGGTAATTTGCCAAAACAACAGATGACAGCTCTATTTCACAAATGATAGCTTAGGGTACAATTAATGGTAATTTTAAACCTTTTTACATTCACTGATGGTAAATTATTAACCTAGGTTGGTAATTCATTACAAATGTGGATGATAACTTAGAGCGCAACTGATGATAATTTTTAAATAATTTACCAATGATAATTCATTAAAAATGCTTGATTCACTACATATGGTAACTTATGGTGCAATTGATGGTAAGTTTTGAACTTTTTAAATTCACAAAGGCTAATGGTAATTTTTTGAACATAGGTTGGTAATTTGTTAAAAATATAAATGGTAACTTACAGTGCAACAAATGTTAATTTTGAACCTTTTTCAATTTTTGTAATATATTAAAACTCTAGATTATAATTCAGGTTCCAACTGATGGTAAGTTTAGAAGATTTTATAAACCCAGAAACTAATGGTGATTTTTGAACTTAGGTTGGTAATTTGTTGAATTGTAGGCGGTAACTTATATAACTTTGGCATGGTAATTTGTTTAAAATGTACATGATAAGTTTGTTGATGGTTTTGTTGATCTTGGATGGTAAGTGGTCCATATTGCAGATGAGTGTCAAAGTGCGCAACTTATTTGATGCACAATAAATGATGGAGAAGTTATACACACAGATTGATTTTTGTTGTTACTACTTGCTTATTCGTCTTTTTTTCCATTAGCCAGTATGGTTGTGCAAAGTGGTCTTTTTTTCCCACTAGCCATTATGGTTGTGCAAAGCAGTCTTTTTTTTTCTCCACTAGCCATTATGGTTGTGCAAAGCAATACGATTATTGCACATGACCATCAAGTTCAGGCTAACAAAATCTAGCTAGGCCCTAGAGGGCATTCAATCTACATACAGGGAAGCGTGGGTGTGTGAATTGCTACTCTGCCCACAAAAGTAAAGTAAATTGCGTTTGGTCCAGAAACGGCAATCAGCAGGGTAGTAGGCTGTGCACTCCATGTAGAGAAAGAAGTGCAAGGGAGGGTGCGCGTTAGGACTAAAGTGCGCCCGGTTGCGCTCTAGTCAATCCCAACTATAAAATAATATCACAAAATATAGAAGGACTTTCGTCACAAGAAATCTGAAGGTAGTCTTGCCCTGAGTGGAAAAAATCTATGACATTAAAATTATTTCGATGACGATTGTGTCATTGTCATAAAATTTTTATTGTATTTATGATGATAAATTTTGTGACAATATAATTGATTTCCTATGACAAACAACAGAATCATCACATATTCTGAAGGTAGGATTCATAAACTCTTTTTTGTTCACAAATTGGGCTATCGTCACAAATTCTGTAGATAGATTTCACTGCTTGGGGCAACTATTCCTATTCTGGCTTGAACCCACCTTTGGAAACAGCTAGAGCAAGGAGGGTATGGTAATCTGCTCTGGGCTTTCGCCACCTTTCTTCTACCATGGTTCTTAATCTTCTTTAGCCTCCCAATTAGAAGGATCTACGTAGCTAAAGGATGACCAAGTGATTGTAACGAGAGGTTAGCTATATGGTTTACATTTTGATTTTTTAACTTTATGAATTCTTGGACCTTATCATGAATTCGAAAAAACTAGCATCGGTGCTCTTCCTTGTTGATTTATGTCTTATCGGTGTTTATTTGCTAAATTCTTGGTACTTGATCTCAATTAAATTGGTTCAAACTACTAAATTCGTTGTACTTGATCCCTTTGCCAGAAAGATTCTTGTTGAAATGCCAACATGTGATACCTCTATTCTCGTTGAATGATTTTTTAGCTATGTTATAGTAGATATTTTCTTTATGAGTGGCTCCACAATTAAAATAGTGGAATGAGAATTGCTAAAGTAATATCTTGCCATGATATACTTTGATCTAACTACACATTTTGAGCATTGAGCATTGCCATTTTTGTCTTAGGCTTAAATGGATAGAAGTTGGAGAAATGTTGCTAGTCAGTTTTGGGATGTAATATACATCCGTAAACACTTTGTGCTCACTAATTCATCCCTCGACCAGCACCGTACCTCGGCCACTGATTGTCACTGCAGATCTATCACCAAATTTCACTGTGCCACCAATCGACGTGTCAAGCTCGGTGAATCGCTTCTTGAAACCAATCATATGATTTCTCGCTCCCGTGTCGAGGTACCAGACATTGTTGTCGTACTTTTCATTCACTCCAAGGTGGAGCTGAACATTCTCCTCCACGGGCGTCACCACATCGGTGGTCTCTTCCTTGGTCTCCATCAACTCGCACGCCTCAAGCGTCATCAGAGTAGGCCCATCATCATCCTTCTCAAGAAGGGGAGGATGATGAGGACATCAATGTCAAGTAGGCTTCAACTACATCATCATCAACTCTATCATTAGATTCAAGCAATCATGACAATGACAAGACTAGTGCTGGTCCTACGGCTAAAGCTTTGCAACAATTTTATAAGGGACCAATCACTCGAGCTAGAGCTAGAGAACTCATTAAATAAGTGAATCTGATCCTAAATTCCTTTGATTTTCCTGCTGAGGATAGCTTACTATCTAATGTTTCCACTTTGTGTATTCTCAAGTTATTATTATGTGAGCAAGAACATGGTGCTACAAAGCAGGAGGAGAGGAAGGTCGGTGCACCAAAAGGAGGTCCGAAAGGAGGAGATGATGACACTTCACTTATATCAGTGGAAAAAGCCACCAGGTTGCTGGAATCAAGTTTGCAAGCTTCGAATTGAAGATTAGAGAAGACTATGCTTCAAAAGCTTGATTTAGTCTAGTTTTCAATTCTGAGTTTGTTTGAGTTTTTGGCTAAGTTCCATGTGTCATGGGCTAGTTTGTATCTATAATAAGACATAGTACATGTGATTTGGGCTTTAGTATTCATTTTGGTTCAGCTTTGAGGTGATGGCGATGCCGAAGCTTCAAACAGGCTAAAAACGGATACTAGGGCTATAAGAGAAGTTGGGTTGTTGTCAAGTGAGTTGTGCACCACCCTCACGAGCTAGCCACCATGTGGGGAACACCTCATGGGCGCACATACCAAGGCAACCAGCTAGCCACATCTTATGGCTTTCGGTTTAAGTTAGGCAAGAGTTATCTAAATTAAGAAGATAGAATTAGAATTGGATTCGAGTTGTTTTCCTTTTGTGAGTTTGACCAGGCTAGTACGATACTATAAAGCCTTGGCCACTGTCCCTTGTAACCCTTGAATGTTAATTTAGAGTCAAAGCAAATTCTTGCCTTTTGGTTTATGCTGTGCGCTACCATGAGAGTTGGGTAGCCGACTAGTTAGCGTTCCACCAAATTACCATTTACCAGTGTTCTTGTTGTTCCTCATGGATTAGCAAACTTGTCTTTCTTGGTGTGGTGAGAAGATAGAGATCTAGAGCGTTTTGCTAGTTGAATTCTAGTACATGGGAGTCTGTAATTGAGACATGCAATCATGTGCTTCCGTTCATCAGAATTGATGGGATTTCAGGCTAGCCACATATTTACCATTCAAGAGAGATCCTACATCATGAAGACCAGGCACCCCTATATCATCTTGGTATTAGAGCGCTGGGTTGACCGGTAGGATCAATCTTTTACTCTAGTTTAGTTTTTATTTTCTGTCCTATATACAAGCCAAAAAAATTTCTAGCCTTAGTTTTCAATTCATTTGCATCTTATGAGTTTTGTTAATTTTCAATTCATTAGCTTCAATTGCATAGTTGTTGTCCATTGCATCTTGTGTTTCCTTCATGTTGCTTGACCTTTTATGGTTCTTAGTTTTTGCATTTACAACAGAAAATTCATAGGTTAGAACTCCTCTAATCCACACCACAAAAAATCATAATATGAAATTGTGATTTAGAGTCCCTAAATCACAACCAAAAACATCCCCTTACCTTGCTTGAGTTGTTGGATCTTCTAAAATCTAAATCCGGTGTGATTGTTCTCTCCAACTTTGCATCCACGACTGTGTTTTGGACTAGGGCTTCCATTTGGGAAGTGTCCATGATGTGTATAACACTTTTACATAGCCTAATATTGAGTTTGTTTTGGAATCCCTAAAAGAAACCGTGTAGAACATCCCAAAAGAGTCCACCTTTCAAAAATTGAAAAGTGCATCAAACTTTTGCCAAATCTAGTAAAAGTTAGTGGAGTCCTTCTAAATATAGACAGAAACTTCCATAACAAAATTTAGTAAGTTTGGCCCACGGGATTGAAAGATATAGCAGTTTCAAGTTGAGTCCGAGTAGGATTTCGATTCAGAGACACCTTTAGTAAAATGGGCATAACTTTTACATATGGTGTCTATTTTAGATATTCTTATACTTGTTGAAAAGCCAATGATGAGCCTGATCCAAAGAAATTGACAAGCTTGTTCTTGTCACCTTTTAGGTGCCCCAAAATCGGCCATTTTCAGCCCCGAATTCACATTGCAGAATTTTGGTCACTGTTTTTGCTATTTCTTTCTGTCTTCCCGTTGGAATTTGGGTGTCGCCTCAATTGCAAAGTTGTAGATCTCATTAAAATCTTCTGATTTGAGTATATGTAAGCTATATAAAACTTTATTATTTCATCTTTTGAGACTAGCTGTTTTTTACTGCTTAAACTAGAGGGTTGTTTACATTGTACCATTATATCATCTTTCTGCTTTATGTCTTGTGAACAATCTTGTGCTCTAGACAAAAGTTTGAGTAGTTGGCTAGCATCTCTCCTAGCACTTGGTGTGAGAACTTTCTTTGTTTACATCAAGTCACATTAATCGTTGCGTGTGTGTATCACTTATATCTTGGACATTGCAACTAGACTTTTGTTAACTTTGTAGACTATTTACTAGCTTTACAATATCTTATGCATCTTCATTGTGGTAGGATTATACCCTAACCCTATCTCAGCTCCACATAAACTTGATGAGTGTAGCTCCTGTGATTGGTTTTTAGCTAGTGACACCTTTGGCTTGTTTTCTCACCGCCCAGGTAAGTGATACTGCTATTCATAATTGACAAGTGTTGGATCGAAATTGGCGACAGAGGGGGGGGGGGGGTGAATGTCGACTTAAAAATTTGCTCCCCCAAAATACTCACGGAACTTTTCCTCTCTAATAGCTACAAAGCTATCAAAAAGAAACACTCATGCTCATTGCAAGCTCAAACCAACAAAGAGAAAGAACATGGAATACCAAAGATTGGACAAGAAGATCACCAAAGCAAAAAGCAGCAGGGGCGGTCAGACCGCAATGTGATGGGTGGTCAGACCACAATAGCCAGGCTGGTCTGACCGGTCCTTTGCCGTCGGTCAGACCACCGGTTACATGCCGGTCTGACCACCATTCAAATCCTGGTCTGACCGGCTGTCGGGTTCAGAGCACAGGAAGACTGAAAACAGATAGCACAAATTGCATACTTCGATTTGCAGAGCAATTTGAGATTTTCCCTTCACCTTCTCAGTCCAGAGCAGCAAGGAAACAACTAAAATAGCCAGAGGAACTTGGGAAATCAAAAGAATCTAACTCAAGAACATGAATTTCAGATTTGAGGTAAAATCTGAAAACCATACAGGGAGCTGCCCAAAAATCAAATTCCCATCTTGTCTATCTTGTCTCTGATTCTTTGATCATGAATCCAAGAGATTAGCTAGGGAATAGCATTAGGGCTCAGAAACTCAAACTTGGGCACACTTTCTTAAAGGAAAACAAAAATAACCTCAAACCCTAGATCAGGAAACAGAGAGGATCAAGAGTGCAGAAAAGAGGAAAAATTGATTCTTGTGATTCAATCATTTTGCTCTTGGAATTAACTGACCAAAGGGTCTAGAAATACAATTCCATCACAGAGCAATCCATTTTGCTACTCCTCAGCAAGAATCAACATAAAAACAAAAATCTGAGAAATTGAGCAGAGAGAGCATCGAGAGATAAAAACCAACAGAGAAGCAAGAACTCAAATGACTTCTTCAAAGGATTCATTCCCAGAAAACACAAGGATCACGAAGGAGTCCCCATACATGATTGATACAAGAGGAATAATTACATGGGCATCAACTCATCTTCTCCCTCTCTCAAAACCAAGAAACTCAAGAACACACACAAGAGAAAAATGAGCAACAGGAAGCCTACAGGAGACCACCAGAACACCCTCTGTCCATCTCACCTGCTCTCAACAAGTAAAGCCCAAACCTAAAACAACCTCCCAAAGGTATTTTGACTAAAAGCAAAACCCTAAAAGCCATGCACTCCCCTCTCAAGACATGCATGCACCTGGGAATCCCTCTCCTATTTATAGCCCTTGGCTAACGGGTCTCCAACCCGCTAAACCCGAACTGAAACCGCTTCCACTTGTGCAGCTTTGCGCTTTTACCGAAACGCCCCTTCTACACCTTCCGGGAAGCTTCCGCATTTCTTGTCGTCCAAGCCTCACAACCACCTCGAGTCCTCACCGTCTTCAACACATCTCGACCGTTCTGACCTCGACACCACCTGCGCCTAGTCCGGTCCTCCGTGCCTCGCCACGACTCCATCTCGACGTACTGCAGCCATCACAGACAAGAAACACATCACATAGCACCGCTCGACACATGTAAACACAATTAGCATCAATTAATCATACTCAAGCATAAAATGGCCCAAAAGCTCAAACGGGAAGAAGAATACGCCTCAAATCCGACTAACCAACCCCGACTGGGCCAAATGCCATCATGGCACGAAACGCACGAACCAAACACAATCTCTCCAAAATACTTGTCAATTACTCATCACAAACATGGGGTCATAACCACATGGTCTCTCAACAAGATACTTGGCTGGTGGTAGCATTAGGTGTTCCTTTGTATAGTATACATCATTTGTGTTGTTTTCTTGCTGTTGTGCTAACCATGTCAGGGGACAGATCAATTGAGGAGCATCTATCAGGGGATCGCTTTGCTAATTTGGATGACGTCAAGCGAATTGTGGATGGGTTTAATGAAGTGCTTGAGGATATTCATGTTGACTTACAACAACTAAAAGAATCGTGCAACAATTCTGTCACTAACCCTTTTATAGGTGAAAACAAAATAGTGGCGTGCGAACTCAATGAGACCAACGCTAAGATGGCTACCAGAGTCCACAGGCATGAAGAAGATGCTCATCTTGCTCATCAACACCAGCACGAAGAGCAAGCACGTCCACTATGACAAGCACACCTACCTCGCACACTACAAGATGTACATCTTCTTCCACTAGGAGTTGCACATGGGCGACCCGTGGCATGTGATGGCACTCGTGGAGGCTTTCTAGGAGGAGGGCTTGGTCACTATGGGCTAGTCTCCGATGATGACGATGGACACTACGCTGATGCCTTTGAGGAGGACTACGACGCCAACTGGGCACCGATAGATCGCGGTCACCACCACGGTCGTGCTGGATGTGTTCCGGTACCACGCGAGGAGGATCCTCTCACTAAGGTGAAAATTACCATGCTTAAATTTGTTGGTGGTGCAGATCCCCAAGAATATAAAATATGGGAGATGCGCATGGATAAGATCTTTTGTATGTACGATTTCAGCGAAGACCGTAAAATCAAGCTTGCTTCCTTGGAATTTGAGGACTATGCACTGATGCACTGATGTGGTGGTAGAAAGTTCAGAATGACTATAGGGACAATGGTCACTCTCCTATCGCAACATGAGAAGCAATGAAGCGAGAGATACATACTCGTTTTGTTCATGTACATTTTTGTCAAGATGTTCTTACTCAATTGTAGGAGGTAAAGCAAGGTGCACAATCCGTAGAGGACTACTACAAGTAGATGGAGCAACTCTTGATTTGGGGTCGAGTTCTGGAGGACAATGAATAAATAATGGTGAGATTCTTGCATGGGCTTAACCACAACATTTACAAGCTAATCAACTTTCTGCGATTCCATTATGACTTAATTGCAACACTTAGAAATCAAAGTGGAAAAATAGCTTCAGGAAGAGGTGCTATCACAATCCAGGCATAGCACCTTCACTCCCAAGCCAAGCCATCCATCTCCATGACCTACGTGCCCAGGGATAGGCCCAAGATAGACATTATTAAAGGTATGGTCAGCAAAGCTTCGAATTCCAATACACAATCACATGCTATGTCCAATGCTTCCAATATGAAATCTGCTCCATCATCTAGTGTTAAACCTGCTAGTTCATCTAAATCATTGCAATCCTTTGCTGGTTCTAACATTGAAATAAGTGCAATTCAATGTTGGCATTGTCAAAGACATGGTCATTATTTTTGTGAATGCCCTAATGCTAAGGTTATGATTGTCACTGAAACTAGTTATGATTCTACTTCTGATTCTGAGAATGAACCTATTCCATGTGATGATAGTAACACAAAAAATGAATCTAATTCTAATGATCAATGTCCTAGTGAAGGTGAATTTGCTTTGGTTGTTACTTCATGTTTATCAATGCTTGCTAAAGAAGACAACCAATGTCAATGTTGCAATTTGTTATGATCAGTGCTAAAGTGAAAGGTACTAATGTCAAAATGATCATTGATAGTGGCTCATGCCAAAACCTTGCTAGCGTTGAGATGTGTGAAAAGGTTAACGTGAAATTGCTTAAACATACTAATTCATCATACACTCCAAGTGTGCATGACAAATGATGAGGCCATGGTGTCCCGATCTTCTGATAGGATGATAACTTCGATTTTGGTGGAGGTGACCCTTACGATCCGACTACAACTGAACGACGTCGCTTGCGCCTTAGCAATCGCTGAACCAACCCCAAGATGTTATCAACCGTGCCAAGAACGCGGTTGACCTGACCACGAAGGTCTATTCCTGCATGCAACCGAAGAACAAGCAAGAACAAGATAACAAGCAATCTGAAATTGCAAATATATAAATTGAGTTCAAAAGGTGGGATTCCGAAGGCTGTCTTGACAGGTGGTCGTCCGACACAACTGAAGAACAGAAGTTTGCATAATAGCTAAACTTAAACTCAACGAAATCCAAGTCCTAGCTGAGGAGACGGCGGCTCTTATATAGAGAGAACGACCCCCTAGGGTTACAAGGCACATGGGCCCAAGTGGTGGTGGCGCAACACCTTTTTTGACTCGGACTCAGAAACCAATGTGGACTCTTTTGATGCTTGTGGCCGGCTCAGATTGCATTTGAAGATGAGGTTGGATCCATTGGAAATTAGACTTCATAAGCTTTCCATGAAGTACAAGAACGTCCCAAACGGAGTCCGTATGAGGAAGTTATGTCCATTTAAACTTGCACCATTGCAGCAGTCTGAATCCGATTCTAGTACGTGTCCAACACGGGCTCTTTTGACGATTGCGGCCGGCTCGGATAGAATTTATAGATGGGGTTGAATCCTTTAGAAAGTAGACTTGATAAGCTTTCCATCAAGTCCAAGAACGTCCCAAATAGAGTCCGTATGAGAAAGTTACGTCCGTTTAAACTTGCACCATTGCAGCAGTCCGAATCCGATTCCAGTAACAGATAGAATTAAGAGGTGATACTAGATCCATTGGAAAGAGGATGAGAAAAGCTGTCCAACAAGTACTCGTGGACCTCAAACGGACTTCATATGTGAAAGTTATGCACATTTGAATTTGAGCCTGTCAGGCTGAATCCGAATTGATCTGGAGGTCGAATTGGATTCCAAAACGTGTCCATCTTGAAACTCTTGCTTGAATTGGTGTAAAAGTGACGTGGTGCAGTAAAAATATATATTTTTATCATTAGGTAGCATCATATTCTCATTTAAAATATGTTGAGTCTGAAGAAACGAATTCATCTTTAATTCAATCTTGATATTGGACGCTATTGGCGTATGTGTTTGTGGCGTGGTCACGTCACGCCCTTCTTGGTAAGCTCATTCAATAGTGCGGCGATGGTGCTGAAATCCTTCACAAAGCGGCGGTAAAACCCAGCAAGTCCTAAAAAGCTCCTCACCCGTGTGACCGTGTTAGGAGTCGGCCAACTCTGTATTGCTTCAACCTTGGTTTGATCAACTTCAATTCCCTGTGGAGTAACAACATAGCCAAGAAACGCGACTCGATCGGTGCAAAAGGTGCATTTCTCTAGGTTACCGAATAGGCGTGCACCACGTAAAGCATTAAAAATAGCACGTAAATGGTCAAGATGTTCCTCTAATGATTTGCTATATATCAGTATATCATCAAAATAAACAACCACAAATCTACCAATGAAAGCACGCAAAACCTCGTTCATTAGTATCATGAAGGTACTAGGTGCATTAGTTAAACCGAAAGGCATTACTAACCACTGATATAACCCGAACTTAGTTTTAAATGCTGTTTTCCATTCATCACCTAATTTCATGCGGATTTGATGATAACCACTACGCAAATCAACCTTGGAAAAGACAACAGAGCCACTCAATTCATCAAGCATGTCATCTAACCTAGGAATGGGATGACGATACCTAATGGTGATACCGTTTTAAGTTCATCTTCAAGTTATTGCAATTTTCACAAGACTCAGGCAGATCAAGGAGCATGGCATAAGGTCCTCTAGCAGCAATGTCCTTAACCTCACATGAGGTGGGAGAAGTAGTCTCATCAGTAGTAAGTAGGGTAACAACCATCCTACTCAACTCTAACTCAGCAAGCAGAGTAACATTCTCTACCTTAACAATATCAAGCTCGGAGGACACACTATCATGCGAGGTCCTTAGTTTCTCCATGTCACCCAACAGAGCACAGCATGTATCACAATCATCACGGGAGGGAGCAGATGTAAGTGAAATAAGCTCCTATGATAGTCTATCTACTTCCTTCTTTAACTCAGTACACCTAGCCCTAGCTCTAGCATGAAAATCACATAGCTTAAGAAAAGCATGATTGAGCTGGTCGTAGGTGGGGCATACCTCGTCCGAGTCGGAGTATAGCTCGCTGTCGCTCAGTTCGCCCTCGAGGGCCATGAAGCACATGCCGGAGAAGTCGTCGCTGCTATCCTTGGGCTCTTGGTCACCCGTCCCGTCGTCGTCGCTCCATCCCTCCACCTCGCTGAGGTCGAGGTCGTCGAAGGTGGTGAGGACGCGGTGGAAGAGCTTCTTGGCTTTGCTAAAGTTGCGGAACTTCTTCTTGCCTTGTGCAGGAGCTGGAGGCTTCTTGTTGCAGTTCTTGTCGGTGTAGTCGTTCTTGCCCGAACCGCCGTAGTCGTTCTTGCCTTTCTCCAGCTTGGGGCAGTTTGCCCGAATGTGGTTGGGGCCACCACACTCGAAGCAAATCACGGGTCCTCCCCTCTTTCTGTCCCTCCTCCTCTTGTAAGCATGGGAAAACTTCCGAGCTAGGAGGGCCAGTTGCTCATCCTCGAGCTGCTCTAACTGATCATCAGTTACGTCACATAGAGCAGCAAGGGAGAAATCGCAAAACGAATCAGTTACGTCATAGGATGTAACACAATTTTCTTTCCCTTGAACATGAGAGAGTATTGATTATTCTTATCATGATGTACACAATCAGTATCGTATTGCCAAGGTCTTCCTAATAACATTGAACAAGCTTGAATAGGAACAACGTCGCAATCAGCATAATCATGGTATGAACCCATAGAAAAATGTACTCTCACCATCCCGGTTACCTTCAACTTACCACTGTTGTTGAACCATTGAATATGGTATGGGTGGGGATGGGGTTTGGTCGGCAAAGCAAGCTTCTCCACCATATCCATACTCGCCAAATTGTTGCAACTCCCACCATCAATAATTATGCGAATCGCGCGTTCCTTGACAACGCCCTTGATTTTGAACAAATTATGGCGCTGATTTTTCTCAGCACAAGACACTTGAGCACTTAGTACGCGTTACACTATAATGCTCAAATACTTGTCGGCATTTTCGGCGCCAACATGTTCCTCATGGTCAGATTCATCATCATGTCCTGCAGGGTCATTTGCAAGCATAGCATATGTTTCATCATCAAAATCACTAGCAGAAGAATATCCACCATCATCGCGTATAATCAATACACGCTTGCTTGGACAGTCCCGCATCATGTGTCCAAAGCCTTTGCAACGTTGGCATTGAACGTCCCTCGTTCGTCTTGTCGAAACAACCGAAGAGGAAGTTTTTGCAGAAAGTTGTGGTGCTGATTTGGGTGCTTCGGAAACTCGTGGCGCTGAATTTGACGTAGTAGAGCGCTGCTTGTTGTTGGAGGGTAATGGTGGGGGCGCCACAATGGATGAGGAAGAATATCCTTGAATTTGTGCGACCTGCAGAAAAGTTAGATCGTGTTCTCGTTTGGCGTCCCTGCAATTCTTGTTCAGCTTTACAAGCAAGACGAAATAATCTAGTCATGGAGTTGTAATCGTTGTAATCAAGAATGTCCTGAATTTCACGATTCAACCCTCCTAAAAACCTAGCCATTGATGCCTCCTCATTCTCAACTAACCCACAGCGCAACATACCAATTTGTAATTCCTGATAGTATTTTCCACAGACTTTGCACCTTGTTGTAAGCGTTGCAGTTTATTTAACAAATCACGAGCATAATATGAGGGAACAAATCGATGGCGTATGAGCAATTTTAAAGCCTCCCAAGTGTTAGGTATGTTATTGGGATGTTGACGACAATGTTCTTTCCACCAAATAGAAGCAAAATCGGTAAATTCACTAGTAGCAGTCCTAACTTGTCTATTCTCAGGAAAATCATGGCAATTAAATTTTTGATCAACAGCTAGTTCCCAATCAAGATAACCATCAGGATCATATTTACCATTAAAAGAGGGCATAGTGAATTTAACCTTAGCAAAAGCATCCTCGTGGCCACGTACCTCACGTCGTGGGTGTTCTCTTCGCATACCTATTCGGTTAAAACACACATTGTCAACTTCATCTTGTCCCTCTACCGTCACAGCAGGGGGAACAGTAGCCGAAGCTTGGGCAATCTCCTCAAGGCGCGCCAAAATATCTGCCAAAGAAGAGTTAGTGATACCTTGTGCTTTCTGCATCGCAGCGAGCGTTGCGTTTGTCTCAATCTGGGCGCTCTCGAGTTGAGCAAGTCGCTCATTTGTGACTCTGACATCCTCCTCAAGGCCCACCGTACGACGATTCATCTCGCGAGTGAAATGTTGTATGATTCCCTTCGTACTGTTGGACCGAAATGGCGACAGAGGGGGGGGGGGGGGGTGAATGGAGCCTTTTTTTAAAAAAAAAATCGCCCACGAATATTCTTACGAACTCCTCCTCCGATAGCTAAGGAGCTATGAAAAAGGAATTAAATCCACTCACGAAAAATAGACTGAAAAGATTGTCACGGCAAGAACTATCGGAACAGAAGCTGCTACGGCAAAGAACTCAACAGGAATTGCTGCCACTGCAGGGAATAGCTAACTGAGAAAAATAAAAAATCTGCAGTGGCTGAACAGCAGCTGCAAGCAACCAAAAATAGCAGCAAGAAAATTGTTGTTGGCGTGGTTACATCATCCTCCCCTTCTTGATAGAAAACCGTCCTCGGTTTTAGCATATGTGTAGCCTCACGTATTGCATGATCTTCATCATAAATCTCGGTATATGATAACAAACGCAACAAACCCTCATTATGTAATATCATAAGTTCTTTATCAAGCAAAGTAAAACCTCTTTGAAACGAGCTCACCTGATAATTTAAGCGATGCATAGGAGCTCTTGTAATTGGGACTGGGAGACCATGTGGAGGTCATCCTGTGTGTGTGATGAGTAATTGACATCGGTTTAGGGAAGTCGAGTTTGAGTTGGTCGTGTTTATGATATCTTGTGTTTGAATGTTTTGTTCTTGTGTTCTTTGTTTTTCCCTAGTTCTTTTTGTTCTCTCTCGAGCTAGTGTTCTTTGGTCAGTTTTCTTGCAGCTATTACTTAGTATCTCATTCTTTCTCTGCTAGAATCCTGAGCAAAGGTTTTGGCCAAGAAAATTGCTGCTTGCCGATCATTGGTCTTTGAATTCTATTCGGCCAGGAAAAGGAAAAATCTGCATGTCTTCTTGATTGTTCTGTGTCCTCATTGCTGTGTGATTGAGCCAAAACAAGGATCAAAATATTTGTGCTCTTTGCAGCAGGATACTCAATCATTTCGGCTATCTCTGCACTAGTTTCTATTCGGTTTCCTGTGCCTCTTTGTTCATTTTTTTGGGTAGCAAGTGCCAATTTGGTGAGAACTCCTTTGCAGCCAAAAGAAGTTTTGTTTGGTGGCTTTTTGGTTTTCCTGTGCAGCACGGCAAGTGCTCTTTTCTTCTTTTGGATGCTGAAGTTCTTTAGTGTTTCTTTTATTCTCTTTTGTGCTGATTTTCATCCTTGCTGCATGCAGTCCAAATGGCTTTGTTTTCAGCTGAATTTTTTGCTGGTTAAACTCTGATCTAGGCTGATTCTATCGGTGTTGCATGCAGTCTGGATTTCCTTTTTTCTCTTGTTGGTTTCGGTTGGGCACAAGGGGTGAAGCAAAAATCATTTTCTTTTGCTTTGTTTCGGCAGCATGCAGTATTTTTAATGATTTGGGCAGCTCTCTGCTGTTCGACAATATTAGCATGACTTGCCGCTAGTAGTTGGCCACTTGTTTTAGTCTTTATTCGGAAGATCAACATGCTACTTCTTTGTGTTTTCTGTTTGTCACTTTTGTTCCATTCGGCAGATAGAGTGTTTCTTGTTTCCTGCTTGCACTAAAGATGATGGGGTCTTTTTGTTTTTTAGTGCTAGTGTGTTAGATCAACTGCACTTTCTCTCTTTGTGTTTGTCTCGGCTGCATCAAAAAGAGGACTATTTAAAGATTTCGGCAATCTCTCTATTTCCTATCTTTAGCAGCATCCCAGTTCAGTTTATGAGCTTTTTGGCCAGCTCTTTATTTCCTGTTTTTAGCTGAAGTTAGTCTCCTGTTGCTGCTCCCTCTTTAGGCAGTATTTTTGGCAGTCTGTTTCTGTGTCCTGTCAGCAGATTTTGCTTCATAGCTTTATAGCTATTGGAGAAGAATTGCGAGTGGATACTTGGGGTAATTTTTAAAGGGCTCGATTCACCCCCCTCTGTCGCCATTTCGGTCAAACAATTGGTATCAGAGCCGGTTAGCTCTAATTCATAGATCTTGACCGGTCTCTAGAGTCATGGCGACAGACAAGTACTCGACCAAGCCTCCGATCTTTGATAGTATTGATTTTTCGTTCTGGAAAAGCTGGATAGAGACATATATCCAGGCTCAAGGATATGCCATCTAGAGAAAGGTCAAGGTCCGCTATCTTGTTCCTGCCGATGAGAACATTAATGTGGCGAATATGCCCGATGTTGAGGCGAATGCAAAGGCAAGAAACATAATCATCCAAGGTTTGAGTCGTAGCGAGTTTGACCGCATTTCGCACCTCACGTCGGCTTTCGACATTTGGGAGACCCTCGGTGCTTACCATGAGGGGACCACCCAAATAAAGACAGTCCGACAGGACCAATTCAAGCGAGATTACAACAAGTTTGAAATGCTCGCTGGTGAGTCCCTCGATGAGTGCTTTGCGCGTTTTCACAAGATTCTGAGCAACCTCCGAGCGGTCGGTCTCACATACCCCGACTCGGACAACGCTCGTCAGATGCTCGCTGCACTCGACCTTCGTGTTTGGGAGATGAAGGTGACTACCATCAAGGACACCATGGACCTCTCGACTTTGACTCTTGATGCGTTGTACTCGCGTCTCAAGACTCACGAGATTGACTTTGTCTCTCGCAAGTTGAAGTCACAGTCGATGACTCTAGTCACCGATCCTAGTTCGGCTTCAGGTCTTTCTTCTTCCGATTCGCTTTGTGGTTTCTCTCTCGCTGCTCTCTGTGATGTAACTGATGATCAGTTAGAGCAGCTTGAGGATGAGCAGCTGGCCCTCCTAGCTCGGAAGTTTCCCCATGCTTACAAGAGGAGGAGGGACAGAAAGAGAGGAGGACCTGTGATTTGCTTCGAGTGTGGTGGCCCTAACCACATTCGGGCAAACTGCCCCAAGCTGGAGAAGGCCAAGAATGACTACGGCGGTTCGGGCAAGAACCACTACATCGACAAGAACCGCAACAAGAAGCTGGACGCACCCTCAAGGCAAGAAGAAGTTCCGCGACTTTGGGAAGGCCAAGAAGCTCTTCCACCGCGTCCTCACCGCCTTCGACGACCTCGACCTCAGCGAGGTGGAGGGATGGAGCGATGACGACGGGACGGGTGACCAAGAACCCAAGAGCGGCGATGACTTCTCCGGCATGTGCTTCATGGCCCTTGAGGGTGAACTGAGCGACAGCGAGCTGTACTCCGACTCGGACGAGGTATGCCCCACCTACGACCAGCTCAATCATGCTTTTCTTAAGCTAGGTGGATTTCATGCTAGAGCTAGGGCTAGGTGTACTGAGTTAGAGAAGGAAGTAGATAGATTGTCACTAGAGATTATTGCTCTTACATCTGCTTCCTCTAGTGATGATTGTGATACATGCTGTGCTCTGTTTGGTGACATGGAGAAACTAAGGACCTCGCATGATAGTCTGTCCTCTGAACTTGATCTTGTTAAGGTGGAGAATATTAGTCTCTTGGCTGAGCTTGAGATGAGTAGGGTAGTTCCTGTTTCATCTACTTCTGTTGAGACTATTGCTTGCACCTCATGTGAGGATAAGGACAACGCTTTTAGAGGTCTTTATACTATGCTCCTAGATCTGCCCGAGTCTTGTGAAAATTGCAATAAACTGAATATGAACCTAAAACGGCCAGATCATAAAATTGCTGAGTTGCATGCTTCTTTACTTGAGCCGATTGCTTCATGTATGAACTGTCCTAAATTAACTGCTGAACTTGAATCTGTCTCAAAGCAATTTCAAGAAATGATTGACAATAACAAGAAAATGGCTCAGTTTGCGACTAAGGATCCTGTTAGCTCACCATGCATTAGTTGTGATAAACTAAAACTTGAACTCGTTGCTTTGAATGAACAATGTGTGAAGCTAACTAAGGATTTAGTAGAGAAGTCATCAACTCATTGTGATGTGACTGCTGAGGTGGGGAAGGAGCCCAAGGGTAAGGGGGAGACGCTTAGCGACGTGAGCCAACTGGCTAGTAGTAGGACTGTTCCTTCGGAGTCGGTTGTGCGTGCACAAGCCATTCTTTCCTCTACTGTTGGTTCTTCTTCTGCTCCCTTACCTTCTGTTGTCTCTTCTTTCCCCTGCTCTTCTTGCACTTCTCTCTTTCGGGAGTGTCAGTACCTTATGAACACTCTCGAGAGATTTGTAGACGGAAAGAAGAAGCTCAATCTTATTCTAGACCAATCCAAAATCTGTAGATTTAATCAAGGTCTAGGATACGATTTTTATGAGGATATGAGGAAGCACCCACCTGCCGTGCTCAGACTATAGCACCAAATGTGATCGAGACTGAGCCCAGGACCGAGAAAGTCCAATTTAAGTCAGCGGGTTTTGTCCAGGGGATTTCTGACAGTAAGGTGATCTCACCTGCTGCTTCGGCCTCTCAGAAGGCGAAGCCTCCCCATGCTACTTCTACCTCTCAGAAGGTGAAGTACCACTGCACCTTCTGTCAGAAGGATGGACACTCAATCGATCGATGCTTCAGACGCGCCAAGATTGCGCGTAGAGACCGTGCTGCAGCTCTTAGGCGTATTCAGGGTTAGCCCCAGACCTTGAGTGCACCTAAGACCAACACGAGGTCTAAGTTTGCTTCAGATGCTTCTGATGGTTTTGGGCAGTATCGAGGACTTGGTTTTTTTGAGTTTTCTAGTTTTCGTCCTCATGCTCCCTTTGGTCGTGACTTCCGCCGTCCTGAGGGTAGATCTCATCTCCCCCGTCAAGATAGCTACCCGCGGCGTGATCAGCATGTTGCTGGTATCTTGACTCGCCCTTCTGTAGCAGTCAAGCCCAACAACAGCTTCAGGTCTGCACACAGACCGTTTGCTTCTTTGAGTGACAGAGAGCGTAGGGTAGATAGAGGTCAGTCGTGCTTGACTACTTCATCTGCTCGACGTGTTACTCAGTATTGGGTGCCAAAATCACTCTTGATTTACCCCAGTACTGAGACTTTACTCTCTGTTTGACTCAGGTTCGCCGGGCAGGGAAGGGAAAGGTTTGGCTCGTAGACTCCGGGTGTTCACGACACATGACCAAAGACTCCCGTTGGTTTTCTTCCCTTGCCCGTGCTCCAGGTGATGAGATGATCACCTTCGGAGACGCTTCATCTGGGCGCGTCATCGCCAAAGGTACAATGCGCGTTAATGATTCTTTCATTCTGAAAGATGTTGCCTTGGTTAGTAAGCTGCAGTATAATCTGCTTTCCGTTTCTCAGCTTACCGATGACGGTTTCGAGGTGAGCTTCAAGAAAAATGCTTGCAAAATTCTTGATTCTTCGGGTAGTCTGGTTTGCGGGATTTCTCGTCTTGGGAGGATCTTTCGTGCTGATTTTTCTGAGTCTTCTGGTGATCCTCTCAGGTGTTTAGTTGCTTCTGAGTCCCGTGACCTTTCTTTCTGGCATAGGAGACTTGGTCATATTGGATTTGACCATTTGACCCGAGTTAGCGGCCACGATCTCATTCGTGGTCTGCCGAAACTCAAGATGGTCAAAGATCTTGTTTGCGCTCCATGCTGGCACGGCAAGATGGTTGCCGCTTCTCACCCTCCAGTAACAGTTACTATGACCGATGCACCAGGACAGCTGCTCCATATGGATAAAGTTGGACCAGCTCGAGTGCAGTCAGCAGGAGGGAAGTGGTATGTTCTTGTCGTGGTCGATGACTTCTGGAGGTATTTTTGGGTGTTTTTCTTAGCCTCGAAGGATGAGACGTTTACACATTTTTGAGGTCTTTTCAGTAGGCTTTCTGTTGAGCTCCCGGGTGCCTTACGAGCGATCCGCAGTGAGAATGGCACGGAGTTCAAGAATTCCTACTTTGAGAGTGTCGTAGGGGTGGCCCCCACCTAAACCCAGCAGGCCTGGTAGGAGATCATAAGGCCCAGAATAGGCCATGTGTAATGACATAACTGCCCCCAGAGGGAATAACCAGATGTAAGGGTATAACTGTAAAAGCACTTCTCATGTGCATATATATATATGAGCACAAACCATGGGGAGGAGGCAGGTCATTACACTCATCTTCATCACTCTCCACTACCATCTCTCTCTCTGTTTGGTCTGTAGCCACAACAGTTGGCGCCGTCCGTGGGGAGGACGGAGACAAGCCTGAAGACCGAAGGAAAAGATGGCACCGAAAAAAGCTTCTTCAGCGGCAGCGAAGGGAAAGAAGGTGGTCGGCCCAGAGCACCGTATGAGCACCAGGGCTTCGGCATCGGCAGCGGCGGACGCGGGCGTCGACGCAAGCATGGTGGCCGAAGACGCCGGCGTTCGCGCGGCGACGCCCAACCTCGTCACCGGCACCGCGACGATCGCCCCCGGCACCGGCACTGCGGCAACCCGCCCAGCTACCGGCGTCGCGGGAATGGGCCCCGCGGCCGACCCGGCGGTCGAAGACGTCGACGCGGGTGCGGCGACAACCGACCCCGCCGACGCAACGGCCGCCGGCCTCGCCGCCCCCGCGACAACCCTCGCCGGTGCCGCGGACCGGGTGGTCCGAAGTAGCCACGACGGGGCGACCGGCAGCTCGGGACCTCGCGACGCAGTCGTCCCCGCGTCGGTCCGCCCGCTGGGAGTACCAGCGACCCCGCCTGCACTGGCGGTGGAAAGTGCCCTGCTGGCGGCTCTCAACGCGTTCCAGCGGGAGCTGGGGGATCTTCGTGGAGCCGTCAGAGATATACAAGAGGCTCGGAGTCAGCCGGCCGCACCAGCAATCGCGTCCGAGCCCACGCCGGAGAGGGCGGACAGTCGCGAAGCCCACATGTCCAGCCGCGTGCCGCTGCGGCGCGTGGATCCGGAGTCCCCGCTCTCGGCGGGGCTGCAGCAGGCGCCATGGCCCGAAGACTTCAAGTTCCCTAGCGCCATCGACTCGTATAAAGGCGACACGGACCCCCGTGAGTTCGTGCGCGTATACGAAACCGCGATCGAAGCCGCGGGCGGAGACGACACCACGAAGGCAAAGGGACTCCCTCTTGCGCTACAAGGAGTGGCGCTCTCTTGGTTTTTTACCATAGAGCCGGGCTCCATCTACGCGTGGGAGCAGCTCCGCGTCCGCCTCCACAATAACTTCCAGGGAAACTACGTCGACCGGGTCGAGGCGGACCAACTCTTCGCCGTGAAGCAAAAACCCTCGGAGAAACTCCGGGATTACTTCAAACGCTTCGCCAAGATTCGATGTCAAGTGAAGGACGTCAACGAGACCACCATCGTCAATGCAGCCATACAGGGCCTTCGTCCGGGCCCGATGGCCGAATACAATACGCGGAAGCCAATCAAGACGGTGGCGAAGCTCTTCGACAAGATGGAAGAATACGCTAGGGCGGAAGAAGACGCGCGGCGAAGGCAAGGTGACGACTCCGACACTAACCGGGCCGGAGCCTCGGCAAAAACTGAAGATCCACCAAAGGGCGGCTCTTCGAAAGGAAAGCGTAAGAAGGAGTCGTCCAGGGACGCGCCCGACCGCAGGGACAACCCGCATAAGGAGTCGTCGGATCAGCCCAAGCGCGGCCAACAAAGGTCGAGGCGGAACCGGTACGTCCTCGACATCGACGGCGGATCCGACGAGGGTGCCCCAGCGGGCCGAGGCGGCCGAGGGCGCCGCGGCCGCGGCCGCGGCCGTGGCAGGGGTCGCGACGATAAGGGTCGCGGAGACTATGACGACCAGCATCAGGGGCTGTGGTGCTTAGTCCACGGCCGCGGCAATCATGATACCCGTAACTGCACCTCCATCGCGGCGCTCCGCGACAGCGTCGCTCGGGACAGGAACCCGGAGGCGCGCCCGCCTGCGGTGGCCCACGTCCAATTCCCATACGAGGCCCCCATGCAGGTACAGACGCAGGGGATGCAGGTACAGGCGCAGGGAATGCAACCCCAAGAAGGCACCTTGCGGATCCAAGCTCATGTGCAGCAGCCTCGGGAAGGCCTCCTATCGTTGCAGGCCCCGGACGCAACCTACCGCAGGGTCATTAATGTCATATCCGGCGGCTCTGCGCTGGAGTTCGCCTCGGCGCGGCAGCAGAAGGCCTACGTGCGAAGACTACATCACGTGGCGGCATATCCAGCGCAAGCACCGCCGGAATGGGCGCGGCACGAGGTTACATTCACACCTGATGACACCCAAGGTGTGGACTTCCCTCATCAGGACCCCCTGGTCATCCGGGTCACCATCGCGGGGTGCGACGTGGGGCGCGCATTGGTGGACGGGGGTAGCTCCGCGAACGTATTGTTTGCGGCGGCCTTCGACCAGATGGGGATTCCTCGAAGCCGCCTGGGGCCCTCGGGAATCCCACTGCAGGGCTTCGGAGGACAGCCCCTGCGGGCGCTGGGCCAGATCGGCCTTCAAGTCTCCTTCGGCCGAAATGACAATATGCGGACCGAAGAGGCCACCTTCGACGTGGTCGACCTCCCGTATCCCTACAATGCCATTCTGGGGCGCCCAATCCTCAACTCCTTCGGCGCGGTACCACATCATGGCTATCTGTGCATGAAAATCCCGGGCCCCAGGACCATCATCACCGTCCGAGGCGACCAGGATATGGCTCGGCGCATCGAGCCAAGCAAGGGTAAACGGTCAGTATATTCACCCCTTGTAGTCGCTCGCCCGCGCAAACGGGGATATAATGAAAGTCGCCGTTTGCCGTTAATTCTTCTTCGTCACATACGAGCACGTGGTGAGGGCGCGCGCCGGCTTGGCCAGCGCGCGCGCCCCCGCAGTATAAACCAAAGACGCACGTTCGCGTGTGCACTCGCCGTTGCCAGGGTGGGCGGGTCTGAGTATAAACCAAAGACGCACGTTCGCGTGTGCACTCGCCATTGCCAGGGTGGGCGGGACTGAGTATAAACCAAAGACGCACGTTCGCGTGTGCACTCGCCGTCGCCAAGGTGACGGGACTGAGTATAAACAAAATACGCACTGGGGGGACGCCCTCGCGCGCGCAAGTCGCCGGACTATAAAGAAGACGTAGCGTCGAGCGTAGCTCCGCACGCAATAGTCCACGGACTCTAAAGAAGACGTAGCGTCGAGCCTAGCTCCGCACGCAATAGTCCACGGACTCTAAATAAGACGTAGCGTTGAGCGTAGCTCCGCATGCGCGAGTCTCCGGACTATAAAGAAGACGTAGCGTCGAGCCTAGCTCCGCACGCAATAGTCCACGGACTCTAAATAAGACGTAGCGTCGAGCGTAGCTCCGCACGCGCGAGTCTCCGGACTATAAAGAAGACGTAGCGTCGAGCGTAGCTCCGCACGCAATAGTCCACGGACTCTAAATAAGACGTAGTGTCGAGCGTAGCTCCGCACGCGCGAGTCTCCGGACTATAAAGAAGACGTAGCGTCGAGCGTAGCTCCGCACGCAATAGTCCACGGACTCTAAATAAGACGTAGCGTCGAGCGTAGCTCCGCACGCGCGAGTCTCCGGACTATAAAGAAGACGTAGCGTCGAGCCTAGCTCCGCACGCAATAGTCCACGGACTCTAAATAAGACGTAGCGTCGAGCGTAGCTCCGCACGCGCGAGTCTCCGGACTATAAAGAAGACGTAGCGTCGAGCCTAGCTCCGCACGCAATAGTCCACGGACTCTAAATAAGACGTAGCGTCGAGCGTAGCTCCGCACGCGCGAGTCTCCGGACTATAAAGAAGACGTAGCGTCGAGCGTAGCTCCGCACGCAATAGTCCACGGACTCTAAATAAGACGTAGCGTCGAGCGTAGCTCCGCACGCGCGAGTCTCCGGACTATAAAGAAGACGTAGCGTCGAGCCTAGCTCCGCACGCAATAGTCCACGGACTCTAAATAAGACGTAGCGTCGAGCGTAGCTCCGCACGCGCGAGTCTCCGGACTATAAAGAAGACGTAGCGTCGAGCCTAGCTCCGCACGCGATAGTCCACGGACTCTAAATAAGACGTAGCGTCGAGCGTAGCTCCGCACGCGCGAGTCTCCGGACTATAAACGAAGACGTAGCGTCGAGCCCAGCTCCGCACGCTATAGTCCACGGACTCTAAATAAGACGTAGCGTCGAGCCTAGCTCCGCACGCGCGAGTCTCCGGGCTATAAATCAAGGCAAATTGCGGAGGTCTGCCTCCGCGTACGTCAGTCCGCGGACTGTCCGTTCTAAGGAGCCCTGGCGCAGCTACGTCGCCAACGGCGGCATCAACACACAGCGCACATCTTAAAATGCCAGGAGGCCTGCTTACCCGAAGGATCATATGTACAAAGGTCCGCCAACACCCCGGCCACTCTAAGTCGCTACCCCGCGGGTTCGTCCTTAACACGCGCTAAAGTTGGGGCCTCGCCCGAAGAGGGCCGGCGCGCCCAAAAATCGAGCGAATCTTCCGCCCTTCGCCATCGTCGAAGGCGTCGTCGGGTTGAAAGATCGGCCGCCCGAAGCCGGCCCCAGCAGGGAAGCTGCCCGGGATATAGGTAAAAATCAGCATGCATGCAGAAAGCGTGCGCTTTATTAGCAAAGACAAGGGACAGTACAACGTACGCCTACACTAGGCGCCGCGGCATCAGACCTGCGGGTTCCCGGCGCCTTCGGAGGGCCCAGCGCCGCCATCATCGCGTCGAGGGACCCCGTCCAGAAATTGGCCGAGGCTCCCCGTCCCGTACAGCGTCTTCCGGAGCTCAATCCGTACAGCTTCCGCCCCGACGGGATCCCAGATCCGGCCGTAGAAGGGCCCAAGGGCACAGCGAGCGGAGCGGACGGCGCCGGACATTACTCCGGCCCCGCCGGGCATCTCCAGCTGGGGGTCATTTAACCCGGCGACATGCGTACAGCCGCGGTGCTGGAGGAGCGCGCACACCAGGCAGGCCGAAGTGTACGCGCAGTGGGTGCCGAAGGACGTCGCCGCGTCGCGCGCGACGTCGGCGGCATCCCCGATCCAGCGGAGCGCCCGAGACAGCTCCTCCGGACCGAAGGCGCGTCCCGGCACCTCCACCACCAGCCCTTGAAGATGGCTCTCCAGCGCTTGGATGGCACCCCAGGCAACCACCGAGGCGTCGCCCAGCGTCCGGTTACGCTCCGCTAGAGCCAAGGCAAGTTCGCCTTTCTCCTTCTCTAGCGCGCCGACCTGCTCCAGGAGCCCGGCCCGCTCCGCCGCGAACTTTTCATCAGCAGCCGCTGCGGCGGATTCCTGCGCCGACGCAACAAGCCCTTCGGCGTGCGCCCTCGCTTCGGCGCGTTCCGCTTCCAGCTGACGGACGCGGGCGTCCTGGGCAGAGCGGGCGCCAGAGGCTTCGCGCAGCTCCTCCTCGGCGGCTCGCAGCCTATCCTCGAGTGCTTTCTGGCTACGGGCATAGGCCGCTTGCAGAGCTTGCCCCAGCACGAGTGTCTGCAGAAGGGAAAAGACTTAGCGAGCTCAGCTAGGCTCAGGCGTGGTAGCATGAGTACTTACCCTCACCCAGACACCTCGAAAGCGTCCCCGAGGCGTCCCGCGCCGTAGGCTTGCAGCACTTGCGGGTCGACGCTCCTGGCCGCGTCATCCACAATCCCGCGCCACGCCCTCAGCGTCTCCGGAGGCGGCACGAAGTCCGCAGGGCTCACGGGCTCGGAGGCCCCGGGTTCCGTCGGATGCTCCTCCTTCGGGATGAGCAACGCTGTAAAAAAGGAGGCGGGTGACCACTCCAAGGCATAAAAATCATACACCAGAGTAATCTCGGCCACCTTACCTTCGGTGGCCGAAGGGATGGTTCCGCTGCGGACGGAAGCCTCCGCGTTCGGGGAGGCCGGTGGCTGCCCCCGTGCGGTGGACGGCGTTGTCGGGAGGCCGGAAGGTGCGTATGCCGCAGGGCCCCCGGCGCTCACGCTGGCGTCCCACAGGCTTCTGATGCCCGTGGCCACGATAAATCCCCGCGGTGTCCGGTGGAGCTCCGGCCGCACGCATGGCCGTTTGGCCGGGGCGGCCAGCAGCGCCACCGCCCCCGCAGCCGTGGCTGGAGAGGACCCCGCGGCTGCCGCGCCCGGAGGCGAAGGTTCCATGGCGGCAGTCGCCGAGGGGGGCACCTCAGTCCCCGCTGCTGTCGGCAAGGACAGCGCGGCTACGGGCGCCCCCGCGGAGGGCGCCTCCGGCACCGCAGCGGCCGCCGCCGAGGCCTCCATCTCGGCGACTTCGGCGGGTGGTGAGGCTTCCCCCCTCCGGCCGCCTGCGGCAAACCCACCGTCCGGGACGCCTGCCGAAGACACCTCACCTTGGGCGCCTGCGCCATCCACGCCCGAATCGGCGTACCTCGCAGAGTCTGACTCCGCATCCGCCGCGTCCTCGGAAACATTAGCAGTAGGCGCGGCAGGTGCCCCGCTGCGGCCCCTCTTCCGAGACGAGGTCTTCTTCTTCGCTCCACCATCGGCTGGAGCGACACGGTCCGGTGCGGCAAGGCCCAGGACCTCGCACACGCGGTTTACTCGCCCCAGCCCCGCCTTGGCGACAGCGGACGCGCGCTGCTCGTGCTCCCTAGTGGTGTACAGACCCAGGAACACGCGCACGGCTTGCTCCGCCTCCTCCAAAGGAATCCCTGGAGCAAAGGAGAACAGCATCAGCATACAACGTATTTCGCGCTAGCAAAAGGAGGAGCGCAGTCGAGGCTTACGGGGATCGGGCGGCGCTGGTAGCAAGCAAACCCACGGCGAAACATTGTCATCTCGACGCCTCTCGGCGGCAAGATGCCAGTCGTACGCAAGCGGGGCCACGCCGTACATCACATACTCTTCGACAAGGTCGCGCATATTAAAGCGGGCGGCCATGCCTACGAGCCGTTTGACCCTCCGCTTGTCATCATCATCGAGCGTTCGGCCGGGCGAAGGCTCGAACGCGATCGGTCGGCCTGTACACGCGAGGCCGCTCCCGCTCTCCACACGGTGGTAGAACCACCGCTTCATCCAGGAGGACTCCCACTTCCCGCGAGTTGAGTTCGCAGGGAAGAGCTTCTTGCAAGACGAGCGGAGAGTAAAAGAGACGCTGCCAAAGCTCGACAGCGTCCCGCCCCTTCAGCCCTTCGGCTGGCATCGCGCCTCGTGGAGATAGGCGAACAGCGACGCGCTGGGCCAGCACGCCCCCGAGCGCAAGGCCCAACTGTACATCGCGAGCCGGGCCACGGCGTTTGGAGTCAGTTGCGCCAGCTCCAGCCCGAAGGTCCGCAGTACGTCGCCCACCACGCTCGCCGCTGGGATCCGGAGCCCCGCGTCGAAAAAGGCAACGAACACGATCGCCTCCGACCCCTCGGCGTGCGGTTCCGTCTCGTCGCTGGCGGGCAATCGTACGTCGTGGCGCCCGGACAGCTTCCCCGCGCGCAAGAGCCCTTGGATCGTCTTCTCGGTCACGAGCGAGGGGCCTAGCTCGCTGGAAAACGTGCCTTCCTCCGCCGCCAGCCGCTCCTGGTCAGCCGCCGCCGGGTCGCGCTCTTCGAGCGCGTATTTTACCTCCAACGGCGAGGATCGCCGGCAAATGTCAGGGCCACCACCCGCCTGGCCGCGCTCGCTGCTGGAGGCCATCGCTTCCCACGACGAGACTAGTACGGCGAAGATGGCGCGAAGGTGGAGAAGGCCGAGAAAACAGGAAAAAGGGCGCAAGGGTGCGGGGGCGCTATTACGGGGGCGCTATTACGGGGGGCTATTTCAAGCCGCCTCGCCCGTACCGCCGCTACTGAAGCGTCGCAATGATCCGCGTGCAGGATGCAACCGCAGCGGCATAAAGGCCCGCCCCGCACGCTTCCCCATAATCGAAAGTGAGGGGTCGCGGAGGTCCGTGCACGGGGCGCGACCGCAGTCGTACAAGCGCCCATACGGCGCAACGCCCCACGGGCGCCACTCGCGGCACGCCCCGTGTCCCCCTTGCCTAGGGAAGGCGCGAACGGCTGCAAATACGCAACCGTCCACATCCCGCCGCCCAGCAGTCATAGGATGCCGCGTGCCCCGGGCACGTCGGGTCGCACGGTACGGGAACCTAACCCTGTCAGGCTAGGGACCGGCGTGATTCAAGGAACCTGTATAACCCAAGGCCGCATCAAAAGAAGCCCAAGTCGCGCGCGCATCTACTTCGACTAGACGCCAGCTTCGCTGCCACCCGTTCGAAGGGTAGGGGACGGAGCGCGCGCGCCTATTTCGACTAGGCGCCAGCTTCGCTGCCACCCGTTCGATGGGAAGCGGACGGAGCGCGCGCGTCTATTTCGACTAAGGCGCCAGCTTCGCTGCCACCCGTTCGATGGGAAGGCGGCGGAGCGCGCGCGTCTACTTCGACTAGGCGCCAGCTTCGCTGCCACCCGTTTGAAGGGTAGGGGACGGAGCGCGCGCGCCTATTTCGGCTAAGGCGCCAGCTTCGCTGCCACCCGTTCGATGGGAAGGGGACGGAGCGCACGCGTCTATTTCGACTAAGGCGCCAGCTTCGCTGCCACCCGTTCGATGGGAAGGCGGCGGAGCGCGCGCGTCTACTTTGACTAGGCGCCAGCTTCGCTGCCACCCGTTCGAAGGGTAGGGGACGGAGCGCGCGCGCCTATTTCAGCTAGGCGCCAGCTTCGCTGCCACCCGTTCGATGGGAAGGCGACGGAGCGCGCGCGCCTACTTCGACTAGGCGCCAGCTTCGCTGCCACCCATTCGATGGGAAGCAGACGGAGCGCGCGCGTCTATTTCGACTAGGCGCCAGCTTCGCTGCCACCCGTTCGATGGGAAGGCGACAGAGCGCGTGCGTCTACTTCGACTAGGCGCCAGCTTCGCTGCCATCCGTTCGATGGGAAGGCGACGGAGCGCGCGCGTCTACTTCGACTAGGCGCCAGCTTCGCTGCCACCCGTTCGAAGGGGAGGGGACGGAGCGCGCGCGCCTACTTCGACTAAGCGCCAGCTTCGCAGTCACCCGTTCGATGGGAAGGCGACGGAGCGCGCGCGTCTACTTCGACTTGGCGCGAGCTTCGCTGCCACCCGTTCGAAGGGCAGGGGACGGAGCGCGCGCGTCTACTTCGACTAGGCGCCAGCATCGCTGCCACCCGTTCGAAGGGTAGGGGACGGAGCGCGCGCGCCTACTTCGACTAAGCGCCAGCTTCGCTGCCACCCGTTCGATGGGAAGGCGGCGGAGCGCGCGCGTCTACTTCGACTAGGCGCCAGCTTCGCTGCCACCCGTTCGAAAGGTAGGGGACGGAGCGCGCGCGCCTATTTCGGCTAGGCGCCAGCTTCGCTGCCACCCGTTCGATGGGAAGGCGACGGAGCGCGTGCGCCTACTTCGACTAGGCGCCAGCTTCGCTGCCACCCGTTCGATGGGAAGCGGACGGAGCGCACGCGTCTAGTTCGACTAGGCGCCAGCTTCGCTGCCACCCGTTCGATGGGAAGGCGACGGAGCGCGCGCGTCTACTTCGACTAGGCGCCAGCTTCACTGCCACCCGTTCGAACGGGAGGGTTCGGAGCGCGCGCGCCTACTTCGACTAGGCGCCAGCTTCGCTGTCACCCGTTCGATGGAAAGGCGACGGAGCGCGCGCGTCTACTTCGACTAGGCGCCAGCTTCGCTGCCACCCGTTCGAAGGGTAGGGGACGGAGCGCGCGCATCTAGTTCGACTAGGCGCCAGCTTCGCTGCCACCCGTTCGAAGGGTAGGGGACGTAGCGCGCGCGCCTACTTCGACTACGCGCCAGCTTCGCTGTCACCCGTTCGATGGGAAGGCGACGGAGCGCGCGCGCCTACTGCAACTAGGCGCCAGCTTCGCTGCCACCCGTTTGAAGGGTAGGGGACGGAGCGCGCGCGCCTATTTCGGCTAGGCGCCAGCTTCGCTGCCACCCGTTCGATGGGAAGGCGACGGAGCGCGCGCGCCTACTTCGACTAGGCGTGTAATACCCTGATCGTCGATTCGGCGTAAGTTTTAAAATAATCGCGGAGTCACCGGTTTTTCGGTAAATCCTGGGAAGGAAAAAAATAAAAATTATAGAACAGTGTAAAATGAATAAAATAAATTAAAAATTATAATAATAAACTCGGATGGGCTATCGGGAGAGTGGGCCGACCACCTTGGGCCGGAGGCCCAAGGGGTGGCCGCACCTCCCCCTCTCCCTCCCCTAAAACCCTAAGCCACTCTCCCCCTTTTCCCCCACAGCCGCCACCCTCTTTCCCACCCTCTTGGGCGCAGCCCCCCTCCCTGGTTGGTGCCCCCACCCCCCACAAGTGCTGCTGCCATTGGAGCCAAGGAGAGGAAGGAGAAGGAAGAAGAAGAAGAGGAGGAGGAAAAAAAGGGGTGATCCATCATCTTGGTAATTTTTCCTCATCCCAAACCCTCTGTTCTATGGAATAATTAGGGTTCTTGGCACGGATTGTGAAGGTAGTTAATAGATTAATTGCCCGATTAGAGATTAGCTGATGTCTGCCTGTAGATTGATTCGCGCAGCGTGTCTATTCGCAAAGTTGTGACCTGGTAAACGAATTTTCCTGCGGACCTTCCCAAAAGTAAAGTTGTAGAGGACTTCTAGGCGCATCTCCTGTATTTGTTTCGGAATTTTATGCCTTGTTATCTGGGAGTTACAGGGTCGTCAATACTGCTGTTCGTCAGGCGAGCAGATTGGTACAGACCGACGGTAATCTGGGAATTAGAGGTCGTAAATGATTTTTATGACCATGTCCGTAATTGAGAAAGTTGTAGATAATTTAGAGATATAGCTTCTGTATAAAATTCAGAATTTTTAGACCCTTTTACTGATGTTGGGACGCATTTGTTTATTGCTGTCCAATCTGCCAAAACAGAGTTCTTCCTCTGTTTTGGGCATTAAATTACACCTAGCTGTCATCAAAATAAAAATAGGTGTTCTACATGAAAAATGTAGGTTTTTAAGCTATGAATCCAGAGAGATATCGTTTGCTGTAAATGGATCAATATTTTTAAAATTACGAAAATGTTAAGAAGCACTGCTGCAGAGGGTAATTTGCTGAATTGTTGAGCGGAGAGGAGTTTGTGCGGGTTCGGGGTTCTAGCGACGTTTTTAATTACTAATGTCATGTTTGTATGCTGTAGCTGTGTGCTGAGAGTTGCCTTTTGGACAGGTGGTCTTGTCCCTGAGCGCTCTTGATTTTACTTCGCTTCGTCGGTTTGAGGCAAGTAAACGTAGCGGTGGTTGCTACCGTTTAACTTGTTATTCCTTCTACTTGCAGTTTACATTATTATCATAATTTGATACATTATGCCATGATTGCATGATAATTTAATTGTGGAGATGGTAGCAAGTACTTATCCATTGATATGTTGATAATTTGCTAGTAGCCATGTGGAAATCTTGCTTAATGTTATAATGTGGAACATGAAAATAACATGTGGTGGATGTGGATATGTCGTGAGCATGTTGATGCTCCTTTGAGGATGGATTAATGTGATATGTGATTATCATATCATATCATGTCATATGCATATGTGGATGTCGCCGCACATAGCCGCGACCGTACCGGTACAGCATCGTATATTGCCGTAATACGATGCACCTCTTATCCCGCGGGAAGCATCGTATATTGCCGTAATACGATGCACCTCAAATCCTGCCCTGGAAAGAGTGATGTGGAGCATAGCATTCATATGCATTGCATTGTGGAAAGATTCATTTGCATACATATGCAATATGTTGTGGTGAAGTTATTTTGTGGAATATTCAACTCATAGTTGTAATGTGGATTATACAACTTCATAGTTGTAATGTGGAATTGGCTCATGTGAGCTATTTGTGGTATGAGGATTATGGTTGTGGACGTGGAATGGGGTTCATCCCTTGTGTACGGTAAGGTTTGTGATTGTGGCATGAGATTCTTTTCTCTTGTATTAATTGTTGATAACAATTGTGGATGTGAGAAATAATAAAGTGTTGAAGTAAAACATACATATGTTTTATTGCTTTTGCTAGTTGTAGTGGTTGAGAATTTAAAGTAGTCAAACAAGATTTTATTTGTTAATGCTTTAACGTCATTGATGGTGATTTGAGGTTGAGGATAATAACATTGTAATTGTGGAAGAATGTTGATGATTAACCTATTGTGGTTTGTGGAAGATTAAATGTTTCATTTGCATTTAATTGTGGATAAAATGACTACATTCATATGCCAATAAAATCTGAAATTGAAGAGGTATGATTCATGGAAGTTTGTGGTGGTTTAATAATTGTGGTTATAGTTGTATGGAATTATAAATGATGATGTATAATTGTTTGTAGTTTGAATAGCCTGTTAAACAGTTTGCTTGCTGAGATTTTTATCTCACCCTTGTTTCCCCCTCCCTACAGGTGGACTTTGAGCATGCATGGGAAGGGTAGAACGACACCACACTGATGCACGTGAATCATATTTTTATGCTGTAATAAAGTTGAAAGAATTCTAGACCTTGCATAGCTTTGTTTACATTATCTTAATAATGTTAAATTTGTGAACTATGTTTTAGATTAAAATGTTGGAGGATGTTTTAAATAGTGAATTGCTATCACTATCCTGTTATTCCTTAGTTGTTTATGCTTCCGCTTATACTATCTTGTTTAGTAATTGTTGCCAGTTTATTTTATCTTGTAAATTGGCTCGTTGTAGAGCAGTTTTAGTAGCATCCCAGGGTAATGTGGGTCCTGGGGTGTTACAGTTGGTATCAGAGCGGGCGTTAGGTCCGTGGTAATGAAACTATTAAATTGACACACTGGTGCACATTAGGATGGGATGGGTCAAGCATTGCATTTATGCTTTTGACATGTTGTATTGATGATTTACATTATGAGATAATCTTGTATGATTATGATTTGCTCCTATGACTGTTGTGAGTGAGAATTGTCAATGATAAGATGTAGTGGTTGTATTTGCTGCCTTGGCATTGCCAGGTTATACCACTGTTTGTAGCATGGGGATTAGCGATGTAGTTACCTCGGGTAACTTAGTTGCGGATGTTGTGAGTGAGTTTATTTAGAAATGTTGATATCTTCCTTGAGTTGATTTTGGCCAATTCTTTGTCTATTGCAGTTAATGAATTTCTCTTGAGTTTGTGGTTCATTGTAGTTGAGGGTTTGCAATTGGTCTCTATCTGTTCGTTGAAGCAATTATTGTTTCTTTTCGGACTAGTAAGACACTATTGCTGCTTGTGAATATTGTTGATTTGCAAGGTTAGTCCCTTTGTGGGAATTTTGTCTTGTTGTGAATCATGACTCATTGGTTCGCTTGGTACTTTTACCAATGAAAGTTTTGTGTTGCAAACTCATTAATATGTTAAAGCCTTGGATCTATGTAATCCGTTTAGATTATTTTGAGTGTTGAAGTTTATTTCCACTCCTTTCTGAAAGAGAGTGTTAAAACCCTTTGTGGTGTTTTGCTATGCTTAAGTGGAAGGTGGTAACCATATAAACTAATTCATAAGGTATGAATTATCAAGTTGAGATGTTAGTATGGTGCATAATTAATTTAACTAGCATCCTCGGAAATATAGTTGATTAATTTGATATCGCCTTGTAATAGTTTCTTGAAGAACTGTGATTAAGAACTTGTCTATACATGATTGGAACTCATGGAGTTATTGAGGAGTGTGCAAAAGAATTAGAATGATTATTATGATTGTTTAAATTTCTATCATGTTGGATAAATTGAATTATTTTTGTTTATAGTAATTAATCTGACCGTTTGGAATGATTAAGTAAGGAGGTGTTGGAATATTGCCTTGGTAATATTAACCTTTAATCTGTCCTTTATTTAGATACTTTATAAGCATGTACAATTGCTAGATTCATCTATCTTTCACCATGCTAAATTGTTGAAATATGTATAAAGAAATAGAGGAAGGTGGATGTATTGACTTGTAGAATCTTGTCTTACAAAGCTGGTATTATTGAAGTTTAAAGTTATTTCGTTCTAATTTCTGAACGTAAGGTGGGATACTGAATCTATGCTCATGATTGTTTTATGATTGTAAAACGGAGTTAGGATCATGAATGTTGTTATGATAAAATAATAACAATTATTGCTAGTAATGACTAGAGTACAATCAATTTGTGCTAAATTAGAGTTGAGCATCAATAAGAATTGAATATATGGAATCTAATAAGAGATTCATACTAGCATGTTTGTGAGATTGTCATGTTCTAGTATCATCTTGTTTAAAAGCTTTGATTTAATATGGTGGCTTATGCACTAGGATTTCCTAGATTAAGTAGTCGCAATCTTACTCAGATAATAGAAATATGATGAAGTGATTTCTTATGTTTCTTTTGGAAAAGTTTATGAAGGGATTTGTGGATATGATGATGCTTGTTAAGAATGTATTATTCTGATGTTAGCATGATGGTTAGTTGTGGTTGTGATGATAATGTTGAATGTTCCTTAAATAAAAGAATTTGATAACTTCCATGATACTACTTAAATCAAAAGTTTTGAGATTTGCGTACGCAATCTTTTTGATCTCATGACTTATGTGGCAGCTGAAATTGTTTGAGCAAAGTGGCGTGTTGAGAGCTTTTATTAGTTCTTAAGGGATTAATGTGTTGTGGTCTTTAAATCACTTTTGTTGGAATTGTCAAGGTGATACCGTAATCATAGAAAGTTGTTCTCTTTGTTAAAAGAAAGAGTGCGGTAAAAGTATTGGAGGTTGAAGTCATGTCATGCAATTTTTTTAGGTGTGTTTGACTTCTTAATTTCGCCGCTTAAGAGCTTCTTGAACTCAAATGGCAATATTTTTTTCCGCCGCCTAAGAGTTTCTTGAGCTCAAATGGCAATACTGTATTCTTATTGGTTGAGATTTGATATTTTCTTCTTGAGGGTCATGTGCCTTCAACTGTGATCTTATCTTTTGCTATCCAAGATTGTTGCTATTTCTTTTGGTTTTGCATTTATTGCGGATGGTAGCATCATCCTCTGTGCTGAAATTTACTTCTTTTTGCCTCTTCTAAGAAAGGGGTAATCAATTTGGGTTGCAAAGTCCTTTAAGAGGTGTATGGCATCTAGTTGGTGTGGTCATGTGATTGATTTTGGTGAGAATGTGGGTGTGATATGAATTTCGAGTTGTTATCCTTAAAAGGATTGAGGTGTTTTAGGAATTATCTGTCAAAGTAATTCCATTGGTCGTTGGCTTGGCTAGAATGTATTTTTTGTGGAGACAGTAGAGTCTCTCTGCAAGGGTGTGGATGATGTACTCAGTTTGAGCGCATTGTCGAAGTTGCCAACCTAAGATAAATGAGTTGGTGTGTTGGGTGATGATTTGAAAATCCTTGGTTCGAGGAAGTTAAATTTCCAAAGGGAATGGATTGGGGAATTATTAATAACTCGAGCAGTAATATACTCTCTTGATTCTTGTTTAAACTGTGTGTTTATGGCAAAGGTCATCTGCAAATTGAGTTGTTATATGTTGTGGTGTATTCTTTTCTAGTTAGGAAAAGAAAATGATTGTTTTGGTCTGTCGAGTGATTTTCACTCTTGGCTCGTGCAGTGTGGTTTTTCCAAATGTCTATTTGGAGAGTGTGAATGGTTTTGTTGTGAATCCTTTGTTTTGGATTGTGGTCCTTTGAAGGAAGGTTGTTTGCTAGTATGTTGCTTGAGAATCCTTTATTCCTCTTTTGGTTGAGTTCCTTCTGCGAAGTTATTGTTCGTGCTTTGAGTAATGTTATGAGTGGAATCTGTGGTTGAATTCTTTAAAAGGGGTACAATGTATTATCCCGATTATAATAAATAGAGGAAAATGTTTTAGGAAGGAGGATGGTATTAGATAGTGGCTTGATAGTTGTGGCGGAGAATTTTGTGAGAACGGCAGGATCTGTTGGCCGCTCAGAGCCAACAAAAGAGTTGCGGGTGCTCGGCGTTCACCGGCGCGTGTCGTGGACTCATCGGAGTTGGACATGAGGAAGAGAACCACCATGTATGTGGAGGCCCTCTTGGCGAATCAATCCGAGCGGGAGGTGACGTGGGAGCTTGAAGTTCAAATGTAGAAGAAGGACCCGAGTTCTTCAAGGCGGGTGAGAACCCGTAGTAGTGGTTCCATTGGGATGATCTATCCTTGGGATGCTCTTTCTTGTGGTTGTTCTTTCCTTCATTGCTCTTTTCTTGCTATTCTCTTGATTTGTGGTTTGAGGAGTTAGATTCGAGGACGAATCCTTTTTAGGTGGGGAGAATGTAATACCCTGATCGTCGATTCGGCGTAAGTTTTAAAATAATCGCGGAGTCACCGGTTTTTCGGTAAATCGCGGGAAGGAAAAAAATAAAAATTATAGAACAGTGTAAAATGAATAAAATAAATTAAAAATTATAATAATAAACTCGGATGGGCTATCGGGAGAGTGGGCCGACCACCTTGGGCCGGAGGCCCAAGGGGTGGCCGCACCTCCCCCTCTCCCTCCCCTAAAACCCTAAGCCACTCTCCCCCTTTTCCCCCACAGCCGCCACCCCCTTTCCCACCCTCTTGGGCGCAGCCCCCCTCCCTGGTTGGTGCCCCCACCCCCCCCCCCCACAAGTGCTGCTGCCATTGGAGCCAAGGAGAGGAAGGAGAAGGAGAAGAAGGAAGGAGAAGGAAGAAGAAGAAGAGGAGGAGGAAAAAAAGGGGTGATCCATCATCTTGGTAATTTTTCCTCATCCCAAACCCTCTGTTCTATGGAATAATTAGGGTTCTTGGCACGGATTTTGAAGGTAGTTAATAGATTAATTGCCCGACTAGAGATTAGCTGATGTCTGCCTGTAGATTGATTCGCGCAGCGTGTCTATTCGCAAAGTTTTGAAGTGGTAAACGAATTTTCCTGCGGACCATACCAAAAGTAAAGTTGTAGAGGACTTCTAGGCGCATCTCCTGTATTTGTTTCGGAATTTTATGCCTTGTTATCTGGGAGTTACAGGGTCGTCAATACTGCTATTCCTCAGGCGAGCAGATTGGTACAGACCGACGGTAATCTGGGAATTAGAGGTCGTAAATGATTTTTATGACCATGTCCGTAATTGAGAAAGTTGTAGATAATTTAGAGATATAGCTTCTGTATAAAATTCAGAATTTTTAGACCCTTTTACTGATGTTGGGACGCATTTGTTTATTGCTGTCCAATCTGCCAGAACAGAGTTCTTCCTCTGTTTTGGGCATTAAATTACACCTAGCTGTCATCAAAATAAAAATAGGTGTTCTACATGAAAAATGTAGGCTTTTAAGCTATGAATCCAGAGAGATATCATTTGCTGTAAATGGATCAATATTTTTAAAATTACGAAAATGTTAAGCAGCACTGCTGCAGAGGGTAATTTGCTGAATTGTTGAGCGGAGAGGAGTTTGTGCGGGTTCGGGGTTCTAGCGACGTTTTTAATTACTAATGTCATGTTTGTATGCTGTAGCTGTGTGCTGAGAGTTGCCTTTTGGACAGGTGGTCTTGTCCCTGAGCGCTCTTGATTTTACTTCGCTTCGTCGGTTTGAGGCAAGTAAACGTAGCGGTGGTTGCTACCGTTTAACTTGTTATTCCTTCTACTTGCAGTTTACATTATTATCATAATTTGATACATTATGCCATGATTGCATGATAATTTAATTGTGGAGATGGTAGCAAGTACTTATCCATTGATATGTTGATAATTTGCTAGTAGCCATGTGGAAATCTTGCTTAATGTTACAATGTGGAACATGAAAATAACATGTGGTGGATGTGGATATGTCGTGAGCATGTTGATGCTCCTTTGAGGATGGATTAATGTGATATGTGATTATCATATCATATCATGTCATATGCATATGTGGATGTCGCCGCACATAGCCGCGACCGTACCGGTACAGCATCGTATATTGCCGTAATACGATGCACCTCTTATCCCGTGGGAAGCATCGTATATTGCCGTAATACGATGCACCTCAAATCCTGCCCTGGAAAGAGTGATGTGGAGCATAGCATTCATATGCATTGCATTGTGGAAAGATTCATTTGCATACATATGCAATATGTTGTGGTGAAGTTATTTTGTGGAATATTCAACTCATAGTTGTAATGTGGATTATACAACTTCATAGTTGTAATGTGGAATTGGCTCATGTGAGCTATTTGTGGTATGAGGATTATGGTTGTGGACGTGGAATGGGGTTCATCCCTTGTGTACGGTAAGGTTTGTGATTGTGGCATGAGATTCTTTTCTCTTGTATTAATTGTTGATAACAATTGTGGATGTGAGAAATAATAAAGTGTTGAAGTAAAATATACATATGTTTTATTGCTTTTGCTAGTTGTAGTGGTTGAGAATTTAAAGTAGTCAAACAAGATTTTATTTGTTAATGCTTTAACGTCATTGATGGTGATTTGAGGTTGAGGATAATAACATTGTAATTGTGGAAGAATGTTGATGATTAACCTATTGTGGTTTGTGGAAGATTAAATGTTTCATTTGCATTTAATTGTGGATAAAATGACTACATTCATATGCCAATAAAATCTGAAATTGAAGAGGTATGATTCATGGAAGTTTGTGGTGGTTTAATAATTGTGGACATGAATTGTGGTTATAGTTGTATGGAATTATAAATGATGATGTATAATTGTTTGTAGTTTGAATAGCCTGTTAAACAGTTTGCTTGCTAAGATTTTTATCTCACCCTTGTTTCCCCCTCCCTACAGGTGGACGAGCATGCATGGGAAGGGTAGAACGGCACCACACTGATGCACGTGAATCATATTTTTATGCTGTAATAAAGTTGAAAGGATTCTAGACCTTGCATAGCTTTGTTTACATTATCTTAATAATGTTAAATTTGTGAACTATGTTTTAGATTAAAATGTTGGAGGATGTTTTAAATAGTGAATTGCTATCACTATCCTGTTATTCCTTAGTTGTTTATGCTTCCGCTTATACTATCTTGTTTAGTAATTGTTGCCAGTTTATTTTATCTTGTAAATTGGCTCGTTGTAGAGCAGTTTTAGTAGCATCCCAGGGTAATGTGGGTCCTAGGGTGTTACAAGGCGCCAGCTTCGCTGCCACCCGTTCGATGGGAAGGGGACGGAGCGCACGCGTCTACTCCGACTAGGCGCCGGCTTCGCCGCCACCCGTTCGAAGGGTAGGGGACGGAGCGCGCGCGCCTACTTCGACTAGGCGCCGGCTTCGCTGCCACCCGTTCGAAGGGTAGGGGACGGAGCGCGCGCGCCTATTTTGGCTAGGCGCCAGCTTCGCTGCCACCCGTTCGAAGGGTAGGGGACGGAGCGCGCGCGCCTATTTCGGCTAGGCGCCAGCTTCGCTGTCACCCGTTCGATGGGAAGGCGACGGAGCGCGCGCGTCTACTTCGACTAGGCGCCAGCTTCGCTGCCACCCGTTCGAAGGCTAGGGGACGGAGCGCGCGCGCCTATTTCGACTAGGCGCCAGCTTCGCCGCCACCCGTTCGAAGGGTAGGGCACGGAGCGCGCGCGCCTATTTCGACTAGGCGCCAGCTTCGCGGCCACCCGTTCGATGGGAAGGCGACGGAGCGCGCGCGCCTACTTCAACTAGGCGCCAGTTTCGTCGCCACCCGTTCGAAGGGTAGGGGACGGTGCGCGCGCACCTATTTCGACTAGGCGCCAGCGGGAAGGCGACGGAGCGCGCGCGCCTACTTCGACTAAGCGCCAGCTTCGCTGACGGGGGTCTTGTCCTGCGAAATCTGCCTCGTTTTCCTTAATAGGCCACCTACAGTGCATCAACATACAAGGTAATGCCGGCGGGCTCCCTCAGGAACACCCACTGTAGGTAGGCCTGTTAAGAAAAACAGGGCAGACCTCGCCGTCGCCCACGGCAGCGCGGTGCGGGGTCAGGAAGCGCAGCGGGCTGTCGATAACCGGCGCTGATCAAGCTCCTAGGAAAAATAGGCCTCCTTCTGTGCATCAACATTCCTCAAGCCGCTCAACATCACCCAGGAATGTTGATGCACGGCAAGGGCCCATTTCAGGGGAGCAGCTTCTATCACAATATACGCAGGAGCAACGCCTCAGCAGCGCCATATATATACCCCAGCCAACAGGGGAGCCAACCGGCGGAAGTCCAACCACCGGAACTCCAACCACAGGAAGTCCGCCGCCATATTAATGGTCACGACGCCTCAACGCCCGCACCACGCCAAGCACGCGGCACCACGTGGACGCCCGGAAGTCCAAGCGTCGCAGCAGCGCGCACGTCTGTTTCGGCCGCAGCACAGCCCCGGGTCGAATACTGGACAGGCTCACAGGCCGCGGGACGGAGGGGGCCAAAGGACTCGACGACATGGCTTCGGCCTTGTGAAGCCCTTTACCATGAGAGGCTCCTGTCGTAGGGGTGGCCCCCACCTAAACCCAGCAGGCCTGGTAGGAGATCATAAGGCCCAGAATAGGCCATGTGTAATGACATAACTGCCCCCAAAGGGAATAACCAGATGTAAGGGTATAACTGTAAAAGCACTTCTCATGTGCATATATATATATGAGCACAAGCCATGGGGAGGAGGCAGGCCATTACACTCATCTTCATCGCTCTCCACTACCATCTCTCTCTCTGTTTGGTCTGTAGCCACAACAGAGAGGTTTTGTGATGAGACAGGTGTAGAGCACCAGTTCTCTTCTCCGCACGTCCCACAGCAGAATGGCGTCGTGGAGAGGAAGAACCGTACCTTGGTCGAGATGGCAAGGACGATGCTCGATGAGTACTCTACACCGCGGAAGTTTTGGGCTGAGGCTATAGCCACCGCGTGCCATGTCTCAAATCGAGTTTTTCTTAGGGCACACTTGCACCGCACTTCTTATGAGTTGAGGTACGGGCGAAAGCCCAGTGTATCTCATTTTTATGTGTTTGGTTGCAAGTGCTTTATTCTGAAGTCCGGGAACCTAGAAAAGTTCGAGTCACACTCTTGTGATGGGATCTTTCTAGGTTACTCGACTTCTTCGCGGGCTTATCGGGTTTGGAACTGCGAGTCTAGTAAAATGGTAGAGACCTGCGAGGTGACCTTCGACGAGGCCAGTCCAGGGACTAGGCCCGATATCTCAGGTTCTTTAGAGCAGTCCGAGCCCATCTTTGTGGATGATGAGGATGATGGAGATGAGGGTTGCCTACCCGATCCAGTCCCTCATCTACCCCTCGAGGTGCCTTCTTCCACTGCACCTCCAGGTGATCAGCCCAAGCCTTCTGCTTCCTCGGGAGTTAGTGGCTCTGTTCCTACCTCTTCAGCTCGTGAGGTAGAGGCCACTTCTTCTTCTCATCCAGGACCTCCCTGACATATGCAGAAAAGGCATCCTTCCGAGCAGATGATTGGAGACCTCTTTGAGCGAGTCACTCGTTCAAAATCTGGCATATCTCAATTCTGTCTCCATTCTGCCTTTGTCGCCTCATTCGAGCCCAAGGACGTTTGTCATGCCCTCTCTGACGAGTCTTGGGTCAATGCCATGCATGAGGAGTTAGAGAATTTCGAGAGGAACAAGGTCTGGTCGCTTGTTGAGCCCCTACAAGGTCACAATGTCATTGGGACTAAGTGGGTGTTCAAGAACAAGCAGAGTGAGGATGGTGTGGTTATTCAAAACAAGGCTAGACTGGTAGCTCAGGGGTTCTCCCAGGTTGAGGGTCTAGATTTCGAGGAGACCTTTGCCCCTATAGCTAGACTTGAGGCCATTAGAATCCTGCTTGCCTTTGCAGCTTCTAAAGGTTTCAAGCTTTACCAGATGGACGTCAAGAGTGCCTTCCTCAATGGCTTTATTGAGGAAGAAGTCTATATGAGACAACCTCCAGGTTTCGAAAATCCCAAATACCCAAACCATGTCTTCAAGCTTTCCAAAGCGTTGTATGGACTTAAGCAGGCCCCTAGAGCTTGGTATGAGAGGCTTAAGTCCTACTTGTTGAGTCATGGTTTTGAGATGGGTAAAATAGCGCTTGATCGTGCAAAATAGCACACCCGCAAGTGCACGGGTTGCCACTGAAATAGCGGCGAGTGTCGTGTTCTCCACAGGGACTAGACTGAGGCTACCGGTGCTCAGCTAAAGCTAGGTCAATCAAAACGGGGGAGGAAAACTAAACTACCGAGCGAACTAAATAAACGAACGAACCAAGGACAACGGGACGAACGACCGTACGAATGGACGTCGTACGATGGAACGAACAAACTACAAAACGGACTGACTACACAAAAGACTACGATGACTACACGAACGACACGACAAGCGACTAAACGAACGACACACAGACGACACTAACGACAACACGAACGAACGCGACTACCGACCGACGATCTAACTAACTACCGACCGCGAGACAGCAGGAGGAAGTCGAGAAGCACGAAGGGAGTCTAGAAGCAAGAAGGGAGTAGACGGTCGATGGCTAACTAGATGACGATGGCAGGACAAACAAATAACTACGACGAACACACGCACGACTTAACTATCGAACGACCGCTGAGAGAAGCAGAGAGGGAGGCCGAGAAGCACAAGAAAGGATCTAGAAGCACTAGGTGGGTCGAGACAGCAAGGGGAAGGGAAACAGTCGCCGGTTCGCTAATCCGCACAAACAAACACAACGAGATCCACAGATACTAACAATAACAACTAACACAGAAGCTGAAATGACAAATCATTGAACACAAGAACTCACAAGCTAATACTATAATTTCTACCAACACAGGTCACAATTAACACTACTGAAAATACTACTAAACTAATAACAGAACACAAATTGCGCAGTTATCACAATAACAGAAGTACAGAACAGGGCACAATAACAGAACATACATCACAATAACAGATCACATTCATCACAGTGCAAAATTAACCATCACTGTAACACCCCAGAACCCACATTACCCTGGGATGCTACTAAAACTGCTCTACAACGAGCCAATTTACAAGATAAAATAAACTGGCAACAATTACTAACATCTCAACTTGATAATTCATACCTTATGAATTAGTTTATATGGTTACCACCTTCCACTTAAGCATAGCAAAACACCACAAAGGGTTTTAACACTCTCTTTCAGAAAGGAGTGGAAATAAACTTCAACACTCAAAATAATCTAAACGGATTACATAGATCCAAGGCTTTAACATATTAATGAGTTTGCAACACAAAACTTTCATTGGTAAAAGTACCAAGCGAACCAATGAGTCATGATTCACAACAAGACAAAATTCCCACAAAGGGACTAACCTTGCAAATCAACAATATTCACAAGCAGCAATAGTGTCTTACTAGTCCGAAAAGAAACAATAATTGCTTCAACGAACAGATAGAGACCAATTGCAAACCCTCAACTACAATGAACCACAAACTCAAGAGAAATTCATTAACTGCAATAGACAAAGAATTGGTCAAAATCAACTCAAGGAAGATATCAACATTTCTAAATAAACTCACTCACAACATCCGCAACTAAGTTACCCGAGGTAACTACATCGCTAATCCCCAAGCTACAAACAGTGGTATAACCTGGCAATGCCAAGGCAGCAAATACAACCTCTACATCTTATCATTGACAATTCTCACTCATAACAGTCATAGGAGTAAATCATAATCATACAAGATTATCTCATAATGTAAATCATCAATACAACATGTCAAAAGCATAAATGCAATGCTTGACCCATCCCATCCTAATGTGCACCAGTGTGTCAATTTAATAGTTTCATTACCACGGACCTAACGCCCGCTCTGATACCAACTGTAACACCCCAGGACCCACATTACCCTGGGATGCTACTAAAACTGCTCTACAACGAGCCAATTTACAAGATAAAATAAACTGGCAACAATTACTAAACAAGATAGTATAAGCGGAAGCATAAACAACTAAGGAATAACAGGATAGTGATAGCAATTCACTATTTAAAACATCCTCCAACATTTTAATCTAAAACATAGTTCACAAATTTAACATTATTAAGATAATGTAAACAAAGCTATGCAAGGTCTAGAATCCTTTCAACTTTATTACAGCATAAAAATATGATTCACGTGCATCAGTGTGGTGCTGTTCTACCCTTCCCATGCATGCTCAAAGTCCACCTGTAGGGAGGGGGAAACAAGGGTGAGATAAAAATCTCAGCAAGCAAACTGTTTAACAGGCTATTCAAACTACAAACAATTACACATCATCATTTATAATTCCATACAACTATAACCACAATTCATGTCCACAATTATTAAACCACCACAAAATTCCATGAATCATACCTCTTCAATTTCAGATTTTATTGGCGTATGAATGCAGTCATTTTATCCACAATTAAATGAAAATGAAACATTTAATCTTCCACAAACCACAATAGGTTAATCATCAACATTCTTCCACAATTACAATGTTATTATCCTCAACCTCAAATCACCATCAATGACGTTAAAGCATTAACAAATAAAATCTTGTTTGACTACTTTAAATTCTCAACCACTACAACTAGCAAAAGCAATAAAACATATGTATGTTTTACTTCAACACTTTATTATTTCTCACATCCACAATTGTTATCAACAATTAATACAAGAGAAAAGAATCTCATGCCACAATCACAAACCTTACCGTACACAAGGGATGAACCCCATTCCACGTCCACAACCATAATCCTCATACCACAAATAGCTCACATGAGCCAATTCCACATTACAACTATGAAGTTGTATAATCCACATTACAACTATGAGTTGAATATTCCACAAAATAACTTCACCACAACATATTGCATATGTATGCAAATGAATCTTTCCACAATGCAATGCATATGAATGCTATGCTCCACATCACTCTTTCCAGGGCGGGATTTGAGGTGCATCATATTACGGCAATATACGATGCTTCCCGCGGGATAAGAGGTGCATCGTATTACGGCAATATACGATGCTGTACCGGTACGGTCGCGGCTATGTGCGGCGACATCCACATATGCATATGACATGATATGATATGATAATCACAAATCACATTAATCCATCCTCAAAGGAGCATTAACATGCTCACGGCATATCCACATCCACCACATGTTATTTTCATGTTCCACATTATAACATTAAGCAAGATTTCCACATGGCTACTAGCAGATTATCAACATATCAATGGATAAGTACTTGCTACCATCTCCACAATTAAATTATCATGCAATCATGGCATAATGTATCAAATTATGATAATAATGTAAACTGCAAGTAGAAGGAATAACAAGTTAAACGGTAGCAACCACCGCTACGTTTACTTGCCTCAAACCGACGAAGCGAAGTAAAATCAAGAGCGCTCAGGGACAAGACCACCTGTCCAAAAGGCAACTCTCAGCACACAGCTACAGCATACAAACATGACATTAATAATTAAAAACGTCGCTAGAACCCCGAACCCGCACAAACTCCTCTCCGCTCAACAATTCAGCAAATTACCCTCTGCAGCAGTGCTGCTTAACATTTTCGTAACTTTAAAAATATTGATCCATTTACAGCAAACGATATCTCTCTGGATTCATCGCTTAAAAGCCTACATTTTTCATGTAGAACACCTATTTTTATTTTGATCACAGCTCGGTGTAATTTAATGCCCAAAACAGAGGAAGAACTCTGTTCTGGCAGATTGGACAGCAATAAACAAATGCGTCCCAACATCAGTAAAAGGGTCTAAAAATTCTGAATTTTGTATAGCAGCTATATCTCTAAATTATCTACAACTTTCTCAATTACGGACATGGTCATAAAAATCATTTACGACCTCTAATTCCCAGATTACCGTCGGTCTGTACCAATCTGCTCGCCTGACGAACAGCAGTATTCCCGACCCTGTAACTCCCAGATAACAAGGCATAAAATTCCGAAACAAATACAGGAGATGCGTCTGGAAGTCCTCTACAACTTTTCTTTTGGGAAGGTCCGAAGGAAAATTCGTTTACTAGGTCAAAACTTTGCGAACAGACACGCTGAGCGAATCAATCTACAGGCAGACATCAGCTAATCTCTAATCGGGTAATTAATCTATTAACTACCTTCAAAATCCGTGCCAAGAACCCTAATTATTCCATAGAACAGAGGGTTTGGGATGAGGAAAAATTACCAAGATGATGGATCACCCCTTTTTTTCCTCCTCCTCTTCTTCTTCTTCCTTCTCCTTCCTCTCCTTGGCTCCAATGGCAGCAGCACTTGTGGGGGGGTGGGGGCACCAACCAGGGAGGGGGGCTGCGCCCAAGAGGGTGGGAAAGGGGGGTGGTGACTGTGGGGGGAAAGGGGGAGAGTGGCTTAGGGTTTTAGGGGAGGGAGAGGGGGAGGTGCGGCCACCCCTTGGGCCTCCGGCCCAAGGTGGTCGGCCCACTCTCCCAATAGCCCATCCGAGTTTATTATTATAATTTTTAATTTATTTTATTCATTTTACACTGTTCTATAATTTTTATTTTTTTCCTTCCCGCGATTTACCGAAAAACCGGTGACTCCGCTATTATTTTAAAACTTACGCCGAATCGACGATCAGGGTATTACAATCGCAGAGATCAAAGATCACAAGTTAACATCCATTATGCAATAAAAATTAACAAACACTAATAGTAATAAAGTTGAACAGAAATTGAGAACAGAAAGTAGAGAAAGGAAGAAGAATTGGAGCATGAAGCGAAGAAAGAGAAGTTGAGGAGGTGGTGATGTCGGCGGCGCCGATCTGGGAGGCAGCTGGTGCTGCAGTGGAGTCGCCGCCGTCGGTGGAGAGGTTGAAGCGCCGGCGGAGCCGTGGAGTAGCAGAGGTCGGCAGTGTGGAACAAGTCGGGGTTGTGGTCGCCGAGCTTGGCGTCGGGATCGCGGCGTGACGCGGTGAAGTGAGGCAGACGGGAGGCCGGACTGAGGAAAGGCGGCGTTTGGTGGCTCAGAGCGGTGAGGAGGTGAGCGGCGGGCGAAGATAGGGGCGGCCGGAGAGTAGGGAGATGCGGCGGAGTAGGGTGGCGCAGTGAAGGGAGGCGCGGTGGAGGAGCAGATGCGGCCCTCGCTGGCGCCGTCGAGCTGCGGATGGAGAAGAGAGGGCGGCGCCGAGCGGACGGCGCGGAGAAAGAGGAAGGAGGAGGAGTGGCGGAGATAGATTGCGGTGGGGCGCGGCGGAGGCGCACCAGAGAAGGCGGCGGGGAGCGGCGAGAGGTGGCGCGGTGTGGAGAAGGCAACGGGGCGGCCGCCGGCGAGGTAAGGTGAGGACTGTGGCGCACGATGCAGAAGGAGAAGGGAAGTAGTGGCGCGGTGGTGAGCCGGCCTGGCCTCGCCGCCGGCCGAAGCTAGAGAAGGGGGGCAAGAAAGCACACGGGGGCGAAGGGAGAAGAAGAAAAGCCAGGCTCGAGTGTTCCCCAGGTGGCGGCGGCTAGGTTAAGGGTTTGGGGATTTTTTTGGTAATTTTCAATTTAGCCCTCCAAAGATCTAGGGTTTACAGTTTGGTCCTTCCTTCAATTTGGTTTCTTCTGTTTTGGCCCCTCCGGAGCTCCATTTTTAGCGCGGTTTGATCCCACGCGTTCGTGACGACGCGTACAACTGTACGGAGTAGTCCAGATTTGTCGTTTATGCGCCTAGATCGCACCGGCCTGCGGAAAAGTGCAAAAAATGTAAAATGATCCATTTCGAGCAATTAAATATAGAAAATAGTGCAAATGATGATAAATGGTCCTAAAATGCGAAAAATAATGGGGCAAAATGATGGGTAAATGTATATAAAAATGACGCATGTCAAGTAGACAAGACCCTGTTCATCCGCCGGCATGGCACTGATCTTCTGCTCGTCCAGATTTATGTAGATGACATCATCTTTGGCGGCTCCTCGCATGCTCTCGTTTCCCAGTTTTCCGACGTCATGAGCTCGGAGTTTGAGATGAGCATGATGGGCGAGTTGAGTTTCTTCCTTGGCTTCCAAATTAAGCAGACTCGGGAGGGTACCTTCTTGCATCAGGGCAAGTACACTCGAGACCTCCTGAAGCGCTTCGATATGAGTGATGGTAAGCCGGTGTCCACTCCGATGGCTACATCAGCTTCACTCGACCCAGATAAGGACGGCGAGCCAGTCGATCAGAAGGAGTATCGTAGTATGATCGGCTCCCTCTTGTACCTCACTGCCTCGAGACCAGACATACACTTCTTCGTGTGTCATTGTGCTCGGTTTCAGGCTTCTCGCGTATCTCACCGCCAGGCGGTGAAACACATTCTTCGGTACCTTCGATCTACCATTGATTATGGTATCTGGTACTCTTTCTCTTCTTGTCTTTCCTTGAGAGCCTTCTCGGATGCAGACTTTGCTGGCTGTACAATAGATAGGAAGAGCACATCTGACACTTGTCAATTCATTGGCACTTCTCTCGTTTCTTGGTCATCGAGGAAGCAGTCCGGTGTTGCACAGTCCACCGCAGAGGCCGAGTACGTTGCTGCAGCCAGTTGCTGTAGTCAAATGCTTTGGATGGCTTCGACCCTGCGGGACTTTGAGTTAGTCATAGATAGTGTTCCACTCTTTTGTGATAACACTTCTGCGATTAACATTGCTAAGAACCCAGTGCAACACTCTCGGACTAAGCACATTGATATTCGCTGCCACTTCCTTAGAGACCACGTAGAGAAGGGTGACATAGTGCTCCAGTTTGTGGAGAGTGACCACCAGCTGGCTGATATCTTCACCAAGCCTTTGGATAGCTCGAGGTTTTCAGCTTTGCGGGGAGAGCTTGGGGTGGTTTGTCCTTATGGACTGTTTTGAGGGGAGCTTTGTGCTTTACTGCTTTATTATATTGATTATGCTCTTACTCCTTTTGCATTGCATATGGGTGCATTAGGGTTAGTCCTCCTAGCATAGATTAGAGTGCTTCTCTCGTCGAGTTGCTTAGACTTCTTACTCTTATCTTATGATTCTAGGATGGTTCTTATTAGCTGTTTCTCTTCTCACTAGGTTGAGCTCACTCACTGCTTATAGGTTCTAGCGAGGGTCGGGCCACCCTCGGGTAGACAGGGTACGTGTTTGCTCGTTAGTGTGTTAGATGATCAGTTGATAGTCCTTGAGTCATATGGGGTAGATGAGAGTCAGTCTAAGCCATAGTTGTTTCTATATCTTATCTATGCTTTAAGGACTGCCTGTTTGCTGTTTGCTTTCCCAGCTTCTCGATTTATTGCTTTGGTTCAGGGGGAGTTCATTTGGGAGCTTCTGGAGCTTAATCTTGACATAACTCAACTTGAACTGAAAGTTGCATCACATGTTGAGGGGGAGCTGGATTTTCTTGCACTTTAGCATTTCTCATTCTAATATAACTGCACTGAGCCTTGATTATTATCCCGTTATGACATGTTTACAATGCGTTACTCCTTGCCATGACTTGTGCCTATTTGCTAGATTGATCATGACTTCATATGTGTAGACTAGCTTTTGCCATGATAAGTTAATTAAAATTGTTCAACTTGAATTAAAACTTGTCATGCTAGCTCTCGAGATTAGTCTTTCTTGAGTTATCCTTTTATGCTTCATGCCATGTCAAATAGGCTGAGTTGAGTCTTGAATCTTGGTTGAGCATTAAATTGAGCTATGCTAGTTCTTGATGTAGCATGAGTTAGTCCAACATGTTTAAAAAGCAAAAAGATCTCTTTTGTGCGAAAAAACTGATCTCACCAATTCTTTCTCATGAGACGGCTTGCCATTGCACTAGGCATGAACTCAGGGGGAGTTTTGGATGACCTAGACTATCTTCTTAAGCTTCTTGCTTGGAGTGGTCGCATAAGGCTTGAGATCTAGCACATGATAAAATTATCGGTTGGAAACGACCATAAGTTTCAAAAGAAAATATGTCATTTGTGCTCAATTTTCTTAAGCTATAAAAAGAACCAAGTACTTGAACGAATGTTTCATTCTTGAGCTTATAGCACTCTATTTGAACTCAATTTTAGCTTCTCGGTTCCGCTTAGCTTATTGACATGGCCTGCATCATCCTTGGATATCTCTACCTTGACTTTGATCATTGATGACTTGACATGCTCTCAAAAATGCTCTACATTTCAGATCATCATCTATTTGCTCTAGCTGGCTTATACATATCTTGTCATGATCTAGCTAGCATTCTATTGAGTTATGGCTTGATGTAATACTTGTTGGTCATTTTGGATAATTCTCACGGCTCTAAATGCTTAGAATAAATCAAACTTCGGCCATTTCATCCAATATCATGTCATATTCTCTCTTTTGCATCCTTGATGTGTTTATTGCCAAAAGGGGGAGAATTTTGGAGAAAACGTCATTTGGGATCATTCTAGAGCTTTGGAGAACAATTTGTTCTTTCTGTTGTTGCTCTAGTGTTTCTTCTGTCGACATGGTCATTCGCTTCATTGCCTTCGTTTGGACCATGTTGGACTCTTCACAAACAAACTCAACTTCGTGCTTTTTCTGCGTTTGTCAATATACTCATCAAGGGGGAGATTGAGAGACCATGTGGAGGTCATCCCGTGTGTGTGATGAGTAATTGACATCGGTTTAGGGAAGTCGAGTTTGAGTTGGTCGGTTCGGTCCTTGACGTTGCATGGTGCAATCGGGCTCGGTCGGACTTGGTCAAACCGGGTCAAAGTGGTTAGGATGAGTATTATGTCGACTTGTCAGGTTTGGGCTATTTCATTAAGGCATTTATGCTTAAATGTATCGAGCGGTGCTATTTGATGTGTTGCTTGTCTGTGTTGGCTGCAGGACATCGAGGCGGAGTCGTGGCGAGACACGGTGGACCGGACTAGGCGCAGGTGGCGCTGAGGTTAGAACGGTCGGGATGTGTCGAAGATGACGTGGACTCGAGGTGGTTGCGAGGCGTACGAGGCAAGGAACGCGGAAGCTTCCTGGAAGTTGCAGTAGGGGCGTTTCGGTAAAAGCGCAAGACTGCAAAAGGAAGCGGGTTAGCGGGCAAAGCATGGAGGGTAAAACGGGCAAAGCAAAATGTAAACCCATCAAGGAATGCTATAAATAGGAGTGTGTTTCCTGGTTGTTGGTAGGACTTGGGGGAGGGGTTTTAGGGCTTTTTGCTTTGTGATTTAGTGGTTGAGAGAGTGGGTGTGTCTCCTATGCATGTGTGCTATGAGTTCTTGATTCTCGAGCATGTATGATGAGTTTTAGATGAATTGTAAGAGAGAAGTGAGCTGAGATGTAAAACTCCTATTCTAATCATGTATGTCTCCGTATCGTGTTTATGATATCTTGTGTTTGAACGTTTTGTTCTTGTGTTCTTTGTTTTTCCCTAGTTCTTTTTGTTCTCTCCCGAGCTAGTGTTCTTTGGTCAGTTTTCTTGCAGCTATTACTTAGTATCTCATTCTTTCTCTGCTAGAATCCTGAGCAAAGGTTTTGGCCAAGAAAATTGCTGCTTGCCGATCATTGGTCTTTGAATTCTATTCGGCCAGGAAAAGGAAAAATCTGCATGTCTTGTTGATTGTTCTGTGTCCTCACTGCTGTGTGATTGAGCCAAAACAAGGATCAAAATATATGTGCTCTTTGCAGCAGGATACTCAATCATTTCGGCTATCTCTGCACTAGTTTCTATTCGGTTTCCTGTGCCTCTTTGTTCATTTCTCTAGGCAGCAAGTGCCAATTTGGTGAGAACTCCTTTGCAGCCAAAAGAAGTTTTGTTTGGTGGCTTTTTGGCTTTCCTGTGCAGCACGGCAAGTGCTCTTTTTTTCTTTTGGATGCTGAAGTTCTTTAGTGTCTCTTTTATTCCCTTTTGTGCTGATTTTCATCCTTGCTGCATGCAGTCCAAATGGCTTTATTTTCAGCTGAATTTTTTGCTGGTTAAACTCTGATCTAGGCTGATTCTATCAGTGTTGCATGCAGTCCGGATTTCCTTTTTTCTCTTGTTGGTTTCGGCTGGGCACAAGGGGTGAAGCAAAAATCATTTTCTTTTGCTTTGTTTCGGCAGCATGCAGTATTTTTAATGATTTGGGCAGCTCTCTGCTGTTCGGCAATATTAGCATGACTTGCCGCTAGTAGTTGGCCACTTGTTTTAGTCTTTATTCGGAAGATCAACATGCTACTTCCTTGTGTTTTCTGTTTGTCACTTTTGTTCCATTCGGCAGATAGAGTGTTTCTTTTTTCCTGCTTGCACTAAAGACGATTGTGTCTTTTTGCCTTTTAGTGCTAGTGTGTTAGATCAACTGCACTTTCTCTCTTCGTGTTTGTCTCGGCTGCATCAAAAAGAGAACTATTTAAATATTTCGGCAATCTCTCTATTTTCTATCTTTAGCAGCATCCCAGTTCAGTTTATGAGCTTTTTGGCCAGCTCTTTATTTCCTGTTTTTAGCTGAAGTTAGTCTCCTGTTGCTGCTCCCTCTTTAGGCAGTATTTTTGGCAGTCCGTTTCTGTGTCCTGTCAGCAGATTTTGCTTCATAGCTTTATAGCTATTGGACAAGAATTGCGAGTGGATACTTGGGGTAATTTTTAAAGGGCTCCATTCACCCCCTCTGTCGCCATTTCGGTCCAACAGGGACAACAAGCATAGCAAATATGGTTGTATCCATAGGGGTCATGTCCTCATCATCCTCCCTTCTTGAAAACAAAGCCGTCCTCGGCTTTTGATAAACTGAAAGTGTGGTAACAAAGAAGCCAAGGTGTATGCATGGTGTATGTATATGTCATCCGTTGTAACAGTTCTTCGTTGTTGCACAATTAATGTTATAACACAGCAGCAATCATAAAAGCTCATTGTATTATTAACCCAAAAGTAATCATATATGTTAATGAACAAATCAAAATTTCTCACACAGTAATTATTGCAACTTGTTTTTGAACAAATCAAATTTTTGAAGTTGTAAACTTGTTGTGGTGGCACATATGGGCAAAGCTACAACTTTTGGAATCAACCAAAGTTTATCCATATAATCAGATTTTAATTGAGCAATAGCAAATTCATCTAGTAAAGGTGAAAAGGTTTGCAAGTTCTTCCATACATCAATTTCATTATTCAGATTGTCAATGTTAGATGGTTCAACAAGGGAACACATAGGCATTGAATGATCACTAAATTTTATTTTTCTTTCATAATGAACAAGATTGAGCATACAAGAGTTGTTGTTCAAAACAACAAGCTACATTCATCCATGTGATCACAAGTTATGCATATTCGATATACAAGAAATTGATTTTCTACACCACAATCTCCAATCAAATTAAACTTATACCCAGGGGTGTAGGCACTAAACAAGAATTTCGAACATGCAAGTTCAGAAACTTTCTCCATAGCACAATCCAAACTAACGGCCTCATTAAGCATGATATAGCACAATGCATCAGCAGGGGATATTCTATCAAATACTTCCTTATGTGTAATTAATTTGACATGTGCAACATTATGAGAATTTAGATCAGCACATTGTTCGTTCAAGTCAACACAAGGAATATCAAAAGATTGCACTACAGCAGGTATATACTCACATGGTTGCTCTATGTCTTGTTGTAGCACCAAATCAGTACCTTTGTCACTATCGTCCTCATCAGATACTGTAGGTACCTCAAACTTCTCCACTAATGGCATAAGATGCACCAGATCATCCTTCACCTCTTCAAGCATCTCGGTGGTATCTGTAGATGGAGTAGGAATAATATCAACATTTTCAGTTACCTCAGGTTGCACCTCGCTTGTGACCGTGGGTGCTGGAGGTACAAAACGATGTCGCAATTTCTTTTTCATCTGCTCCCATGTGTATATATAGTGGAACTCGAGATTTGACCACCAATGTTGAACATCTCCAATCAGCGCCGTCCTTGCCATGCTCATCTTCTCAACAGGATCAAGATCCTGTCTTTCAAAGTAGCTTTCCAACATAGTAACCCACAAGAAGTAGTCCGACGACGTACTCTCAGCGGTGAGTGGCAAGATATATACCGGTAATTGTTTCCCTTCGAGTTCAAATCTGCTCGCGATGACATCATAATCTACCCATTTTCCTAAGCCTGTCATTGTTAGTAGAAAACAAGGAAACAAATCACAAGTAAATGTTCCTATCAACTACTAGGATATGGAGGCTCAGATCAAGTCACGCATCTCTCAAGCTCTTACCAAATTCTTACGAGTTTTTACCAAAGCAAACAGGTGGTGCAACCGGTGGCTGGTTCGTGATAAATCTAACTCAAGTGATGAGTAAAGCGATTACAAGGTACAGCGAGACCTGTTCGGTTAGTAGAAAAGTGGAGCTTGGATAGGCTATGTATTTCGTAGCAAATGAAAACAATCAATTAATTTCAGAAATTGCATAGAATTGAATTATAGTTCGTATCTAGCACTTAGCCTATGTTGCTGATCAACCAAAGATAGAATAAGGCTAAAATAAGTGTATGGCAATGTATGAGAGTGGTAAATACAAGATAATTCAATCGAATGCAATCTGCAATTGAAGAACACACGGATTGACCCAAAACTTGGTAACTGAATATTTCTGTCCCCTAACAGCAAGTCGGTGTTTCGGCCGTAAATTTTGGTCAGTTGCCTGTTTTTCAATGATTCTTTTTTGTCCGTTTCCTGACGGATTTCTCTACAACGTTTGTTTTGGGGACAATTTCTGGAAACCGACCAAAAAATTCGGACAAAATTCACAAGTGCCGACTGTTGCAGATTCAATTCAGAAATTTGGGTCAATTTCACCGCATATATCTCTTAACTGCCTTGTTGGAATGACGTGAAATTTTACAGATAGATGGAAAATGAAGTTCTGAATCTAATGGCAGTGTTTTCACTCAAAAATAAGATTGGAATCAAACGTTATGACGTTTCTGGTGGCGGCTGCAGAGGAAGGAAAAATCAGCCGAATTGGAATTTGGGTTTGGGGTGGGGATTTTTTTGTTTGGATTTTTTATGGGATCAAGGATATAACCAGCAACTAGACAAAGCTAAAATGGACACAAATTCAATTTAGCAAACCAAAACTAACAGATTGAAAAGCACAACAGGGTTTGAACAGCGGAAATTAACTCTTTTTGTGGGGCAATTTTTCTGGACTATGAGAAATAAAAATCAATCTACTAATTAGGGATACAAAGAATTCCTACCGGTCAACTGAAGCTCCGATACCAACTGATGAGGCCATGGTGTCCCGATCTTCCGATAGGATGATAACTTCGATTTTGGTGGAGGTGACCCTTGCGATCCGACTACAACCGAACGACGTCGCTTGCGCCTTAGCAATCGCTGAACCAACCCCAAGATGTTATCAACCATGCCAAGAACGCGGTTGACCTGACCACGAAGGTCTATTCCTGCATGCAACCGAAGAACAAGCAAGAACAAGATAACAAGCAATCTGAAATTGCAAATATATAAATTGAGTTCAAAAGGTGGGATTCCGAAGGCTGTCTTGACAGGTGGTCGTCCAACACAACTGAAGAACAGAAGTTTGCATAATAGCTAAACCTAAACTCAATGAAATCCAAGTCCTAGCTGAGGAGACGGCGGCTCTTATATAGAGAGAACGACCCCCTAGGGTTACAAGGCACATGGGCCCAAGTGGTGGTGGCGTAGCACCTTTTTTGACTAGGACTCAGAAATCAATGTGGACTCTTTTGATAATTGCGGCCGGCTTAGATGGAATTTGAAGATCAGGTTGGACCCATTGGAAAGTAGACTTCGTGAGCTTTCCATGAAGTACAAGAATGTCCCAAACGGAGTCCGTATGAGGAAGTTATGTCCGTTTAAACTTGCACCATTGCAGCAGTCCAAATCCGATTCCAGTACGTGTCCAACACGGACTCGTTTAACAATTTCAACCGGCTCGGATAGAATTTGAAGATGGGGTTGAATTCTTTAGAAAGTAGACTTGATAAACTTTCCATCAAGTCCAAGAACGTCCCAAATGGAGTCTGTATGAGAAAGTTACGTCCATTTAAACTTGCACCATTGCAGCAGTCCGAATCCGATTCCAGTACGTGCCCAATACAGACTCTTTTGATGATTTCTATGTGTACAGATGGAATTTAGAGGTGATACTAGATCCATTGGAAAGAGTATGTGAAAATCTTTCTAACAAGTACTCGTGGACCTCAAACGGACTTCATATGTGAAAGTAACGTGCTGCTGTAAAAATATATTTTTTCATCATTAGGTAGCATCATATTCTCATTTAAAATATGTTGAGTCTGAAGAAATGAATTCACCTTTAATTCAATCTTGATATTGGACGCTATTGGCGTATGTGTTTGTGGCGTGGTCACGTCAACAAAGCTAGTGATGAGGCTCCGAAAGGTCCTATAACAAAAGCAAGAGCTAAACTACTTCAAAAACAGGTGCTTTTGTTTCTTGGAGAGTCTTGTATTATGTTAGATGAGAATAGCATACTACCGAATGCAAATATGTTCTGCTTTCTCAGATTCGAAGCAACGGACGATCAAGTAGAGAAGGTCCAACCAGCCACGAGTCAAGAGGATGAGAGTCCATGCGAGCAAGGAACTAAGATATATGCGTCCAATAAAGTTTCAACCAAGCAGCCATCAAATCAATGGAAGGCCACGTGATCACAAATTTCATGGTGTGCACAAGATGTGGCCTGCGTGCCCAAAAGCCTGCGTCCGCCTCCACAACAACTTCCAGGGAAACTACGTCGACCGGGTTGAGGCGGACCAACTCTTCGCCGTGAAGCAAAAACCCTCGGAGAAACTCCGGGATTACTTCAAACGCTTCGCCAAGATTCGATGTCAAGTGAAGGACGTCAGCGAGACCACCATCGTCAATGCAGCCATACAGGGCCTTCGTCCGGGCCCGATGGCCGAATACAATACGCGGAAGCCAATCAAGACGGTGGCGAAGCTCTTCGACAAGATGGAAGAATACGCCAGGGCGGAGGAAGACGCGCGGCGAAGGCAAGGTGACGACTCCGATACTAACCAAGCCGGAGCCTCGGCAAAAACCAAAGATCCACCGAAGGGCGGCTCTTCGAAAGGAAAGCGTAAGCAGGAGTCGTCCAGGGACGCGCCCAACCGCAGGGACAACCCGCATAAGGAGTCGTCGGATCAGCCCAAGCGCGGCCAGCAAAGGTCGAGGCGAAACCGGTACGTCCTCGACATCGAAGGCGGGTCCGACGAGGGCGCTCCAGCGGGCCGAGGCGGCCGGGGGCGCCGCAGCCGGGGCCGCGGCCGTGGCAGGGGCCGCGACGATAAGGGTCGTGGAGACTATGACGACCAGCATAAGGGGCTGTGGTGCTTAGTCCACGGCCGCGGCAATCATGATACCCGTAACTGCACCTCCATCGCGGCGCTCCGCGACAGCGTCGCTCGGGACAGGAACCCGGAGGCGCGCCCGCCCGCGGTGGCCCACGTCCAATTCCCATACGAGGCCCCCATGCAGGTACAGGCGCAGGGAATGCAACCCCAGGAAGGCACCTTGCGGATCCAAGCTCACGTACAGCAGCCTCGGAAAGGCCTCCTATCGTTGCAGGCCCCGGACGCAACCTACCGCAGGGTCATTAATGTCATATCCGGCGGCTCTGCGCTGGAATTCACCTCGGCGCGGCAGCAGAAGGCCTACGCGCGAAGACTACATCACGTGGCGGCATATCCAGCGCAAGCACCGCCGGAATGGGCGCGGCACGAGGTTACATTCACACCTGATGACGCCCAAGGTGTGGACTTCCCTCATCAGGACCCCCTGGTCATCCGGGTCACCATCGCGGGATGCGACGTGGGGCGCGCCTTGGTGGACGGGGGTAGTTCCGCGAACGTATTGTTTGCGGCGGCCTTCGACCAGATGGGGATTCCTCGAAGCCGCCTGGGACCCTCGGGAATCCCACTGCAGGGCTTCGGAGGACAGCCCCTGCGGGCGCTGGGCCAGATCGGCCTTCAAGTCTCCTTCGGTCGAAATGGCAATGTGCGGACCGAAGAGGCCACCTTCGATGTGGTCGACCTCCCGTATCCCTACAATGCCATTCTGGGGCGCCCAATCCTCAACTCCTTCGGCGCGGTACCACATCATGGCTATCTGTGCATGAAGATCCCGGGCCTCAGGACCATCATCACCGTCCGAGGCGACCAGGATATGGCTCGGCGCATCGAGCCAGGCACCAGATGCCCGCGCCGCGAAGCCCAGCGACGCCCTTAGAGCCGACGTCACCGCGCGGAGGTCCGTGGGGTCATCCATAGGCGCCTGCGCGGGCCCTGCAGACGTCTAGCGACTAGAGGCTGCGGCAGCACCAAGGGTAAACGGTCAGTATATTCACCCCTTGTAGCCGCTCACCCGCGCAAACGGGGATATAATGCAGATCGCCGTTTGCCGTTAATTTTTCTTCGTCACATGCGAGCACGCAGTTAGGGCGCGCGCCGGCTTGGCCAGCGCGCGCGCCCCCGCAGAATAAATCAAAGACGCACGTCCGCGTGTGCACTCGCCGTCACCAAGGTGGCGGGACTGAGTATAAACCAAAGACGCACGTTCGCGTGTGCACTCACCGTCGCCAAGGTGACAGGACTGAGTATAAACCAAAGACGCACGCTCGCGTGTGCACTCGCCGTCACCAGGGAGGGCGGGACTGAGTATAAACCAAAAACGCACGTTCGCGTGTGCACTCGCCGTCGCCAAGGTGACGGGACTGAGTATAAACAAAGTACGCACCGGGGGGACGCCCTCGCGCGCGCAAGTCTCCGGACTATAAAGAAGACGTAGCGTCGAGCCTAGCTCCGCACGCAATAGTCCACGGACTCTAAAGAAGACGTAGCGTCGAGCCTAGCTCCGCACGCAATAGTCCACGGACTCTAAATAAGACGTAGCGTCGAGCGTAGCTCCGCACGCGCGAGTCTCCGGACTATAAAGAAGACGTAGCGTCGAGCCTAGCTCTGCACGCAATAGTCCACGGACTCTAAATAAGACGTAGCGTCGAGCGTAGCTCCGCACGCGCGAGTCTCCGGACTATAAAAAAGACGTAGCGTCGAGCCTAGCTCCGCACGCAATAGTCCACGGACTCTAAATAAGACGTAGCGTCGAGCGTAGCTCCGCACGCGCGAGTCTCCGGACTATAAAAAAGACGTAGCGTCGAGCCTAGCTCCGCACGCAATAGTCCACGGACTCTAAATAAGACGTAGCGTCGAGCGTAGCTCCGCACGCGCGAGTCTCCGGACTATAAAAAAGACGTAGCGTTGAGCCTAGCTCCGCACGCAATAGTCCACGGACTCTAAATAAGACGTAGCGTCGAGCGTAGCTCCGCACGCGCGAGTCTCCGGACTATAAAGAAGACGTAGCGTCGAGCCTAGCTCCGCACGCAATAGTCCACGGACTCTAAATAAGACGTAGCGTCGAGCGTAGCTCCGCACGCGCGAGTCTCCGGACTATAAAGAAGACGTAGCGTCGAGCCTAGCTCCGCACGCAATAGTCCACGGACTCTAAATAAGACGTAGCGTCGAGCGTAGCTCCGCACGCGCGAGTCTCCGGACTAGAAAAAAGACGTAGCATCGAGCCTAGCTCCGCACGCAATAGTCCACGGACTCTAAATAAGACGTAGCGTCGAGGCCTGCCTCCGCACGCGCGAGTCTCTGGACTATAAAGCAAGGCAAACCGCGGAAGTCCACCTCCGCATACGTCAGTCTGCGGACTGTCTGTTCCACGCAACCCTGGCGCAGCTACGTCGGCAACGGCGGCATTAGCACACAGCACACAACTTAAAGTGCCAGGAGGCCTGCTTACCGGAAGAGTCACATATACAAAGGTCCGCCAACATCCTGGCCGCTCTAAGCCGCTACCCCGCGGGTTCGTCCTTAACACGCGCCAAAGTCGGCACCTCGCTCGAGGAAGGCCGGCTCGCCCGAAAGTCGAGCGAATCTTCGGCCCTTCGCCAGCGTCGAAGGCGTCGTCGGGTTGAAAGGTCGGCCGCCCGAAGCCGGCCCCAGCAAGGAAGCTGCCCGGGATATAGGTGAAAATCAGCATGCAGGCAGAAAGTGTGCGCTTTATTAACAAAAACAAGGAACCTGTATAACGCAAGGCCGCGTCGAAGAGCCCAAGTTGTGCGCGCCTCTACTTCGACTAGGCGCCAGCTTCGCTGCCACCCGTTCGAAGGGTAGGGGACGGAGCGCGCGCGTCTACTTCGACTAGGCGCCAGCTTCGCTGCCACCCGTTCGAAGGGTAGGGGACGGAGCGCGCGCGCCTACGTCGACTAGGCGCCAGCTTCGCTGCCACCCGTTCGAAGGGTAGGGGACGGAGCGCGCGCGCCTACGTCGACTAGGCGCCAGCTTCGCTGCCACCCGTTCGAAGGGTAGGTGACGGAGCGCGCGCGCCTACCTCGACTAGGCGCCAGCTTCGCTGCCACCCGTTCGAAGGGTAGGGGACGGAGCGCGTGCGCCTACGTCGACTAGGCGCTAGCTTCGCTGCCACCCGTTGGAAGGGTAGGGGACGGAGCGCGCGCGCCTACTTCGGCTAGGCACCAGCTTCGCTGCCACCCGTTCGAAGGGTAGGGGACGGAGCGCGCGCGCCTACTTCGCCTAGGCGCCAGCTTCGCTGCCACCCGTTCGAAGGGTAGGGGACGGAGCGCGCGCGCCTACTTCGCCTAGGCGCCAGCTTCGCTGCCACCCGTTCGAAGGGTAGGGGCCGGAGCGCGCGCGCCTACTTCGACTAGGCGCCAGCTTCGCTGCCACCCGTTCGAAGGGTAGGGGACGGACCGCGCGCGCCTACTTGGGCTAGGCGCCAGCTTCGCTGCCACCCATTCGAAGGGTAGGGGACGGAGCGCGCGCGCCTACTTCGGCTAGGCGCCAGCATCGCTGCCACCCGTTCGAAGGGTAGGGGACGGAGCGCGCGCGCCTACTTCGGCTAGGCGCCAGCCTCGCTGCCACCCGTTCGAAGGGTAGGGGACGGAGCGCGCGCGCCTACTTCGGCTAGGCGCCAGCATCGCTGCCACCCGTTCGAAGGGTAGGGGACGGAGCGCGCGCGCCTACTTCGGCTAGGCGCCAGCATCGCTGCCACCCGTTCGAAGGGTAGGGGACGGAGCGCGCGCGCCTACTTCGGCTAGGCGCCAGCCTCGCTGCCACCCGTTCGAAGGGTAGGGGACGGAGCGCGCGCGCCTACGTCGCATAGGCGCCAGCTTCGCTGCCACCCGTTCGAAGGGTAGGGGACGGAGCGCGCGCGTCTACCTCGACAAGGCGCCAGCTTCGCTGCCACCCGTTCGAAGGGTAGGGGACGGAGCGCACGCGCCTACTTGGACTAGGCGCCAGCTTCGCTGCCACCCGTTCGAAGGGTAGGGGCCGGAGCGCGCGCGCCTACTTCGGCTAGGCGCCAGCTTCGCTGCCGCCCGTTCGAAGGGTAGGGGACGGAGCGCGCGCGCCTACTTCGGCTAGGCGCCAGCATCGCTGCCACCCGTTCGAAGGGTAGGGGACGGAGCGCGCGCGCCTACTTCGCCTAGGCGCCAGCCTCGCTGCCACCCGTTCGAAGGGTAGGGAACGGAGCGCGCGCGCCTACGTCGACTAGGCGCCAGCTTCCCTGCCACCCGTTCGAAGGGTAGGGGACGAAGCGCGCGCGTCTACCTCGACAAGGCGCCAGCTTCGCTGCCACCCGTTCGAAGGGTAGTGGACGGAGGGCGCGCGCCTACTTCGACTAGGCGCCAGCTTCGCTGCCACCCGTTCGAAGGGTAGGGGACGGAGCCCGCGCGCCTGCTTCGCCTAGGCGCCAGCTTCGCTGCCACCCGTTCGAAGGGTAGGGAACGGAGCGCGCGCCTACTTCGGCTAGGCGCCAGCTTCGCTGCCACCCGTTCGAAGGGTAGGGGACGGAGCGCGCGCGCCTACTTCGGCTAGGCGCCAGCTTCGCTGCCACCCGTTCGAAGGGTAGGGGACGGAGCGCGCGCGCCTACTTCGCCTAGGCGCCAGCGTCGCTGCCACCCGTTCGAAGGGTAGGGGACGGAGCGCGCGCGCCTACTTCGGCTAGGCGCCAGCCTCGCTGCCACCCGTTCGAAGGGTAGGGGACGGAGCGCGCGCGCCTACTTCGACTAGGCGCCAGCTTCGCGGCCACCCGTTCGAAGGGTAGGGGACGGAGCGCGCGCGCCTACGTCAACTAGGCGCCAGCTTCGCCGCCGCCCGTTCGACGGGTAGGGGACGGAGCACGCGCGTCTACTTCGACTAGGCGCCAGCTTCGCTGCCACCCGTTCGGAGGGTAGGGGACGGAGCGCGCGCGTCTACTCCGACTAGGCGCCAGCTTCGCCGCCCTGTTCGAGGGGTACGGGACGGAGCGCGCGCGTCTACGTCGACTAGGCGCCAGCTTCGCCGCCGCCCGTTCGGAGGGTAGGGGACGGAGCGCGCGCGTCTACCTCGACAAGGCGCCAGCTTCGCTGCCACCCGTTCGAAGGGTAGGGGATGGAGCGCGCGTGCCTACTTCGACTAGGCGCCAGCTTCGCTGCTACCCGTTCGGTGGGTAGGGGACGGAGCGCGCGCTTCTACTCCGACTAGGCGCCAGCTTCGCCGCCCCGTTCGAGGGGTACGGGACGGAGCGCACGTGTCTACTTCGATAAACGGCGCTGATCAAGCTCCCAGGAAAAATAGACCTCCTTCTGTGCATCAACATTGCCCAAGCCGCTCAGCGTCACCCAGGAATGTTGATGCACGGCAGGGGCCCATTTTAGGGGAACAGCTTCTATCACAATATACGCAGGAGCAACGCCTCACCAGCACCGTATATATACCCCAATCAGCGGGGGAATCAACCGGCGGAAGTCCAACCACCGGAAGTCCGCCGCCATACTAATGGTCACGACGCCTCAACGCCCGCACCTCGCCAAGCACGCTGCACCACGTGGACGCCTGGAAGTCCGAGCGTCGCAACAGCGCGTACGTCTGCTTCGGCCACAGCACAGCCCCAGGTCATGTACTGGACAGGCTCACAGGCCGCGGGACGGAGGGGGCCAAAGGACTCGACGACATGGCTTCGGCCTTGTGAAGCCCTTTACCATGAGAGGCTCCTGTCGTAGGGGTGGCCCCCACCTAAACCCAGCAGGCCTGGCAGGAGATTACAAGGCCCAGAATAGGCCATGTGTAATGACATAAGCACCCCTAAAGGGACACTCCAATGTAAGGGCACTATTGTAAAAGCGCTCCTCATGTGCATATATATATGGCGGTAAGCCATGGGGAGGACCCAGGCCATTACACTTATCTTCATCACTCTCCACTACCATCTCTCTCTCTGTTTGGTCTGTAGCCACAACAATCCTGTTTATGACAAAGACTTGTATGCTCTTGTGCGCGCATTAGAAACTTGGCAACATTATCTTTGGCCTAAAGAATTTGTCATTCATTCTGATCATGAAGCTTTGAAATATTTGAAAGGTCAAGCTAAACTAAATCGTAGACATGCTAAGTGGGTCGAATTCATTGAGACTTTTCCATACATTGTTAATACAAGAAAGGCAAGGAAAATATGGTAGCTGATGCATTGTCTAGAAAACATGTGCTTTTCACTCAATTGGAAGTAAAGGTTCCAGGGCTAGAAAGTTTGAAAGATTGATATGCTTCAGATCATGACTTTTCAGCACCATATTCTAATTGCAAAGATGGGAAACGGTGGGATAAGTTTCATGTTTATGATGGTTTTCTCTTTCGCATGAACAAACTATGCGTTCTAGACTCTTCTGTGCATTTGCTACTATTGCAGGAGTCTCATGCAGGAGGATTGATGGGTCACTTTGGAAGAGAGAAGACATACATGATGTTGGCCGATCACTTCTATTGGCCAAAGATGAGGCGCGACATCGAGAGATTTGTTCAAAGATGCATCAGATGCCATAAAACAAAGTCAAAACTCAATCCACATGGTTTGTACACTCCACTTCTAGTTCCTAGTGTTCCTTGGGAAGATATTAGCATGGATTTTGTATTGGGATTACCTAGGACCAAGAGGGGGAGGGATTCAGTCTTTGTTGTTGTGGATCGGATTTCTAAAATGGCACATTTTATTCCCTGTCATAAGAGCGACGATGCGTCGCATGTAGCTGACTTGTTTTTCAGAGAGATTGTGAGGTTGCATAGAATACCAAGAACTATTGTTTTAGATCGTGACGTCAAGTTCATGAGCTACTTTTGGAAGACTTTGTGGGCCAAGCTTGGGACGAAGTTGTTGTTTTCAACGACTTGTCACCCACAAACAGATGGACAGACAGAGGTAGTGAACCGTACACTCTCAATGCTGCTGCGTACAATGATCAAAAAGAATTTGCAAGTGTGGGAAGATTGTCTACCGCATGTTGAATTTGCATATAATCGGGTGGTGCATTCTACAACTCAATTGTGTCCATTTGAGGTGGTGTATGGTTTCAAACTGATCACGCCACTTGACTTGATGCCACTTCCATTAAAAGAACGTACAAATATGGAGGCTTCTAAGCGTGCTGATTTTGTGAAAAAGCTCCATGAAAAGACTAAAGAGGTAATTGAAAAGAAGGTACGTGCTTATGCTGCTAAAGCTAACAAGGCTAGAAAGAAAATGCTATTTGAACCAGGTGACTTAGTATGGGTGCATCTTCGCAAAGAACGCTTTCCGGAGAAGCGTAAATCAAAATTGATGCCCCGTGATGATGGTCCTTTTAAAGTACTTTCCAAGATCAATGACAACGCATACAAGATAGAGCTTTCGGGAGACGATTATGGGGTGAGTACTACTTTTAATGCTACTGATTTATCAGCATTCTTTGGACAAGATGGCACATAGTCGAGGACGACTCCTTTTCAAGAGCGGGAGGATGATGAGGACATCTCTATTACACATTCATCATCCACTCCAAGTGTGTATGACAAAGCTAGTGATGAGGCTCCGAAAGGTTCTATGACAAGAGCAAGAGCTAAACTACTTCAACAACAGGTGCTTTTGTTTCTTGGAGAGTCTTCCATTATGTTAGATGGGAATAGCATACTACCTAATGCAAATATGTTGTGCCTTCTCAGATTCGAAGCAACGGACGATCAAGTGGAGAAGGTCCAACCAGCCATGAGTCAAGAGGATGAGAGTCCATGCGAGCAAGGAACTAAGATATATGCGTCCAAGAAAGTTTTAACCAAGCAGCCATCAAATCAATGGAAGGCCACGTGATCACAAATTTCATGTGTGCACAAGATGCGGCCTGCGTGCCCAAAACCGACCGAATCCACCTCAATCTCGGTCTTGTAATAGGATAGGGGCTTAGCCCGAAATTAAAGGAAACATACTTGCTAAATTTTAGGAATTAGAATAGGAAACCCTGACCGAATTGGAGATTGATTCGGCCAAGGCTTTCCTTACATGAGTTCGGGGAAGCACTATAAAACCCCCTTGTATCCCTTTTGTTTGAGGGACCACGTTTGAGAAAAATCAATCTACTAAAGTTTTCGAGTTTAGCATTGCTGCCGAAATTCCTAAGGGAATTAGGAGTGTCTTCTTCAATCAAGATTGTTCAGCCTTTCCGCTGGGAATCGGGTGCACGATAGATCTTCGCTTGGTGGTCGGCGAAATCAACACGAGTGTGTTTTGACGGATTAAAGAGTGTTCGTCCCTTGCAATGGTATTGGAGAATCATTATGATTCATCAAGACTCCCGTGAGTATCCATCCTATGTCGAGAAGATCGAACGACCCCATATCATAAGCAAAGTTAAAATTCAGCACCGTGTGGAAATTCCTTTCAAGGTTAACAAGTATGAGGATACCGTTTTTGCTGTGACCACGCCACCAACACATACGACCATAGCGGTCAATATCAAGATTGAACTAAAGGTGAATTCGTTTCTTCAACTTCAACACTTTTTAAATGAGAATATGATGCTACCTAAAGATGAAAATATATATATTTGTAGCACCACATCACTTTGGAACCAATTGAAGCAAGGGTTCAAGTTGGACAGGTTTTGGAATCCAATTCGGCCTCCAGATCAATTCGGATTCAGCCTGACAAGCCAATTTCAAACGGCCAATACTTTTGATCCAGAAGGCTTCTCAGGGCCCGTGAGTACTCGTTGGAAAGCTCTTGGAGTCTACTTTCAGATGGATCTAATCTCACCTCCAAACTCCATCCGAGCAGATAAAAAACTGCGAAACAAATCATGTCACTTTTCCAGTCCGAGTCAAAGTGGGCCGAGGGCCTTGTAACTTGGGCTATTTGGGCCGGTACTGTTCACGTGAACAGTACCATAGCCACATGAACAGTAACCACAAATAGTACCATATCCCTTGTCATTAGATAAGTGCGGTTTTCCCCTCCCCTATTTAAGGAGGCCGCACCCATTTAGTTTTCCTTGGGGTTTTTCTTAAGAGATTATTCTGCTTAGCAGTTTCGCCGCATGTTCGGTTGAGGAACCCCAACTTGTGAACTTAATATTTATTCGCAATACAGATTGCATCTTTTACTCTCTTGCTCGTGTTCTCGATTCGCTTGCAGGAGATAGCCTTCTTGGCGAGGTCAATCGTGTTCGGCATGGTTGATAACCAACGGAGCAGTGGTGTAGTGATTGCGAGGGGTTCGATCTGTTTTGGTCGTAGCCTTTGGATCATCAACGTCGAGATCTCCATAATCGACTTATCTGTACCTCTCGGAAGATCGGGCCATCATCGCATCAGTTGGTATTAGAGAAACGGTTGCCCGTGAGGTAATTCTTGTATCCGTAGTTAGTAGATTGGTTTTTATTTCCTATAGCCCAGAAAACATTTTTGCCCCACAAAAAGAATTAATTCCGCTGTCCAAGCTCCGTTGTGCCTTTCAATCTGTTAGTTTTGGTTTGCTAAATTGAATTTGTGTCCATATTAGCATTGTCTAGATGCTGGTGATATCTTTGTTCCATTAAAAATCCAAACAAAAGAAAAATTCCCCACCCCAAACCCTAATTTCCAAATTCGGCTGATTTTTCCTTTCTCTGGAGCCGCCACCAAAAACGCCATATCTTTTGATTCCGAGATTATTTTTGAGTGAGACCACCGCCATTAGATTCAAAAATGCCTTATCCATCTATATGTAAAATTTCACATCATTCCAGAAAGGCAGTTAAGAGATATATGCGGTGAAAGTTGACCCAATTATCTGTTTTGAATCTGCAACTGTCAGCAGTTGTGATTTTTGTGCGAATTTCTGTGTCGGGTTTCGGAAGTTGGCCCCAAAAGAACATCTGTAAAAAAATCCATTAGAAAACACAAAGAAAGAATCAGTGAAAAAGAGGCATCTGACAAAAAGTTACGGCCAAAATACCGACGTACTGTCCAGTGCACAGAAATCTTCAGTTTTTAGTTTTGGGTCAATCCTTGTGTTCTTCATTTCCAAATTACTTTGGATTGAATTATCTTGTATTTACCACTCATACACATTGCCATACACTTGTTTTTAGCCTTCTTCCATTCTTGGTTGATCAGCAACATAGGCTAAGTGCTAGATACGGACTATAATTCAATTCTATGCAATTCTGAAATTAACTGATTGTTCTCCATTGCTACCATATTATGCCTTCCAAGCTACATCTACTCTTGATCAGAACAGGTTCCCTCTTGCAATCGTACCCACGCTCGACACGGTGTCATGAACCAGCCACCGGTTGTACCACCTGCTGCATTGGTAAGAACACTTGTAAGAGTGTGGTAAGACGCTTGAGAATGTGTGATTCCACCTTCCACCACCTAGTAGTGGATAGGGATAATACCTTTGTGTTGTCTTTTGTTTTCTACTAACCATGACAGGTGGGTCGTCTGATGATCAAGTGTGTGTTTTAAAGGGAGAGCTCATGACACTCTGGGATGGACAACGCATCAATACGAAGCTTCAAGCTTCGACGGACTCATGGCAGCGCTCCATCAGTTCCATCAATGAGAGTATTACAACACTCACTGCACGCCTTGAAAGAATGGTGAATCGGCCACCAAACAATGGATGCGAGTATGATCACGATGCGGGCCAAGATCGTGAGGAGGGAGATGATAATGAGAGACAAAACCGCGACGCCAGTGCTTCTTTTGCTGCCCAAGATGCACGCCCACGACACCGCCTACATCAAAACCGTCACGGTATGGGAGGTACTAATTTTCAGCACCACAATGATCGTTCTAATCATGACCCTTTTGCTAAAGTCAAATTTACCATTCCATCTTTTCTGGTCTTTATGATGCTGAAATATATCTTGATTGGGAGATGACAGTACAGCAGAAGTTTAATTCTCACTTGGTTCCTGAACAACATAGAGTTAGACAAGCTACTAGTGAGTTTAAGGACTTTGCTATTATCTGGTGGAATGAACTGGGTACCATGCGCTTACAACCTGATACATGGGAGCGGTTAAAAGGAGCTATGCGTGCTAGATTTGTTCCTCCTGCTTTTAAACATGAAATGCATAAGAAATTGCAATGCTTAGACCAAAGTAATAAATCTGTCGAGGAATATTATCAAGACTACAAATAGGCACGTTGCGTTGTAATGTTGTAGAAGATGAGGAGGATAAGATTTGTCATTTTTACGGGGGGTTACGGTGTGAAATTCAGGACATTATTGATTATAAAGATTTTACTACTGTCAACTAGTTGTTCCAGCTTGCTTGTTTGGCAGAAAAAGAATTGCAGGGTAGGCAACAAAGGACAAGGAGCAACTTTGGAGGTACGTCTACATCGAGATCAACGCCTGGGCAAGCCAAGATAGCCCCACCTCCTATTTGTCGAGCTGCTTCCCCCTCTGTGAGTAGGGCGCGTTCAGCAGCACCACCGCCACCATCACGCGCACCCGAGACGAGCAAATCTACTAGTGTGCAAGCACCAGCACGGAGCTCTTCATCGGTTGCTTACACGGGCCGTACGACGGGCATTGTGTGCCACCGTCATAAAGGGATGGGCCACATCATGAGAGATTGCACAAGTCAGCGGGCGTACATTGCGACAGAAGATGGTGGTTATGTAGTTGAGAACCGTGCCAAAGAAGAGCATGAGCTGATTGAATCACGACCCCATTGGTTGAGAATGAAGATAAGGAGATGGATGCACTTACATCATCTGAGGAGAGCCAAAAAGGTAAAGAACATGGTACTATCATCGCTCACGGTATTGATTTGGTGCTACAACAAGACATAGAGCAACCTTGATATTCCTTGTGTTGACTTAAATAAACCATGCGCTGATCTAAATTCTCATAATTTTGCACATGTTAAATTAATAACACATAAAGAAGTTTTGACTAGAATTTCTTCTGCTAATTAATTGTGTTACATCATGTTAGATCTACCTATGAAATTGTTACATGCTATGGAGAAAGTTTCTGAACTTGCATGTTCGAAATTCTTATTTAGTACCTACACCCCTGGATATAAGTTTAATTTGATTAGAGATTATGGTGTGGAAAATCAATTTCTTGTATATCGAATATGCATAACTTGCGATCACATGGATGAATTGAAACTTGTTGTTTGGGACAACAATTCTTGTATGCTGAATCATGTTGAATGTGATAGGGAAGTAAAATTTAGTACCCATTCAATGCTTATGTGTTCATCTCTTTTTGCACCATTTAGTATAGACAATCTGAATAAAGATGATGAATTATGGCAGAACATACAAAGCTCTTCACTCTTACGAGATGAATTTGCTATTGTTCGATTGAGATATGATTATATAGATGAACTTTGCTTGATTCCAAAAGTTGTAGTTTTGCCCATATGTGCCACCACTACAAGTTTACAAATTCAAAGATTTGAATTGCATAAATGCTTCACTTACATTTGCAAAACAAGTTGCAATAATTACTGTGTGAGAAATTTTTAATTGCTCATTAACATATATGATTACTCTTGGGTTAATAATACAACGAGCTTTTATGATCATTGCTGTTTTATAACATTAATTGTGCAACAACGAAGAATGGTTAAAATGGATGACATATACATATACCATGCATACACCTTGGCTTCTTTGTTACCATTTTTTCAGCTTATCAAAAGCCGAGGACGGCTTTGTTTGCAAGAAGGGGAGGATGATAAGAACATGTACCCTATGGATACAACCATATTTTCTATACTTGTTGTTCCAATTACAAGAGCTCCTACACATCACTTAAATTATGAGTTGAGCTCGTTTCAAAGAGATTTTACTTTATTTGATAAAGAACTTATGATATTACGTAATGAGAGTTTGTTGCGTTTGTTATCATGCATCAAGATTTATAATCAAGATCATGCAATACGTGATGCTACACCTATGTTAAAACCGAGGACGGTTTCCTGTCAAGAAGGGGAGGATGATGTGACCACGCCACCAACACATACCACCATAGCGGTCAATATCAAGATTGAACTAAAGGTGAATTCGTTTCTTCAACTTCAACACATTTTAAATGAGAATATGATGCTACCTAATGATGAAAATATATATATTTGTAGCACCACATCACTTTGGAACCAATTGAAGCAAGGGTTCAAGTTGGACAGGTTTTGGAATCCAATTCGGCCTCCAGATCAATTCGGATTCAGCCTGACAGGCCAATTTCAAACGGCCATAACTTTTGATCCAGAAGGCTTCTCAGGGCCCGTGAGTACTCGTTGGAAAGCTCTTGGAGTCTACTTTCAGATGGATCTAGTCTCACCTCCAAACTCCATCCGAGCTGATCAGAAACTGCGAAACAAATCATATCACTTTTCCAGTCCGAGTCAAAGTGGGCCGAGGGCCTTGTAACTTGGGCTATTTGGGCGGTACTGTTCATGTGAACAGTACCATGGCTGTTTGAACAGTAACCGCGAATAGTACCATATCCCTTGTCATTAGATAAGTGCGGTGTTGTGGCTACAGACCAAACAGAGAGAGAGATGGTAGTGGAGAGTGATGAAGATAAGTGTAATGGCCTGGGTCCTCCCCATGGCTTCTCATCATATATATATACATGAGGAGTGCTTTTACGGTTTTACCCTTACATCTGGTTATCCCCCCTGGGGGCAGTTATATCATTACACATGGCCTATTCTGGGCCTTATACCTTCCTACCAGGCCTGCTGGGTTTTAGGTGGGGGCCACCCCTACGACAGGAGCCTCTCATGGTAACGGGTTTCACAAGGCCGAAGCCATGTTGCCGAGTCTTTTGGCCCCCTCCGTCCCGCGGCCTGTGAACCTGTCCAGACGTGATCCGGGGCTGCGCTGCGGCCGAAGCAGCTGCGTGCTCTTCTGGTCGTCCACGCGGTGAAGCGTGCTCGGCACGGTGCAGGCCTTGAGGCGTCGTGACCGTCCATGTGACGGCGGACTCCCGGCATCTGGACTTCCGAGGAGCGCGCATTCTGCACTCGTTGCGACCTTGCCGCCTGGCTGGGTGCTCTTTAATGATTGTTGGCTTGCCAGGGGGCAGGCTGTCGCATCGAGCAGTGTGCCTTCTCGTAAGCGGAGCGCGCGACGGTTTCCGGATAGCATGCGGTGGAGTGCGGACGATTGCTCTTACGCGCCTCTGGTAACTGCGCCGCCCGACGCCTTGCGCTTGTGCTTCCGTCGGTTGGCCTGCCTCCCTGCTGGCGACTCTTCGCCTAGCGAGGCTGAGTATAAATATGCTGGCGCCAGGGGCTGCTCCCTAGACATCCTTGTTGCACATCCCGCACCTGTTCATGGTTAACTTCTCATTTGTAGGAAAAGTTTTGTGCACCTGTGTTTGATGACCGCCACGACCGGCATCAATGCCCGCGAGCGCCGGCGAACCAAAAACCGTCTCGTTTGTGGGAATGCTGCACCGCTTGACGCGGAAATGGCAAGGCCTGACTTGCTCTCGTAGACAGATATGGAGTCATCCGTACGCTCTGCTCGTGCGAACCAGCATATGCTGGTGCGGCGATTCATATCTGCCTACGAGATCATGTCTGCTCTTGCCGCGACCTTGCCCTTTGCCTGTTCGAGCTTGTTCGAGTTATGGTGGTCGTATGTGCTGTTCTCCGTTCTTGGCTGGCGCCGAAGTCGAAGTCGACGCGCGCGCTCCGTCCCCTACGCTTCGAACGGGTGGCGGCGAAGCTGGCGCCTAGTCGAAGTAAACGCGCGCGCTCCGTCCCCTACCCTTCGAACGGGTGGCGGCGAAGCTGGCGCCTAAGTCGAAGTAGACGCGCGCGCTCCGTCCCCTACCCTTCGAACGGGTGGCGGCGAAGCTGGCGCCTAGTCGAAGTAGACGCGCGCGCTCCGTCCCCTACCCTTCGAACGGGTGGCCGCCAAGCTGGCGCCTAGTCGAAGTAGGCGCGCGCGCTCCGTCCCCTACCCTTCGAACGGGTGGCAGCGAAGCTGGCGCCTAGTCGAAGTAGACGCGCGAGCTCCGTCCCCTACGCTTCGAACGGGTGGCAGCGAAGCTGGCGCCTAGTCGAAGTAGACGCGCGCGCTCCGTCCCCTACCCTTCGAACGGGTGGCAGCGAAGCTGGCGCCTAAGTCGAAGTAGACGCGCGCGCTCCGTCCCCTACCCTTCGAACGGGTGGCGGCGAAGCTGGCGCCTAGTCGAAGTAGACGCGCGCGCTCCGTCCCCTACCCTTCGAACGGGTGGCGGCGAAGCTGGCGCCTAGTCGAAGTAGACGCGCGCGCTCCGTCCCCTACCCTTCGAACGGGTGGCCGCGAAGCTGGCGCCTAGTCGAAGTAGACGCGCGCGCTCCGTCCCCTACCCTTCGAACGGGTGGCAGCGAAGCTGGCGCCTAGTCGAAGTAGACGCGCGCGCTCCGTCCCCTACCCTTCGAACGGGTGGCAGCGAAGCTGGCGCCTAGTCGAAGTAGACGCGCGCGCTCCGTCCCCTACCCTTCGAACGGGTGGCAGCGGAGCTGACGCCTAGTCGAAGTGGACGCGCGCGCTCCGTCCCCTACCCTTCGAACGGGTGGCAGCGCAGCTGGCGCCTAGTCGAAGTCGACGCGCGCGCTCCGGCCTCTACCCTTCGAACGGGTGGCAGCGGAGTTGACGCCTAGTCGAAGTCGATGCGCGCGCTCCGTCCCCTACCCTTCGAACGGGTGGCAGCGCAGCTGGCGCCTAGTCGAACTAGACGCGCGCGCTCCGTCCCCTACCCTTCGAACGGGTGGCAGCGAAGCTGGCGCCTAGTCGAAGTAGACGCGCGCGCTCCGTCCTCTACCCTTCGAACGGGTGGCAGCGGAGCTGACGCCTAAGTCGAAGTAGACGCGCGCGCTCCGTCCCCTACCCTTCGAACGAGTGGCAGCGCAGCTGGCGCCTAGTCGAAGTAGACGCGCGCGCTCCGTCCTCTACCCTTCGAACGGGTGGCAGCGGAGCTGACGCCTAAGTCGAAGTAGACGCGCGCGCTCCGTCCCCTACCCTTCGAACGGGTGGCCGCGCAGCTGGCGCCTAGTCGAAGTAGACGCGCGCGCTCCATCCCCTACCCTTCGAACGGGTGGCAGCGAAGCTGGCGCCTAGTCGAAGTAGACGCGCGCGCTCCGTCCCCTACCCTTCGAACGGGTGGCAGCGAAGCTTTATGATGCGGTGCTGTGCTAAAAAGACTCCTGGAATCGCGCTGCCCCCTGATCTGCCAGGGTTAGGTTTCCGTACTCTGCGACCTGTCGCGTCCAGGGCACGCGGCGGCCTACGACTGGTGGGTGGTAGGATGTGGACAGTTGCGTGTTTGCAGCCGCTCGCCTCTTCCCTAGGCAAGGGGGACACGGGGCGGTTTGTGACGGCCCTTGGCGCCTGTGAGTCGCGACCTTCCAGCGGAGGGCGGGGGGTTGCGCTAGATGGGCGCTTGTATGACTGCGGTCGCGCCTCGTACACGGGCCTTCGCGACCCTTCGCTTTTAATTACAGGGAATCGTGTGGGGCGGGCCTTTACACCGCTGCGGTCGCATCCAGCACACGGACCGTTGCGACGCTTCGGTAGCGGCGGCATGGACGAGGTGGCTTGAAATAGCCCCCTCGTAACAGCGTCCCAGCACGTTTACGCCCTCTTTCCTGTCTGCTCCGCCTTCCACACCTTCGCGCTATCTTCACCACGTTAGTCTCGTCTTGGGAGGCATGGCTTCCAGTAGCGAGCGTGGCCAGGCGGTTGGTGGCCCTGCCATTCTCCGGCGATCCTCGCCGTTAGAGGTAAAATACGCGCTCCAAGAGCGCGACCCATCGGCGGCTGACCAGGAGCGGCTGGCGGCGGAGGAGGGAGGCACATTCTCCGGCGAGCTAGGCCCTTCGCTCGTGACCGAGAAGACGATCCAAGAGCTCTTGCGCGTGGGGAAGTTGTCCGGGCGGCCGGACGTACGATTGCCCGCCGGCGACGAGACGGAACCGTATCCCGAGAGGTCGGAGGCGGTCGTATTTGTTGCCTTTTTTGACGCTGGGCTCCGGATCCCAGCGGCGGCCGTGGTGGGCGACGTGCTGCGGACCTTCGGGCTGGAGCTGGCGCAACTGACTCCAAATGCCGTGGCCCGGCTCGCGGTGTACAGCTGGGCCTTGCGCTCGGGGGCGTGCCGGCCCAGCGCGTCGCTGTTCGCCTATCTCCACGAGGCACGCTGCCAGCCGAAGGGCCGGAAGGATGGGACGCTGTCAAGCTTCGGCAGCGTCTCTTTTATTCTTCGCTCGTCGTGCAAGAAGCTCTTCCCTGCGAACTCAACTCACGGGAAGTGGGAGTCTTACTGGATGAAGCGGTGGTTCTACCACCGTGTGGAGAGCGGGAGCGGCCTTGAGTGCACAGGCCGACCAATCGCGTTCAAGCCCTCGCCCGGCCGAACGCTCGATGATGAGGACAAGCGAAGGGTCAAGCGGCTCGTAGGCGTGGCCGCCCGCCTCAACATGCGCGACCTTGCCGAAGAGTACGTGATGTACGGCGTGGCACCGCTTGCCCACGACTGGCGTCTTGCCGCCGAGAGGCATCGAGACAACAATGTTTCGCCGTGGGTTTGCTCGCTACCGGCGCCGCCCGGCCCCCGTAAGCCTCGATTGCGGCCCTCCTTTGTTGACGTAAAATGCGTTGTATGCTGATGCCATTCTCCTTTGCTACAAGGATTTCCTTGGAGGAGGCGGAGCAGGCCGCGCGCGTATTTTTCGGGCCGTACACTGCCAGGGAGCACGAGCAGCGCGCGGCTGCTATCGCCAAGGCGGGGCTGGGGCGAATAAACCGCGTGTGCGAGGTCCTGGGCCTTGCGGTGCTGGACCGTGTCGCTCTAGATGATGGTGGAGCGAAGAAGACGAAGACCTCGTCTCGGAAGAGGGGCCGCAGCGGGACGCCTGCCGCGCCTGCTGCTAGTATTTCCGAGGGCGCGGCGGGCACGGAGTCAGACTCGGCGAGGTACGCCGATTCGGGCTTGGGTGGTGCCGGCGCCGAAGGCGAGGTGTCCGGCGAGCGTCCCGGACGGTGGGTTTGCCGCGGGCAGCCGGAGGGGGGAAGCCTCACCGCCCGCCGTAGTCGTCGAGGCGGACCCCGTGCGGACCGGCGATGGCGGGGGGGGAGACTTCGACCGCGGCCGCTGTGGTGCCGGAGGCGCCCTCCGCGGGGGCGTACGTAGCCGTGCTGTCTTTGGCAACGGCGGCGGGGACCGAGGGACCCCCTTTGACGACTGCCACCGTGGAACCTTCGCCCCCGGGCGCAGCAGCCGCGGGGTCTTCCCCAACCCCGGCTGCGGGGGCGGTAGCGCTGCTGGCCGCCCCGGCCAAACGGCCATGTGTGCGGCCGGAGCTCCACCGGACACCGCGGGGGTTCGTCGTGGCTACGGGCATCAGAAGCTTGTGGGACTCCCGCGCAAGCACCGGGGGACCCGCGGCCTATGCACCTTCTGCCCCTCTGGCCCCACCGTCCGCCGCACAGGGACAGCTGTCGTCCTCCCCGAACGCGGAGGCCTCTGCTTACGGCGGGAGCATCCCTTCTGCTACCGAAGGTAGGGTGGCTTGGCTTACTCTGGTGTATGCTTTTATGCCTTGGGGTGGTCACCCGCATCCTTATTTTCAGCGTTGCTCATTCCGGAGGGGGAGCATCCGACGGAACACGGGGCCTCCGAGCCCGTGAACCCTGCGGACTTCGTGCCGCCTCTGGAGACGCTGAGGGCGTGGCGCGGGATTGTGAATGACGCGGCCACGAGCGTCGATCCGCAAGTGCTGCAGGCCTATGGTGCGGGGCGCCTCGAGGACGCTTTCGAGGTGTCTGGGGTGAGGGTAAGTACTCATGCGACCACGCCTGAGTTTAGCTGAGTTTGCTAAGTCTTTTCCCTTCTACAGACACTCGTGCTGGGGCAGGCCCTGCAAGCGGCCTATGCTCGTAGCCAAAAAGCGCTCGAGGATAGGCTGCGGGCCGCCGAGGGGGAGCTGCGCGAAGCCTCTGGCGCCCGCTCTGCCCAGGACGCCCGCATCCGCCAGCTGGAAGCGGAATGCGCCGAAGCGAGGGCGCACGCCGAGGGGCTTGTTGCGTCGGCGCGGGAATCAGCCGCAACAGCTGCTGATGAAAAGTTCACGGCGGAGCGGGACGGGCTCCTGGAGCAGGTCGCCGCGCTAGAGAAGGAGAAAGGCGAACTTGCCTTGACTCTAGCGGAGCGCAACCGGACGCTGGGCGACGCCTCGGTGGTTGCCTGGGACGCCATGCAAGCGCTGGAGAGCCATCTTCAAGGGCTGGTGGCGAAGGTGCCGGGACGCGCCTTCGGTCCGGAGGAGCTGTCTCGGACGCTCCGCTGGGTCGGGGATGCCGCCAACGTCGCGCGCGACGCGGCGACGTCCTTCGGCACTCACTGCGCGTACACTTCAGCCTGCTTGGTGTGCGCGCTCCTCCAGCACCGCGGTTGTACGCATGTCGCGGGGCTAAATTACCCCCAGCTGGAGATGCCTGGCGGGGCCGGAGTAATGTCCGGCGCCGTCCGCTCCGCTCGCCGTGCCCTTGGGCCCTTCTGCGACCGGATCTGGGATCCCGTCGGGGCGGAAGCTGTGCGGATCGAGCTCCAGAAGTCGCTCTACAGGACGGGGAGCCTCGGCCAATTTCTGGACGGGGTCCCTCGATGCGATGATGGCGGCGCTGGGCCCTTCGAAGGCGCCGGGAATCCGCAGGTCTGATGCCGCGGCGCCTGGTGTAGGCGTGCGTTGTACTGTCCCTTGTCTTTGCTAATAAAGCGCACACTTTCTGCATGCCTGCTGATTTTTACCTATATCCCGGGCAGCTTTCCTGCTGGGGCCGGCTTCGGGCGGCCGACCTTTCAACCCGACGACGCCTTCAACGGTGGCGAAGGGCCGAAGATTCGCTCGATTTTTGGGCGAGCCGGCCTTCTTCAAGCGAGGCCCCAACTTTAGCGCGTGTTAAGGACGAACCCGCGGGGTAGCGGCTTAGAGCGGCCTGAGGTGTTGGCGGACCTTTGTACATGTGATTCTTCCGGTAATCAGACCTCGTGGCATTTTACGATGTGCGCTGTGTGTTGATGCCGCCGTTGGCGACGTAGCTGCGCTAGGGTTCCGTAGAACGGACAGTCCGCAGGCTGACGTATGCGGAGGCAGACCTCCGCAATTTGCCTTGCTTTATAGTCCGGGGACTCGCGCGTGCGGAGGCAGGCCTCGACGCTACGTCTTATTTAGAGTCCGTGGACTATTGCGTGCGGAGCTGGGCTCGACGCTACGTCTTCTTTATAGTCCGGAGACTCGCGCGTGCGGAGCTAGGCTCGACGCTACGTCTTATTTAGAGTCCGTGAACCATTGCGTGCGGAGCTAGGCTCGACGCTACGTCTTATTTATAGTCCGGAGACTCGCGCGTGCGGAGCTAGGCTCGACGCTACGTCTTATTTAGAGTCCGTGGACTATTGCGTGCGGAGCTAGGCTCGACGCTACGTCTTCTTTATAGTCCGGAGACTCGCGCGTGCGGAGCTAGGCTCGACGGTACGTCTTATTTAGAGTCCGTGGTCTATTGCGTGCGGAGCTAGGCTCGACGCTACGTCTTCTTCATAGTCCGGAGACTCGTGCGTGCGGAGCTAGGCTCGACGCTACGTCTTATTTAGAGTCCGTGGACTATTGCGTGCGAAGCTAGGCTCGACGCTACGTCTTCTTTATAGTCCAGAGACTCGCGCGTGCGGAGCTAGGCTCGACGCTACGTCTTATTTAGAGTCCGTGGACTATTGCGTGCGGAGCTAGGCTCGACGCTACGTCTTCTTTATAGTTCGGAGACTCGCGCGTGCGGAGCTAGGCTCGACGCTACGTCTTATTTATAGTCCGGAGGCTCGCGCGTGCGGAGCTAGGCTCGACGCTACGTCTTATTTAGAGTCCGTGGACTATTGCGTGCGGAGCTAGGCTCGACGCTACGTCTTCTTTAAAGTCCGGAGACTCGCGCGTGCGGAGCTAGGCTCGACGCTACGTCTTATTTAGAGTCCGTGGACTATTGCGTGCGGAGCTAGGCTCGACGCTACGTCTTCTTTAAAGTCCGGAGACTCGCGCGTGCGGAGCTAGGCTCGACGCTACGTCTTATTTAGAGTCCGTGGACTATTGCGTGCGGAGCTAGGCTCGACGCTACGTCTTATTTAGAGTCCGTGGACTATTGCGTGCGGAGCTAGGCTCGACGCTACGTCTTATTTAGAGTCCGTGGACTATTGCGTGCGGAGCTAGGCTCGACGCTACGTCTTCTTTATAGTCCGGAGACTCGCGCGTGCGGAGCTAGGCTCGACGCTACGTCTTATTTAGAGTCCGTGGACTATTGCGTGCGGAGCTAGGCTCGACGCTACGTCTTCTTTATAGTCCGGAGACTCGCGCGTGCGGAGCTAGGCTCGACGCTACGTCTTCTTTATAGTCCGGAGACTCGCGCGCGCGGAGCTAGGCTCGACGCTACGTCTTATTTAGAGTCCGTGGACTATTGCGTGCGGAGCTAGGCTCGACGCTACGTCTTCTTTATAGTCCGGAGACTCGCGCGTGCGGAGCTAGGCTCGACGCTACGTCTTATTTAGAGTCCGTGGACTATTGCGTGCGGAGCTAGGCTCGACGCTACGTCTTCTTTAAAGTCCGGAGACTCGCGCGTGCGGAGCTAGGCTCGACGCTACGTCTTCTTTAGAGTCCGTGGACTATTGCGTGCGGAGCTAGGCTCGACGCTACGTCTTCTTTATAGTCCAGAGACTCGCGCGCGCGAGGGCGTCCCCCTGGTGCGTATTTTGTTTATACTCAGTCCCGTCACCTTGGCGACGGCGAGTGCACACGCTAACGTGCGTCTTTGGTTTATACTCAGTCCCGCCCTCCCTGGCGACGGCGAGTGCACACGTGAACGTGCGTCTTTGGTTTATACTCAGTCCCGCCCTCCCTGGCGACGGCGAGTGCACACGCGAACGTGCGTCTTTGGTTTATACTCAGTCCCGCCCTCCCTGACGACGGCGAGTGCACACGCGAACGTGCGTCTTTGGCTTATACTGTGGGGGCGCGCGCATTGGCCCAACCGGCGCGCGCCCTCACCGCGTGCTTGCATGTGACGAAGAAAAATTAACGGCAAACGGCGATCTTCATTATATCCCCGTTTGCGCGGGTGAGCGACTACAAAGGGTGAATATACTGACCGTTTGCCCTTGTGCGGTCGCTGCCTCTAGTCGCTAGACATCTGCAAGGCCCGCGCAGGCGCCAATGGATGACGCCACGGACCTCCGCGCTGTGACGTCGGCTCTAAGGGCGTCGCTGGGCTTCGCGACGCGGGCATCTGGTGCCTGGCTCGATGCGCCGAGCCATATCCTGGTCGCCTCGGACGGTGATGATGGTCCGGGGGCCCGGGATCTTCATGCACAGATAGCCGTGATGTGGTACCGCGCCGAAGGAGTTGAGGATTGGGCGCCCCAGAATGGCATTGTAGGGATACGGGAGGTCGACCACGTCGAAGGTGGCATCTTCGGTCCGCACATTGTCATCTCGGCCGAAGGAGACTTGAAGGCCGATCTGGCCCAGCGCCCGCAGGGGCTGTCCCCCGAAGCCCTGCAGTGGGATTCCCGAGGGCCCCAGGCGGCTTCGAGGAATCCCCATCTGGTCGAAGGCCGCCGCAAACAATACGTTCGCGGAACTACCCCCGTCCACCAAGGCGCGCCCCACGTCGCATCCCGCGATAGTGACCCGGATGACCAGGGGGTCCTGATGAGGGAAGTCCACACCTTGGGCGTCATCAGGTGTGAATGTAACCTCGTGCCGCGCCCATTCCGGCGGTGCTTGCGCTGGGTATGCCGCCACGTGATGTAGTCTTCGCGCGTAGGCCTTCTGCTGCCGCGCCGAGGCGAATTCCAGCGCAGAGCCGCCGGATATGACATTAATGACCCTGCGGTAGGTTGCGTCCGGGGCTTGCAACGACAGGAGGCCCTCCCGAGGCTGCTGTACGTGAGCTTGGATCCGCAAGGTGCCTTCCTAGGGTTGCATTCCCTGCGCCTGTACCTGCATCCCCTGCGCCTGTACCTGCATGGGGGCCTCGTATGGGAATTGGACGTGGGCCACCGCAGGCGGGCGCGCCTCCGGGTTCCTGTCCCTAGCGACGCTGTCGCGGAGCACCGCGATGGAGGTGCAGTTGCGGGTATCATGATTGCCGCGGCCATGGACTAAGCACCACAGTCCCTGATGCTGGTCGTCGTAATCTCCACGACCCTTATCGTCGCGGCCCCTGCCACGGCCGCGGCCCCGGCCACGGCGCCCCCGGCCGCCTCGGCCCGCTGGAGCACCCTCGTCGGACCCGCCTTCGATGTCAAGGACGTACCGGTTTCGCCTCGACCTTTGCTGGCCGCGCTTGGGCTGATCCGACGACTCCTTATGCGAGTTGTCCCTGCGGTCGGGCGCGTCCCTGGACGACTCCTGCTTACGCTTTCCCTTCGAAGAGCCGCCCTTCGGCGGATCTTCAGTTTTTGCCGAGGCTCCGGCCTGGTTTGAGTCGGAGTCGTCACCTTGCCTTCGTCGCGCGTCCTCCTCCGCCCTGGCATATTCTTCCATCTTGTCGAAGAGCTTCGCCACCGTCTTGATTGGCTTTCGCGCATTGTACTCGACCATCGGGCCCGGACGAAGGCCCTGTATGGCTGCATTGACGATGGTGGTCTCGTTGACGTCCTTCACTTGACATCGAATCTTGGCGAAGCGTTTGAAGTAATCCCGGAGCTTCTCCGAGGGTTTTTGCTTCACGGCGAAGAGTTGGTCTGCCTCGACCCGGTCGACGTAGTTTCCTTGGAAGTTGTTGTGGAGGCGGACGCGGAGCTGCTCCCACGCGTAGATGGAGCCCGGCTCTATGGTAAAAAACCAAGAGAGCGCCACTCCTTGTAGCGCGAGGGGGAGTCCCTTTGCCTTCGTGGTGTCGTCTCCGCCCGCGGCTTCGATCGCGGTTTCGTATACGTGTATGAACTCACGGGGGTCCGTGTCGCCTTTATACGAATCGATGGCGCTAGGGAACTTGAAGTCTTTGGGCCATGCCGCCTGCTGCAGCCCCGCCGAGAGCGGGGACTCCGGATCCACGCGCCGCAGCGGCCCGCGGCTGGACGTGGGGGCTTCGCGACTGTCCGCCCTCTCCGGCGCGGGCTCGGACGCGATTGCTGGCGCGGCCGGCTGACTCTGAGCCTCTTGTATATCTCTGACGGCTCCGCGAAGGTCCCCCAGCTCCTGCTGGAACGCGTTGAGAGCCGCCAGCAGGGCGCTTTCCATCCCCGGTGCGGGCGGGGTCGCTGGTGCTTCCGACGGGCGGATCGGCGCGGGGACGACCGCGTCGCGGGGTCCCGAGCTGCCGGTCGCTCCGTCGCGGCTACCTCGGACCGCCCGGTCCGCACCGCCGGCGAGGGTTGCAGTGGGGGCGGCGAGGTCAGCTGTCGTCGCGTCGGCGGGGTCGGTTGTCGCTGCACCCGTGTCGACATCTTCGACCGCCGGGTCCGTCCTCGCGACGCCGGTGGCGGGGTTGGTCGTCGCTGTGCCGGTGACGGGGTTGGTCGTCACCGCGCGAACGCCGGCGTCTTCGGCCACCACGCCTGCAGACCAAACAGAGAGAGAGATGGTAGTGGAGAGTGATGAAGATAAGTGTAATGGCCTGGGTCCTCCCCATGGCTTCTCATCATATATATATACATGAGGAGTGCTTTTACGGTTTTACCATTACATCTGGTTATCCCCCTGGGGGCAGTTATGTCATTACACATGGCCTATTCTGGGCCTTATACCTTCCTACCAGGCCTGCTGGGTTTAGGTGGGGGCCACCCCTACGACATGCGGTTTTCCCCTCCCCTATTTAAGGAGGCCGCACCACTTTAGTTTTCCTTTGGGTTTTTCTTAAGAGATTATTCTGCTTAGCAGTTTCGCCGCATGTTCGGTTAAGGAACCCCAACTTATGAACTTAATATTTATTCGCAATACAGATTGCATCTTTTACTCTCTTGCTTGTGTTCTCGATTCGCTTGCAGGAGATAGCCTTCTTGGCGAGGTCAATCGTGTTCGACACGGTTGATAACCAACGGAGCAGTGGTGTAGTGATTGCGAGGGGTTCGGTCTATTTTGGTCGGAGCCTTTGGATCATCAACGTCGAGATCTCCATAATCGACTTATCTGTACCTCTCGGAACATCGGGCCATCGTCACATCAGTTTTATGCGATGTTATGCCTATGACGGTATGTCATTTACTGCTGGGCCATCCATAGTTGTTTGATCACAATGTACAACGTGATGGATGAGCCAATACTTATAACTTCAAGTGGGTAGGTAAGAATAGGGTTTTACTACTGCTTACTCCTCAAATACAAGCCGCTGAATCAAAATGTTAAGAGAAATCACAGCTTGTTGTCCAGCAAAGTAAGCCAATGGTAAGCACTGGAAAGATTCTAATTGCAATAAGAACCGATTTGAAAGATGTGAGCAATGATTCTAGTGTTATGCACTTTGTTCTTGTTTATAAGGACACTAAGGTTACGCTTATAACTAATGATCTAAACACTCTACCAAGTGCTGTCTAGTCGTTGCTATAGTTATACGACAATGTGTTGGACCGAAATGGCGACAGAGGGGGGGGTGAATGTCGATCTCTTAAAAATCAACCCCTCAAAAGTACTCACGAAAACATTCCTCTCCAATAGCTATGAGAAGCTATGAAGTGGATGAGAAGGATCTCTGGAAGACCAAGAAAATGAAACAAGTGAAGAGAACCCAACAAAAGCATCAAGCAAAGCAGGCTCCCAGGGGGTGGCCGGTCAGACCGCTATTGAAGGGCCGGTCTGACCGGTCACATACCGCCGGTCTGACCGCCCAATACATGGCGATCTAACTGCCCTTGGTTCCCCAGTCTGACCGCTCCAAGAGCGCCGGTCAGACCGCCCCCCTATCCCAGGCAGCCCGAGAGAGCTCTGAAAAATCTGAAACTGGGAAGAAACTTCAGATCTTCGACAATCAAGGCAAATAGTGGTTTTCTTTTATTCTTTTTGACCCAAAGCCTTACTAAAACATACCAAATAGCAAGGGGCCTTTGGGAAACAAAGAAACCACACTAAGAAACAAGAATTTCAGATTTGGGTAAAAATCTGAAATCTTGCTAGAATCAAGCCAAAACTTAAATTACTCCCCAACCTTTGATCCTTTGGCCATGAAACTTTGAGGATAGCAATATAATAGCCTCAGGACTCCACATGCAAAGTTTCATGCCATCTCAAGAAGTAAAACCTGGAAAGCCTCAAAACCCTAGAAGAGGAAATGAAGAACAGATGAAGCCAAACACTCAAATCTAAGATTAAACATTTGTCTCTGGGATTCTAGCTGACCAAATGATCTAAAATCATAACCCCATCACAGAGCAACCCATTTTGGGCCTTCTCCCCAAGAATCGCGCCAAAAACAAAAATCTCAGAAATCACACATAGAAGGTATCGAAGGAAAATAAGCAACAGAGAGCTAGAGACTCAATCAAACTCAAATAAAACCATCTTGGATTGATAATGAGGAAGAGAGATACATGATTGCATAGAGTATCAACTCATACCATCCCTACAACCCCATACATGCTTGAATTATCAAGAACTCCCTACATCCTTACTCAAGAACACACAGAGCACAACGTACAAAGGGAGACACCAAGGGAAAACACCCTGTATCCTTCTACCAACCCTCAACCACTAAAGCCTCAAAGCAAAAGACCTCTCCAAAGGCTCTTTTGACTCACTAAAACCCTAACTCTCTCCTCAATCCCTTGGAGTGCATGGGTGGACATGCAGCCACCAACATCTATTTATAGCATTTGGCTAACGGGTCTCCAACTCGTTACGCCCGCTAAACCCGAACGGAGCCCGCTCCCGCTTTTGCAGCCTCGTGAAATTACCATTTCGCCCCTCCTGCACCTTCCGGGAAGCTTCCGTGTTCCTTGTCGTCCAAGCCTCGCAACCACCTCGAGTCTCCGCTGTCTTCGACACATCTCGACCGTTTTGACCTCGACACCGCTCGTGTCTAGTCCGGTCACCTCGTGTCTCGCCACGACTCCGTCTCGAAGTCCTGCAGCCAACACAGACAAGAAACACATCAAATAGCACCGCTCGGTACATGTAAGCATAAATGCATTAATGAAATAGTCCAAACCTGACAAGTCGACATAATACGCATCCTAACCATTTTGACCAGGTTTGACCAAGTTCGACCGAGCCTGATTGCACCACGCAACGTCAAGGACCGAACCAACCAAATCAAACTCGACTTTCCTAAACCGATGACAATTGCTCATCACATACAAGGGATGACCCTCACATGGTCTCTCAATCTCCCCCTTGATGAGTATATTAACAAACCCAGAAAAAGCGCAAAGTTGAGTTTGAAATGCAAGAAAGAAGTCAAACATGGTCCAAAAGAAGGAAATGAAGCTAATGACCATGTCGACACAAGGAGCACAAGAAAGAGAAATTTTTCCTCAAAGTTCCCAAAATGACTTTTTCTACCACTATTCTTGTCGGACCCTGGGTTTAACCAACCCAAAATCCTCTGTGAAGATAGTGCACTATTCCCTGGATCAGTAGATAGTGCTCACAGATTACATTACTGGATCATTTCATACACGGTACAATCCATATTATTACAATACCAGAGTGCGTGCGGCCCATATAGGGACACGAATTACAAAAGGGGCCGTCAAGCCAAATAAGTTCAGTACACAAGTAACATAACAGCGGAAGCAAGATAGGAGGACTCATCACCCTACAGGCAGGCGACCGGATAACCCAGGTGCGATTAATATTATCCAGCGATCTGGCTAATCTTAAACGCACCTAATTTATTAACTTGGTCGACCAGACTGTGGGGAGAGGCTAGAATCTATTCTAACTATCACCATCTTCATGTCCTTCTTCGGCTTGGTCCTGGTAGAACTCGTACTGCCCTTGATTTGCAAGCTCTGGGGAAAGGGGGGTAGCGAGCGAGTATGAGCACAACAACCGTGCTTTGCGAGCCAACATACAGAATGCAAATACTATTATGCAAGGTTGATTCAAGGAGGGCTTAGGTTCTTTTATTTGCGCAAAGCTACAGTTGCAAATATTATACTTACAAACCACTAATTCTAGCATTTGTTAAGACCAATTTGATAAAGTTAAATTGTGCAGTATGTATAGAACAGTGTTGGCTCCATCCACCAGTTACATGGTTCCAACCACCAATGCTAAATTTTTAGATAGTCAATATCACTGGAGTACTTCCCTCTAGGAAAAATTCAAAGCTCGGAGTACCTCCCTCCAACAATTATTCTTCCCAACCCCAAAGTTTTTGAAAATAGAACTAGCTCGAGTAAGTTCCCATGTCCGCCCCAAACCGTGGGCACGGCTATTCGAATAGTTTACGCTCTGCAGAGGTTGTACACTTTACCCACAAGAAATAAATTATCCTAATAGCCTACACGCTTCCTTAGGCATGAGGCCCAGATAATCCATCACATAGCCTTTACCTTACCCTGATTTAGCTAAATAACACCCGCTGAGGTTTCGCCGCTGACGGGCTAAATCCACCACAGTCAGAGGCCCCCTCTTGCGCCATCTGGGTACAGTCTTTCCCTGTCCCTAACTCTCAATGGTGTTATCTAACTAAGTCCTGGCAAGTTAATCAGCTAGGTCATACCCATATAGACATGTGGTCGTACTGTTTTACATAAGGAGGTCGTCACAAGATTCAGTCCTTAATTTGTCCGGGCGGTTCTGTCCACAACCCAGGTTCTCGTGCGATATCAGCACCAATCCTACTTACCATCCGCCCAGACATGTGTAGCAGGTTTTGAGGGTTTTGAGAAGCATAGAAATAGTTGTAACAAAATACTCAGTCACTTACATCCCATGACTAGCCCAAAACAAGTTTTTATGTTTTTGGAATATTAATGATCAGGACAACTAGTGCCCTGGACTTGACCAGACTAGCATAGCTTAAATTGACTTATAGCTAATTGCGTTAACATTATTATCTATGGTGACAAGGGATAATTGTTTCAAGTTATCAAGGGGTGGCATATTAGATTTTTCTAGAACATCAAATGGGTGTATAGCTACCTTACAACTTTAACATATACGTTTACATAAAATAGCGCATGCAGTTTGAGTAGTTAAAGGAAAATAACTTTGCAAGAATTTAGGAGCAAAATGATCAAATGCTGACTCGCCTTGGTCGTAGGCAGGAGGTTCTTGCTGGTCTTGCGGTAAGTCTTCCTGGGGCTCAGGAGCAGCTTCGAACTCTACTCGATCGCGAAGAACCGGTGCAACATACAATAGCAAAAGGACTAATAAGCATAAAATAACGAGCAAATGAACTCCAAATTGAACCCACCCGAAACCAACAGAAAGATAATGAATTTAGAAAATTTTAGAAACAAGTTTCACTCCAATCGGAGCTACGACGAGAAAGAACGAGCTCTTCAAAGTCTTAATTTCAGGAAAATCCCACAAATAACAGGGGAGAGAGAGTCCTTTCGCTGACATGCGGGTCCCACGGGTTTTATTTTAGAATTTCATTTTTTATTTTTCGTTAATCGTCCAGAGGCTGATGGGTGGGACCGGGGCACTGTGCAAACAGTAAAGGGGGGCCCACTCGTCAGTGGTTCATTCTTTTATAACCGGTTATTAACAAATTTTAATTCGTTCTGCGGGTCCCACTGGTCAGTCAAACGTTCCATTTTAAACCCGCCCGGGCCCACAGGTCGGCGGCACGTCGGCGACGTCTAATCCCAGCGGTTAGTGGCTAACCGGGGATTAGGCGCGGGAGCAGAGCTCCGCTGGTCCGAACGGCGGCGAAGCTCGCCGGCGGTGAGGGGAGCCACGGCCGCGCAGGGCGACGCTCAAAATGGTCAGCTCGACACCGTGCGCACCGGCCGGAGGTTCGAATCGGCGGAGGGAGCTGGGTGAACGACGGCGGCGGGGTGAACGACGGCGGGACCAGGGGAGGCGCGCGACGGCAAACCCTGCGACGAGAGAGCAATCCAAGAACAGGGGAGCTTCTTTGGGCATCCAGAAACTCACCGGAACAGGGAGAAGAGCTTGGGGAGGTCTGTAGAGGGCTGGCGGCGAGGAGCTCGAATAGCGGAGGTGGTCGACCGGTGTTGGGGAAGACGAGGCAACGGGGCTTCCAACCGAGGGCACAGGCGGCTTCCTGAGGCGGCGAGGACGCCTTGGTTGCGGAGAATCGGCCGAGGATCCTCTGGAGCGGTGGCAGCAGAGGGTGGCCGGAGGTGGGGAAGATCCGACCGCCGACGAGCTGCAAAAGGGCAGAGGCCGATTAGGTGAGCCAGGAGCTTCTCAAGGGTGAATGGAACTCGGGGAAAGAGGTAGTGCCGGTCGGGGTCCTCCGGAAGACGCTGGCGGCGGTGGCGGCCCGAAGAGCGGCCGACGACGGTGGTTTTTGCTCGGGATTTTGGCAATGGAGAGGGTGCGGCTATTGGGCGCGTGTCACAGGCTTTTATAGCCAAGGAAGAGGGGTGCGGGAATGCGCGGAGTAAATGCGGCCGAAGCTCCTCCCTCGAAGCGCAATCGAGTGCTGCGTGCGTGGAGGGGCTATCGCCAAGCTAGGCGGGGAGGGGGATTAACTGGCATTAGGCGCACTCATGGCCGCGGGTGAGGAGTAAAGACGCGCGGGGGAGAGATAATGCAGCTGGGTGGCTTGAGGGCGGAGCACGGCAGCGCGGTGGCGTCGACACGCGGGGCGGCCGGTCCAATCGGCGGCGACGGGCACTCATGGCGGTGCTTGAAGTCGGGGTGGCGTCCATCCGGCCTCCAGCCATTGATGGCGCGGAGTTGACAGCGGGGTCGCCGATCTTCGGCAGCTGGCCGCCATGGCGAGGGGGAGGGCGACGCGCGGGGAAGCTAGCGCGCGGGGCGCAGGCCTAGCGCTGCTGGAGGCGGGCGGCGGTGCGGCGTGCCGCCACGGAGCCTATGCGCCAGCTGGGAAAGGGGGGGACCGGGGGCGGCTCGCCTGGTGCAGTGGGCGGAGGCGGGGATCGCGAGGAGCAGGGCGTCGGGAGGAGGAAGAAGGAGGGGAGCGGCGCTGGGCTGGGCTGGCCGAGGAAAAGAAGTAGGCAAGCGGGCCGGGCCGGGGAAAAGGAATAAGGGGGAGGGGAGAAAAGGGCTGGCCCACCCGGGAAAAAATTTTAGGGATAAAATCCATGGGCTGAAAAGAAGAAACAAAGGCAATCAAAAGAGAAATTTTCAAATTTTAAAACTAACTTTAGAAATTCCAAATTCCAGAATATACTTTTAGCCAAATTAAATTATTTTAAGCAATAAAATGGCAGATCCAAAAATAGGATGTTACAAATCCTACCCCCCTTAAACGGAATCTCGACCCCGAGATTCGAGCTGCGTTGGAAACAATGAGGGATAATCCAATTTGAGCTGATCTTCACGTTCCCAAGTCGCTTCTTGCTCGGAGTGGTTGCCCCACTGAACTTTGCAGAGTCGGATAACCTAATGTCGGGTCCGCTTCTCCATGGTGTCAAGGATCCTGATTGGCTGCTCTGGGTAGGTCAAATCCTTTTGGAGATGAATTGACTCAATTGGAGCTTGCTCTTCAGGGACTCGAAGGCATTTCTTGAGTTGAGAAACATGGAACACATTGTGTACTTCCGATAAGCTGTCCGGTAGCTTTAATTGGTACGCGACTTCCCCACATCTTGCGGTTATGGGGTAAGGACCAATGAACCTTGGTGCAAGCTTGCCTTTTACTTTAAATCTCCGAACTCCTCGAAGGGGTGATACCTTGAGATAGACATGGTCTCCCACTTCAAAGGATAGATCTCTACGGCGATTATCAGCATAGCTCTTTTGCCGGGATTGGGCAGCTTGAAGACGATCCCTAATTAATCTGACCTTCCCTTCTGCCTGTTTAAGGATCTCTGGGCCAAACACATACCCTTCTCCTGCTTCTGACCAATGCAGGGGAGTCCTACACCTTCTACCATACAAGGCCTCGAAGGGTGACATTTTTAGACTTGACTGAAAACTGTTGTTATATGAAAATTCTGCATAGGGTAAACATCTTTCCCAATCCGAAGTAAATTCGAGGGCACAGGCCCGAAGCATGTCCTCCAGAATTTGGTTTGTCCTTTCAGACTGCCCATCTGTCTGAGGATGAAATGCTGTACTGAAAGCTAGATGGGTCCCTAATGCTTCATGTAGGCTAGCCCAAAAACGCGAGGTGAACTGGGAACCTCGGTCTGAGACTATCCTCTTAGGTACTCCATGCAAGCACACGATGCGGTTTACATATAACTCAGCTAATTTATCACCCTTATAAGTGGTCTTCACAGGGAGAAAGTGGGCAACCTTGGTTAACCTATCCCCAATAACCCATATGGAATCGTATCCCGACTTGGTACGAGGTAGGCCGGTTATAAAATCCATCCCGACTTCTTCCCATTTCCATTCGGGAATTTGCAAGGGCTGCAACAATCCGGCAGGTCTTTGGTGCTCGGCTTTAACTCGTTGGCACACATCACAATAGGCTACATACTCAGCAATATCTCTCTTCATACAAGGCCACCAATATAATGTTTTAATATCCTGGTACATTTTGGTGCTACCGGGATGAATGGTGTAAGATGAGCTGTGTGCTTCCTTAAGTATTAATTCCTTAAGATCCTTATGATGGGGAACGAAAAGGCGTTTCTCATACCACAATGTTCCTTGCTGATCTTCTAGCATTTTAGGAGCTTTCCCTTTAGCCATGAGGGCTTTAAATTTTTGAGTCCCAGTATGCCCCTTCTGAGCTGCCTTGATCTGGTCTTTTAGAGTTGGGTGTACTTCCATTGTAGCTAGGGTTCCCTGCTCAACTATTTCCAAGTTAAGAGCTTTGATTTCCTCAAGAAGCTTATCATGGAATCCTTGCTCTATAATGGCATTGCAGTAAGCTTTGCGGCTTAAGGCATCAGCCACTACATTAGCTTTTCCAGGATGGTAGTGAACGTCCAAGTCATAATCCTTGATTAATTCCAACCATCTTCTTTGCCTAAGATTGAGATCTGCCTGGGTAAAAATATACTTGAGGCTCTTGTGATCCGTATAGATATCACAATGATTCCCTATCAGGTAGTGTCGCCAAATTTTTAGTGCATGCACTACTGAGGCTAATTCCAAATCATGAGTGGGGTAATTATCCTCATGGGGACGGAGTTGTCTGGATGAATAGGCTACAACCTTTCTTTCTTGCATAAGCACACATCCAAGACCTTGACGTGAAGCGTCACAGTATACCTCGAAATCCTTGTGTATATCGGGTAAGGTTAATACCGGAGCTGTTGTTAATCTTCTCTTTAGTTCCTGGAAACTCTTCTCACAGTTCTCAGACCATTCGTACTTTTTATCTTTCTTGAGAAGATGAGTCATGGGCTTAGATATCTGAGAAAATCCTTCGATGAAGCGCCTGTAGTATCCTGCCAGACCCAGGAAACTACGCACTTCTGTCACCGAGGTTGGTTGCTTCCACTCCAACACTGCTTCTACCTTAGCAGGATCTACTGCCACTCCTGTAGAGGTTATGATGTGACCTAGGAAACTGACTTCTTGTAACCAAAAGTCGCATTTGCTGTACTTGGCATACAGCTGATGCTCCTTGAGGGTCTCTAGGACTAGTCTTAAGTGTTCTGCATGCTCTTCTACTGTCTTTGAATAGATTAGGATATCATCTATGAATACAACCACAAATTTATCCAGGAATTTCATAAAAACCTTATTCATCAAATTCATGAAGTAAGCTGGAGCATTGGTCAATCCAAAGGACATGACAGTATACTCGAATAAACCATAACGAGTGGTGAAGGCAGTCTTTGGAATATCCTCTGGTCTTATTTTAAGTTGGTGGTATCCTGACCTCAGGTCTATTTTAGAAAAGACTGCGGCCCCTGTCAACTGGTCAAATAAATCATCAATCCTGGGTAGGGGATATTTATTCTTGATGGTTACCTCATTGAGAGTCCGGTAATCTACACACAACCTAGCAGTGCCATCCTTCTTCCTAACAAAGATCACGGGTGATCCCCAGGGAGACGAACTAGGCTTGATAAATCCTTTCTCCTGTAGATCCTCAATTTGTGTTTTTAATTCTTCCAATTCATCTACTGCCATCCTATATGGTCTCTTAGCTATTGGGGCAGTACCTGGCTTTAGGTTAATTACAAACTCAATATCTCGATCAGGTGGCATACCTGGTAATTCTTCGGGAAAGACTTCTGGGTATTCCCGAACTATAGGTGTCTCTTCCAAAGGTTTTCCCTCAATATGATGCACTGCAGCCTTTAAAGGAGGGCGATCCGTTTTAACTTTAATGATCAGACCTGGGTGCTTGTTGAGTATGACCTTTCTATTAGCACAATCTATTATACCTTGATTTTTGGCCAGCCAATCCATTCCTAGGATAACATCCAGTGTTTGGGATTGCAGGACTAACAGGTCTGCTGGAAGATTAAGACTTTCCATGGTGATTTCCACCTTAGGGCTTACTATGGTAGCAGTTAGAGGTCCCGCTGGTGAGCTTAACACTACTGGCCTTTTCAGCCTGAAGGTTGGTAACTTAGCTTTTGCCACAAAGCCCTTTGAAATAAAAGAGTGCGAAGCCCCAGAATCAAACAAAACTTGCGCAGGGATAGACTTAACAGAGAACGTACCCATTAATACTCCAGAAGTGTCCTGAGCGTCCTCTGCTGTGATGTGGTTCACTCGGCCCTGAGTCGGTGTGGATGAAGCTCTGGATGCTTGAGGGTTTTGGAAACTTCTGCTGGCTGCTGAAGACTGTGCTCTCGAGGCGGTGGCCCCTACATTGAACTTGGTTGTGGTACCCTGGCGGTCAGGACATTTATTGGCGAAATGCCCCTTTGCACCGCAGTTGAAGCAATGCAGATTTGCAGCTGGATTAAGTGATGGGGTCTGCCCTGGGGGGTGAGGCGCACGAATAACACTCCCTCCTGAACGTGGTGCTGGGTTTGTTCCTGTAGGTGCTGAAAATGCTCCCTGACGGAAGGAGGGATTATACACTGGCCTTGATTGGAAACCACTTTGAGGTCTTGCTGACACCCATTTCCTTTTACGGCTTGCTTCTAAGAGCTTTCTTTCATTTTCCCAAATGAGAGCCTTATTGACCAGATGATGAAAAGTGGGGTGATCATGCAAGATCAATTGTGCTCTCATTTCTTCCTGCATCCCTTCCAGAAAGCGATCCACCTTCTCTTCTTCTGTTGCTATGTCTGTTGGGGCATACCGAGCCAACTGATTAAATTTAGTGAGGTAATCATTTACTGACATGTTACCTTGTTTCAGCATACGGAACTCATTCCTCTTCATCCTCATTATCCCAGTAGGAACAAAGTTTTGACGGAATACGGTCTGAAACTCGGACCATGATATGAAAGGTTCAGCAGATTCAGTCTCTTCCCCTTCACTGGTTTCTTCCTCCTGTTCTCCTTCTTCTTCTGGTTCTTGCTGATCCCCTTGTTGTACAGTAGCAGCTGAGGTAGCTCCTCCATCTCTAGTTTCTTCTTCCTCTTCTTCTTCTTCTTCGGGCTCATCTTGAGAACTCCTTGTCCCACGAACTGCAAGAAAATTTTCCCACCAGGCTGCAGCTGCTCCCTTGAGTTGATAAGTAGCAAAGTCCACTTTATCCTCTTCTGCACAGCGAGCTAGACGAAGCTTCTTCTCTGTATCCCGTAACCAATCTTCAGCTTCCAGGGGTTCATTGGCTGAGGAGAATGCCATTGGTCTTGTTCTTAAAAAGTCAGATAGCCTGGAGCTTCGGTTGGCCGAACCTGCTTGCTGTCCAGCTAGCATTGCATGCAAAATCTGAGTCTGTTGAGCCATTATCTGGGCTATGGTGGGAGGAGCTGGAGGTGGGGGTGGCAAACTTCGAGCTCGACCACGTCCACGTCCACGTCCACGTCCTCTACCTCGGGCGGTTGCCCTTCTGGTGTTCGGCGCCATCTGAACACATAAGATAGTAAAACTTGAAAGAAAGGGAGACAGGGGTACATATACGAGGGGTCACTAGCCCTCTAATCACACCACAGAAGAACCAAATTAAGCTTGATAAACATGGCAATAAAGCATAAGGATTACATTAGTTCATTACAAAAGAGGGGTGGTATGACTCTTCGGTGGGGCCTACAAGCTTCACCGGGTCATATCATGCCCTCACAACGTCTACTACAGGGGGAGGATAGAGAAGTACAAAAGTGAGACCGGGAAAAGTGCTCGTACAACCCAAAAGCCTGCTAGAGAGCACTACCAACACTATCCTGCTGCTACTACTAGTCTGCTCCTAGTCCAAGTCTATCGGAGAACGAGAGCGGCTGCGGCTGCGGCTGAGGAGCGGCGACCCAGAGTCGGTGTCGGTGCGGGAGCGGGACCTGGTCGGAGAGCGGGTGAGACGGCGTCCACGACCGGAACCTGAAGTGTCAGCTGTCGGAGAAGCCGGAGGTGGGCGTGTGCTCTTACGAGCGGTAAGCCGAGTGCGGAACCCTGGGTGAGGGGTCGGTGCTGCGCCCCTGACAGTGGTAGCAGGTAGGGGCAGGGTACGCCCGGCTGGAAGCGGTACGGGCACAGGTGCGAGAAGTGCTGGTGCTGCTGAGACTGCTGCTGCTGCTGCTGACGAAGCCGGTGGTGGTGCTGTAACTGCTGCTGGTGCTGAAGTAGATGCCGCTGATGCTGCTGCTGCCGCAACTGCTGCTGCTGCTGGTGGAGGCAGGGGAGCTGGGACCCTCACAGGTGACGCCGGAGTGTAAGTCGGTGAAGACGGCGTGTAGTCGGCCTGGGCGCGAAGACGATCAAGCTCTCTCTCTGCTGCCATACGGTCCCGCTCAGAGATAGCAAGAGCGGTGTCCATCCCAGTCAGCTGGGACTGGAGTACGTCTGCGTGGAGGTAGCTGGAAACCAGGTGTGTGCGCAGCTGCCCTATCTCCTGAAGGGCCCGACCGTAGGCGTTGATCATCGCCTAGGTCAACTGGACCTGGTGGGTCAGTCGCGGGTCATCCACGGGGTCCGGGTACTCTGGAACCGGCCCTCCTGTGTACAGGATCGGGAAGAAGCTGAAAGGAGTCTGTGCTAGCTCTAACCCGTGCTGCTGCATCAGTCTGGCTGATGCAAGCTGAGCGGCGTCCTGGATCGCGTCGGAGCGGCTGCCTCGGGGATGAACGGTGCCGACGATAATGGGGCTGAGGGCATCCTCACGCGTGTAGACAAAGGCCTCCATGATCCAGGACTCACGGCCCTGAACCAGTGTCCTCCGTCCTCAGAAGATAGGCGGCTGGTCGTAGCGCAGAAACTGTAGCATCTGGCGAAGTAGCTCTACGTGCTCGAACTCGGTCTCAGCGTGGGAAAGGAAGTCCCAAGTGAGTGCAGACGAAGATCCGGCCATCTACAATTTTGAAGAAACAAGAGGTCAGAACAGATAAAATAAAAAGAGCTGCAGAAAAGTAAAGACTCTAAGAGTGATAAGAGTAGGAAACAATAACTCTATATTTTATCAAAAGTTTTATTAATACGTTTAAATTAGACACGAGCCTTAGGGTACGACCATTCTAACTAGGTTTCCTACAGTCGTATGCTCTGATACCAGCTCTGTCGGACCCTGGGTTTAACCAACCCAAAATCCTCTGTGAAGATAGTGCACTATTCCCTGGATCAGTAGATAGTGCTCACAGATTACATTACTGGATCATTTCATACACGGTACAATCCATATTATTACAATACCAGAGTGCGTGCGGCCCATATAGGGACACGAATTACAAAAGGGGCCGTCAGGCCAAATAAGTTCAGTACACAAGTAACATAACAGCGGAAGCAAGATAGGAGGACTCATCACCCTACAGGCAGGCGACCGGATAACCCAGGTGCGATTAATATTATCCAGCGATCTGGCTAATCTTAAACGCACCTAATTTATTAACTTGGTCGACCAGACTGTGGGGAGAGGCTAGAATCTATTCTAACTATCACCATCTTCATGTCCTTCTTTGCTGTAATACCCTGATCGTCGATTCGGCGTAAGTTTTAAAATAATCGCGGAGTCACCGGTTTTTCGGTAAATTGCGGGAAGGAAAAAATAAAAATTATACAACAGAGTAAAATGAATAAAATAAATTAAAAATTATAATAATAAACTCGGATGGGCTATCGGGAGAGTGGGCCGACCACCTTGGGCCGGAGGCCCAAGGGGTGGCCGCACCTCCCCCTCTCCCTCCCCTAAAACCCTAAGCCACTCTCCCCCTTTCCCCCCACAGCCGCCACCCCCCTTTCCCACCCTCTTGGGCGCAGCCCCCCTCCCTGGTTGGTGCCCCCACCCCCCACAAGTGCTGCTGCCATTGGAGCCAAGGAGAGGAAGGAGAAGGAGAAGAAGGAAGGAGAAGGAAGAAGAAGAAGAGGAGGAGGAAAAAAAAGGGGTGATCCATCATCTAGGTAATTTTTCCTCATCCCAAACCCTCTATTCTATGGAATAATTAGGGTTCTTGGCACGGATTTTGAAGGTAGTTAATAGATTAATTGCCCGATTAGAGATTAGCTGATGTCTGCCTGTAGATTGATTCGTGCAGCGTGTCTGTTCGCAAAGTTTTGACCTAGTAAACGAATTTTCCTGCGGACCTTCCCAAATGGAAAGTTGTAGAGAACTTCCAGACGCATCTCCTGTATTTGTTTCGGAATTTTATGCCTTGTTATCTGGGAGTTACAGGGTCAGGAATACTGCTGTTCGTCAGGCGAGCAGATTGGTACAGACCGACGGTAACCTGGGAATTAGAGGTCGTAAATGATTTTTATGACCATGTCCGTAATTTAGAAAGTTGTAGATAATTTAGAGATATAGCTGATGTATAAAATTCAGAATTGTTAGACACTTTTACTGATGTTGGGACGCATTTGTTTATTGCTGTCCAATCTGCCAGAACAGAGTTCTTCCTCTGTTTTGGGCATTAAATTACACCTAGCTGTGATCAAAATAAAAATAGGTGTTCTACATGAAAAATGTAGGCTTTTAAGAGATGAATCAAGAGAGATATCGTTTGCTGTAAATGGATCAATATTTTTAAAGTTACGAAAATGTTAAGCAGCACTGCTGCAGAGGGTAATTTGCTGAATTGTTGAGCGGAGTGGAGTTTGTGCGGGTTCGGGGTTCTAGCGGCGTTTTTAATTATTAATGTCATGTTTGTATGCTGTAGCTGTGTGCTGAGAGTTGCCTTTTGGACAGGTGGTCTTGTCCCTGAGCGCTCTTGATTTTACTTCGCTTCGTCGGTTTGAGGCAAGTAAACGTAGCGGTGGTTGCTACCGTTTAACTTGTTATTCCTTCTACTTTCAGTTTACATTATTATCATAATTTGATACATTATGCCATGATTGCATGATATCTTAATTGTGGAGATGGTAGCAAGTATTTATCCATTGATATGTTGATAATCTGCTAGTAGACATGCGGAAATCTTGCTTAATGTTATAATGTGGAACATGAAAATAACATGTGGTGGATGTGGATATGTCATGAGCATGTTGATGCTCCTTTCAGGATGGATTAATGTGATTTGTGATTATCATATCATATCATATCATATCATGTCATATGCATATGTGGATGTCACCGCACTTAGCCGCGATCGTACCGGTACAGCATCGTATATTGCCGTAATACGATGCACCTCTTATCCCGCGGGAAGCATCGTATATTGCCGTAATACGATGCACCTCAAATCCTGCCCTGGAAAGAGTGATGTGGAGCATAGCATTCATATGCATTGCATTGTGGAAAGATTCATTTGCATACATATGCAATATGTTGTGGTGAAGTTATTTTGTGGAATATTCAACTCATATTTGTAATGTGGATTATACAACTTCATAGTTGTAATGTGGAATTGGCTCATGTGAGCTATTTGTGGTATGAGGATTATGGTTGTGGACGTGGAATGGGGTTCGTCCCTTGTGTACGGTAAGGTTTGTGATTGTGGCATGAGATTCTTTTCTCTTGTATTAATTGTTGATAACAATTGTGGATGTGAGAAATAATAAAGTGTTGAAGTAAAACATACATATGTTTTATTGCTTTTGCTAGTTGTAGTGGTTGAGAATTTAAATTAGTCAAACAAGATTTTATTTGTTAATGTTTTAACGTCATTGATGGTGATTTGAGGTTGAGGATAATAACATTGTAATTGTGGAAGAATGTTGATGATTAACCTATTGTGGTTTGTGGAAGATTAAATGTTTCATTTGCATTTAATTGTGGATAAAATGACTGCATTCATATGCCAATAAAATCTGAAATTGAAGAGGTATGATTCATGGAAGTTTGTGGTGGTTTAATAATTGTGGACATGAATTATGGTTATAGTTGTATGGAATTATAAATGATGATGTATAATTATTTGTAGTTTGAATAGCCTGTTAAACAGTTTGCTTGCTGAGATTTTTATCTCACCCTTGTTTCCCCCTCCCTACAGGTGGACTTTGAGCATGCATGGGAAGGGTAGAACGGCACCATACTGATGCACGTGAATCATATTTTTATGCTGTAATAAAGTTGAAAGGATTCTAGACCTTGCATAGCTTTGTTTACATTATCTTAATAATGTTAAATTTGTGAACTATGTTTTAGATTAAAATGTTGGAGGATGTTTTAAATAGTGAATTGCTATCACTATCCTGTTATTCCTTAGTTGTTTATGTTTCCGCTTATACTATCTTGTTTAGTAATTGTTGCCAGTTTATTTTATCTTGTAAATTGGCTCGTTGTAGAGCAGTTTTAGTAGCATCCCAGGGTAATGTGGGTCCTGGGGTGTTACAGTTGGTATCAGAGCGGGCGTTAGGTCCGTGGTAATGAAATTATTAAATTGACACACTGGTGCACATTAGGATGGGATGGGTCAAGCATTGCATTTATGCTTTTGACATGTTGTATTGATGATTTACATTATGAGATAATCTTGTATGATTATGATTTGCTCCTATGACTGTTATGTGTGAGAATTGTCAATGATAAGATGTAGAGGTTGTATTTGCTGCCTTGGCATTGCCAGGTTATACCACTGTTTGTAGCATGGGGATTAGCGATGTAGTTACCTCGGGTAACTTAGTTGCGGATGTTGTGAGTGAGTTTATTTAGAAATGTTGATATCTTCCTTGAGTTGATTTTGGCCAATTCTTTGTCTATTGCAGTTAATGAATTTCTCTTGAGTTTGTGGTTCATTGTAGTTGAGGGTTTGCAATTGGTCTCTATCTGTTCGTTGAAGCAATTATTGTTTCTTTTCGGACTAGTAAGACACTATTGCTGCTTGTGAATATTGTTGATTTGCAAGGTTAGTCCTTTTGTGGGAATTTTGTCTTGTTGTGAATCATGACTCATTGGTTCGCTTGGTACTTTTACCAATGAAAGTTTTGTGTTGCAAACTCATTAATATGTGTCGGGCCCCCGGATTCTCAAACCCGGACCCTCTGTGTATTACTGCACTAGTCCCAGATCAAAGCTAGTGCACACAGTTAAACAGAATGGAAAACATCACCATCGACGCTTTATTACAATAATTAGAGTACTGACCACATGGTCTCATTATTACAAATGAGGTTTCAAGACCTCGCACAAACCAAACACAGCGGAAGCAAAAATAAACTCGAGGACGACCCATCAATTCGCCACAGGCAATTGACTGGGGAAGCGCGACCTAGTCCTCCGGGAAGAATCCATCACAGCCACAAGCGAAGCAGTAGTCGTAGTCACCTTCTTGAGCTTCAACTTCCTCTGAGATGTTATTTTTAAGTGTAGCATGTGAGTACATAAAGTACTCCGCAAGTCTTGGGAAAAATGCATAGATGCAAGGCTTACCAAAGAAGGCCATATGGTTCTTTTGCACAAAGCAACATTTTAAAATTCAATTACTACTAATTATTTTCGAAGGCATTATTTTAATGAAGTAATGTTTTAACAGAATTAACTTTCTAGTGAAGGATCCAACTACCAACACTAGCTAACCAATTACCATTGGTCAAGTTTTAAACTGCGGGTTCCATCCACCCTCTCTGGCTCCATCCGCCAGGATTCCCTTCCGAGAGTTCCCTCCACCCTCGGAATACAAAACTTTTGATTTTAAATCCAAAACCAGAAATCTACCATGTGAATGCATTCCTTGCCCGCCCTTGACCGTGGGCACGGCTATTCGAATAGTTTTACACTCTGCAGAGGTTGTACAACTTTACCCACAAGAGATAAATTATCTTAATAGTCAACATGCTTCCTTTGGCATGAGACCCAGATAAAATATCACAAAGCCTTTCACCTACTCCAGTATAGCTAGAGACCACCCGCTGAGGTTTCACCGCAGAAGGGTTAAATCCGCCCAATCTGAAGCCCCCTCTTGCGCCATATGAGTACAGTAAACCCTGTCCCTCACTATGAGTAACCAGTACACCCTGGCACTCAATACACCACTGGTGATATCTAAACTACACCTTTATAGGTTAGTTAGCTAGGTCGTACCCATATAGACTTGTGGTTGTACGGTTAATGCTCAGTTTGGACAAACACAAGCGTCGGTCCTTAATTGACTAGGGTGGAACATACACTTAACAAGTTCTCGTGCTTACTGCACCAACCCAAACAACCATCCACCCTAATCTAAACCAACTTTCACATTTTTATTTTATTTTAAAATCACCGTGACAATTCCAATTGCCACTTCACTTTCAAACTCAAGGATTTAATAATAAATCATAATTTCCCATTTTCAAGATTTTCCAAAGGATATAAGATAGCATGACTAAGCATTATACTACCATACTAACATCAACAAGTAATTAAATACTCTCATTAATGAGACAAAGGGAATTCTATGGTGACAAAAGTACATGGCAATCAATTCCAATGGAGGGTATAACAAGGTTGGATTAACTACTACCTTAAGATTTGAATTATCATTTTATGTAAATAGCAATGCATAACATTTAAAATAATTAAAACATTTCAAAATCATAGGTTCAAGATGATCAAAGGAGACTTGCCTTCTTGCAGATTCTCTGGGTCTTCTTGCTGTTGGGTGGAGTGATCGTCAACAACGTTCGAATCTACGCGAGAAAAGACGAAGCCAACAAAGCAAATAAATACAAATAAAAGTCAAATAAAATCCAAAATTAAAATAGAGGCCATATTTGGATAGGTTATGATTTTGGATGAATTTAGAAGAAAGAATCAACGGATTCGGAGTTCGCATGAGGGAGAACGAATATCTGGATGATCGGTTGGGAAAAGAAATTATTGAGACAATATTTGGGCCAAGGAAAATAGAATGGAGTTTATGGAGATTTGGCAAGATTTGAATTTAAGTTTTGAAAGTGCACAGAAAATTTGGAATGGAATTGAGGCTTTGAAATTAAACTAGGCATTGGAATTTGAAATTTAAATTTTAAAATATCAAATAAATTTCAAATATTTGAAAGGATGGAATAAATAGATAGTTTGGAATTTTTGATGAATTTAGAAATTTGAATGGGCTCAAACGGAGTTAGGATGAAGGAGAACGGGCTCTGGGAAGTTTAAATTCAGAGAAAAAGAAAAATCTGAATTTTTGGAATTATTTTTCTAAAGGAAATTGGGATTATTGCGTCAGCAGGGAATTTCTTTTTCGGCCGAATTATTTTCCAACTGAAAAATCCGGCTTACTACGTCAGCATGACATCAGCCTGAGGGGGGTTTGAGTGACATGTGGGCCCTCGGTCCATGGACCGAGTCCACGGGCGGGTGAAGGCGCTGGGGTGGCAGGGTGGCCAGCCAGGCCTTGCGTGGCGCCTGCGTGGCAGCCACCTCGGCAGCCACGTCAGCCCGACGGCCGATGTGGCCGGGCTGGCCGGAGGGCGCACGGGAGCGACGGCGGTGGCGGCGCTCCGGTGGCCGGCGGCGAGCGGCGAGGGCGGAAATGGGAAGAGGGGACCGAGGGGCAGTCGAGGGTAGGGGCGGCGGTTACCGAGGGCGGCCGGGAGGTGGTCGGTGACCAGGAAAGGCGGCGGCGGCTCGGGGGCTCCGGCGGTGAGGAGGTTCCGACGGCGGGGAGAGGCGGCCGAGGTGTCCCCGAGGTGCGCGCGGGCACGGCGAAGGTGGTGGCGTCGTCGGCCGGGCGCAAGGGCGAGCGGAGCGGCTGCGATTGCTCGCCGGAGGGCGGCCGAAGCTCGGGAGGGAGGGGAGCACGGTGGCGGCGGTGCTCGGAGCTTGGGGAGGGAGAAGGAGAGCGGAGGGCTGCGGTGCGGAAGAATGCGGAGCCAGGGGAGGCTTTTATAGGCGTCGGGGAGGGGGACGCGCCCGGGATTTCTCGCCGGAGTTAACGCGGGGCGGCGGGAGTTACGGGCGGAATTAGGGGCGTGCAAGTGGGGGAAGCGGGGGTAACGGGCGCGAGATGGGCGGGGCTGGCGCGGGCCGCTCGGGGGAGGAGAGAGAGGGAGGAGATCCGGCGGGCGGGGAGGCGGCGGAAATGGCGGCGGTGAAGGCGCGGCCGCGCGGGAGGAGGAAGAAGGGGGCGGGGACGAGATGGCCCTGACAGGCGGGCCCGGCCTGTCAGCGGGGCCGAGAGGGGGAACGGAGCCGACGGCTCCGATGGCGCCACGCCGAGGGGCACGGATCGGGCGGCCAAGCGGAATGGGCGAGGCGCGGACGGGCCAGATGGGCCGGTAGCGCGGGGCGAGGGAGATCGGGCCGGACGTGTGTCGCACGGGGAGAAGGGGAAGGCGGGTTGGTGGATGGCGGGGATGGGCCGGGCGCGTGGGACGTGGCCCCATCTGGGCCGTCCACGCGTCGGCCGGAGGGGAGGGGAGGGATTTTAATTTTTAATTTTTGATTTTGATTTTCAGAAAAGGCTAGAAATCCAAATAAGCTCAGAAAAATATGAAATAAATTCCAAAAATTCCAGAAAAATTCACAGAAGTTCCTGGATAAGTTTTGGACTTAATAAAAATACTTCCAACTAATGTTGGTATTTAATTTTCATACTTGAAATACTTTTTATTTTCAAAAATAGGTTTTAAACTCCAGAAAATCCAGGAAACCAAATAAAAGCCAATTAACTCCAAATAATTAATTTGAATTAGTATTTTCATAGAAATTCAAAATATCTTTTTATTTAATAATAATTTTAGGTTTTTCTTAAAATACTTTTCAAATCTAGCTTTTCAAAAACAGAAATTCAGGGCAAATCCAAATAAAACTCAAATACTTTAAAATAATTAATTTGAAATTAAGTTTTTCCAAAAAGCAAATTTTGGGATGTTACAAATCTACCCCCCTTAGAAAGAATCTTGACCCCGAGATTCGGACGGACTGGGAACAAAAAAGGAGAAGGAAACTCGGCCCTTAGGTCCTCTTCATGCTCCCAAGTTGCTTGACTTCGAATGGTTGCTCTTCTGCACTTTGTGGAACTTTATGGTCATGCTTCTTGCGTGACGTTCAGCTTCCTTCATTATTCTATCTTGTTGTTTGATGCTCTGAAGTATTCCTTTAATTGAGAAATATGGAAGAGAACAAATTGGATTGGTACATCTTTAGTCGCCTGCAAGCTCTAGGTTAACTTCAATTGCCCTTATCATATCGATTAATTCAGGATTCCACCAAAAAGGGCTTAACTTCCGCAAGTGTTCATCCGAGAAGGACATAATTATTTCAACTCTTCAAAAATTCTTGATTCCAAAATCATATACCACAAATGCACTTTGTTGATTTCAACAAATAATCTCATTAACTTTTACTCTCTGCTCTAATTTGAATCGACGTCAAACCATAGAATTTTTCCAACAAGAATCCAATAACATTGTAATTTGTGATTTCCACCAATTGTTTTATGATCATTATCTAGTCCAACAGATCCATAACTCTGATCAAATAATATAAAATTAATCCAATCTTTTAGTAATCATCAATCAAGTTTAAGATCATCTAAGCCATAATTTAATATTCATTAGTCCTCCAACATCAATCTCTTGATAATCATCATTTTGGTTCCACCAAATTTGAATGATCTCAAATACCTCAATTAATTCTTATCAGACAATCTCTCAACTAATTCTTATTGGACAATCTATCTCCCATAATTAATTTAAATCCTTCAGGTTATCCATTTTAACATCCTTAAATAATCTAGTTAATCCCATTAGTTAAAATCCAATTACCTAGCAATGATCTACTAAATCCACCAAATTCAAATTGACATATCAAAGTCCACTTTGCAATGATAAAATTAATCCACCAAGATATCTAAGGGTATTATCTTCTGGAATTCCACTAGTATCCACTCATCATCAATAGGTCCACCAAACTCTGATAATCAAGTAACTCCACAAAATTCATCTACTCTTCATGATTCAACCAAATCACCCAAAATGGAGTTTATGATAATTCAACATCTTAATCTTTTAATCGCTCCCTTTACTTGATCAATCTCTTAATACAAATTCTCCAACAATCACAAATAATCCCTTCAACAAAAATCTCGTTTTGCATCCAATTGCTCCTTTCAATCCTAGATAATAAATCCAAGGTATCAAATTTAGACACTTCCTATGATCTAATTAGTTCCACCAAGTTTACTACTGTACTCATTCTCCATGATCTATTTAATCCACAAGTATTACTTTCTTCACATTTATTCATAATCAATTGATATCTACAAATATGCCTTTTATCTCAATCTTCTCAAATATTATTCAATCTTGTCAATTATAAATCCAAAATATATCACCCTAGCAACAATTCTCCAAATTACCTAACTTGACATGCACTGATTATGACAGCTTTCCTGACAAGAGTACTTCCCATAAATTTGTTGTCTTCCATATACTCTAGGTCTACAAGAATTCTCCAAACTTGGACTGCGGTGAAAGAATTGAAGCTTGTACTATTGCGGTAACTTGGGTTAGCAAAAGATAAGAGGAAAGTAGCACAGATAAGAGATCAGGGGAACAACTAAACAACATCCCGAACAAACACACAAAAGAGAAGCAAGCAACAACTTAGAAGAAACTTAACTTGAAATCAAAATAGTTTTTAGGGATAACTGTACTACAAGTATACAAAGACTTGGTACAGTCCACCTAACACATAAGCAAGTAATATATAAGCGTTCTAAAATCGTAAGACTTTACTTGGGTATTTCAACTAAAGAGCTAGTCCTTGCTCCTTCATGATGATGAGCTTCTCCAAGTGCTTCTTAGACGCAGCCTTACTGAGCCATCCATAGAAATTACAAAGGAAAGGGGGTACAATTACCATTCCAAAAAGTCAATAACCAGATAGATAAGGAAGAATACCATGACGAAGGTAAGGATAGAAAGACAAGAAAAGACAAGAATAGCACAAACTTAAATTTTTATTTTATAAAATAATTTTGAAGTTTTTCTAATAACGACCATTCTAACTAGGTCACGTCCTACAGTCAAATTGGCTCTGATACCATCTCTGTCGGGCCCCCGGATTCTCAAACCCGGACCCTCTGTGTATTACTGCACTAGTCCCAGATCAAAGCTAGTGCACACAGTTAAACAGAATGGAAAACATCACCATCGACGCTTTATTACAATAATTAGAGTACTGACCACATGGTCTCATTATTACAAATGAGGTTTCAAGACCTCGCACAAACCAAACACAGCGGAAGCAAAAATAAACTCGAGGACGACCCATCAATTCGCCACAGGCAATTGACTGGGGAAGCGCGACCTAGTCCTCCGGGAAGAATCCATCACAGCCACAAGCGAAGCAGTAGTCGTAGTCACCTTCTTGAGCTTCAACTTCCTCTGAGATGTTATTTTTAAGTGTAGCATGTGAGTACATAAAGTACTCCGCAAGTCTTGGGAAAAATGCATAGATGCAAGGCTTACCAAAGAAGGCCATATGGTTCTTTTGCACAAAGCAACATTTTAAAATTCAATTACTACTAATTATTTTCGAAGGCATTATTTTAATGAAGTAATGTTTTAACAGAATTAACTTTCTAGTGAAGGATCCAACTACCAACACTAGCTAACCAATTACCATTGGTCAAGTTTTAAACTGCGGGTTCCATCCACCCTCTCTGGCTCCATCCGCCAGGATTCCCTTCCGAGAGTTCCCTCCACCCTCGGAATACAAAACTTTTGATTTTAAATCCAAAACCAGAAATCTACCATGTGAATGCATTCCTTGCCCGCCCTTGACCGTGGGCACGGCTATTCGAATAGTTTTACACTCTGCAGAGGTTGTACAACTTTACCCACAAGAGATAAATTATCTTAATAGTCAACATGCTTCCTTTGGCATGAGACCCAGATAAAATATCACAAAGCCTTTCACCTACTCCAGTATAGCTAGAGACCACCCGCTGAGGTTTCACCGCAGAAGGGTTAAATCCGCCCAATCTGAAGCCCCCTCTTGCGCCATATGAGTACAGTAAACCCTGTCCCTCACTATGAGTAACCAGTACACCCTGGCACTCAATACACCACTGGTGATATCTAAACTACACCTTTATAGGTTAGTTAGCTAGGTCGTACCCATATAGACTTGTGGTTGTACGGTTAATGCTCAGTTTGGACAAACACAAGCGTCGGTCCTTAATTGACTAGGGTGGAACATACACTTAACAAGTTCTCGTGCTTACTGCACCAACCCAAACAACCATCCACCCTAATCTAAACCAACTTTCACATTTTTATTTTATTTTAAAATCACCGTGACAATTCCAATTGCCACTTCACTTTCAAACTCAAGGATTTAATAATAAATCATAATTTCCCATTTTCAAGATTTTCCAAAGGATATAAGATAGCATGACTAAGCATTATACTACCATACTAACATCAACAAGTAATTAAATACTCTCATTAATGAGACAAAGGGAATTCTATGGTGACAAAAGTACATGGCAATCAATTCCAATGGAGGGTATAACAAGGTTGGATTAACTACTACCTTAAGATTTGAATTATCATTTTATGTAAATAGCAATGCATAACATTTAAAATAATTAAAACATTTCAAAATCATAGGTTCAAGATGATCAAAGGAGACTTGCCTTCTTGCAGATTCTCTGGGTCTTCTTGCTGTTGGGTGGAGTGATCGTCAACAACGTTCGAATCTACGCGAGAAAAGACGAAGCCAACAAAGCAAATAAATACAAATAAAAGTCAAATAAAATCCAAAATTAAAATAGAGGCCATATTTGGATAGGTTATGATTTTGGATGAATTTAGAAGAAAGAATCAACGGATTCGGAGTTCGCATGAGGGAGAACGAATATCTGGATGATCGGTTGGGAAAAGAAATTATTGAGACAATATTTGGGCCAAGGAAAATAGAATGGAGTTTATGGAGATTTGGCAAGATTTGAATTTAAGTTTTGAAAGTGCACAGAAAATTTGGAATGGAATTGAGGCTTTGAAATTAAACTAGGCATTGGAATTTGAAATTTAAATTTTAAAATATCAAATAAATTTCAAATATTTGAAAGGATGGAATAAATAGATAGTTTGGAATTTTTGATGAATTTAGAAATTTGAATGGGCTCAAACGGAGTTAGGATGAAGGAGAACGGGCTCTGGGAAGTTTAAATTCAGAGAAAAAGAAAAATCTGAATTTTTGGAATTATTTTTCTAAAGGAAATTGGGATTATTGCGTCAGCAGGGAATTTCTTTTTCGGCCGAATTATTTTCCAACTGAAAAATCCGGCTTACTACGTCAGCATGACATCAGCCTGAGGGGGGTTTGAGTGACATGTGGGCCCTCGGTCCATGGACCGAGTCCACGGGCGGGTGAAGGCGCTGGGGTGGCAGGGTGGCCAGCCAGGCCTTGCGTGGCGCCTGCGTGGCAGCCACCTCGGCAGCCACGTCAGCTCGACGGCCGATGTGGCCGGGCTGGCCGGAGGGCGCACGGGAGCGACGGCGGTGGCGACGCTCCGGTGGCCGACGGCGAGCGGCGAGGGCGGAAATGGGAAGAGGGGACCGAGGGGCAGTCGAGGGTAGGGGCGGCGGTTACCGAGGGCGGCCGGGAGGTGGTCGGTGACCAGGAAAGGCGGCGGCGGCTCGGGGGCTCCGGCGGTGAGGAGGTTCCGACGGCGGGGAGAGGCGGCCGAGGTGTCCCCGAGGTGCGCGCGGGCACGGCGAAGGTGGTGGCGTCGTCGGCCGGGCGCAAGGGCGAGCGGAGCGGCTGCGATTGCTCGCCGGAGGGCGGCCGAAGCTCGGGAGGGAGGGGAGCACGGTGGCGGCGGTGCTCGGAGCTTGGGGAGGGAGAAGGAGAGCGGAGGGCTGCGGTGCGGAAGAATGCGGAGCCAGGGGAGGCTTTTATAGGCGTCGGGGAGGGGGACGCGCCCGGGATTTCTCGCCGGAGTTAACGCGGGGCGGCGGGAGTTACGGGCGGAATTAGGGGCGTGCAAGTTGGGGAAGCGGGGGTAACGGGCGCGAGATGGGCGGGGCTGGCGCGGGCCGCTCGGGGGAGGAGAGAGAGGGAGGAGATCCGGCGGGCGGGGAGGCGGCGGAAATGGCGGCGGTGAAGGCGCGGCCGCGCGGGAGGAGGAAGAAGGGGGCGGGGACGAGATGGCCCTGACAGGCGGGCCCGGCCTGTCAGCGGGGCCGAGAGGGGGAACGGAGCCGACGGCTCCGATGGCGCCACGCCGAGGGGCACGGATTGGGCGGCCAAGCGGAATGGGCGAGGCGCGGACGGGCCAGATGGGCCGGTAGCGCGGGGCGAGGGAGATCGGGCCGGACGTGTGTCGCACGGGGAGAAGGGGAAGGCGGGTTGGTGGATGGCGGGGATGGGCCGGGCGCGTGGGACGTGGCCCCATCTGGGCCGTCCACGCGTCGGCCGGAGGGGAGGGGAGGGATTTTAATTTTTAATTTTTGATTTTGATTTTCAGAAAAGGCTAGAAATCCAAATAAGCTCAGAAAAATATGAAATAAATTCCAAAAATTCCAGAAAAATTCACAGAAGTTCCTGGATAAGTTTTGGACTTAATAAAAATACTTCCAACTAATGTTGGTATTTAATTTTCATACTTGAAATACTTTTTATTTTCAAAAATAGGTTTTAAACTCCAGAAAATCCAGGAAACCAAATAAAAGCCAATTAACTCCAAATAATTAATTTGAATTAGTATTTTCATAGAAATTCAAAATATCTTTTTATTTAATAATAATTTTAGGTTTTTCTTAAAATACTTTTCAAATCTAGCTTTTCAAAAACAGAAATTCAGGGCAAATCCAAATAAAACTCAAATACTTTAAAATAATTAATTTGAAATTAAATTTTTCCAAAAAGCAAATTTTGGGATGTTACACATTGGTTCGCTTGGTACTTTTACCAATGAAAGTTTTGTGTTGCAAACTCATTAATATGTTAAAGAGTGTTAAAACCCTTTGTGGTGTTTTGCTATGCTTAAGTGGAAGGTGGTAACCATATAAACTAATTCATAAGGTATGAATTATCAAGTTGAGATGTTAGTATGGGGCATAATTAATTTAACTAGCATCCTCGGAAATATAGTTGATTAATTTGATATCGCCTTGTAATAGTTTCTTGAAGAACTGTGATTAAGAACTTGTCTATACATGATTGGAACTCATGGAGTTATTGAGGAGTGTGCAAAAGAATTAGAATGATTATTATGATTGTTTAAATTTCTATCATGTTGGATAAATTGAATTATTTTTGTTTATAGTAATTAATCTGACCGTTTGGAATGATTAAGTAAGGAGGTGTTGGAATATTGCCTTGGTAATATTAACCTTTAATCTGTCCTTTATTTAGATACTTTATGAGCATGTACAATTGCTAGATTCATCTATCTTTCACCATGCTAAATTGTTGAAATATGTATAAAGAAATAGAGGAAGGTGGATGTATTGACTTGTAGAATCTTGTTTTACAAAGCTGGTATTATTGAAGTTTAAAGTTATTTCGTTCTAATTTCTGAACGTAAGGTGGGATACTGAATCTATGCTCATGATTGTTTTATGATTGTAAAATGGAGTTAGGATCATGAATGTTGTTATGATAAAATAATAACAATTATTGCTAGTAATGACTAGAGTACAATCAATTTGTGCTAAATTAGAGTTGAGCATCAATAAGAATTGAATATATGGAATCTAATAAGAGATTCACACTAGAATATTTGTGAGATTGTCATGTTCTAGTATCATCTTGTTTAAAAGCTTTGATTTAATATGGTGGCTTATGCACTAGGATTTCCTAGATTAAGTAGTCGCAATCTTACTCAGATAATAGAAACATGATGAAGTGATTTCTTATGTTTCTTTTGGAAAAGTTTATGAAGGGATTTGTGGATATGATGATGCTTGTTAAGAATGTATTATTCTGATGTTAGCATGATGGTTAGTTGTGGTTGTGATGATAATGTTGAATGTTCCTTAAATAAAAGAATTTGATAACTTCCATGATACTACTTAAATCAAAAGTTTTGAGATTTGCGTACGCAATCTTTTTGATCTCATGACTTATGTGGCAGCTGAAATTGTTTGAGCAAAGTGACGTGTTGAGAGCTTTTATTAGTTCTTAAGGGATTAATGTGTTGTGGTCTTTAAATCACTTTTGTTGGAATTGTCAAGGTGATACGGTAATCAAAGAAAGTTGTTCTCTTTGTTAAACGAAAGAGTGCGGTAAAAGTATTGGAGGTTGAAGTCATGTCATGCAATTTTTTTAGGTGTGTTTGACTTCTTAATTTCGCCGCTTAAGAGCTTCTTGAACTCAAATGGCAATATTTTTTTCCGCCGCCTAAGAGTTTCTTGAGCTCAAATGGCAATACTGTATTCTTATTGGTTGAGATTTGGTATTTTCTTCTTGAGGGGCATGTGCCTTCAACTGTGATATTATCTTTTGCTATCCAAGATTGTTGCTATTTCTTTTGGTCTTGCATTTATTGCGGATGGTAGCATCATCCTCTGTGCTGAAATTTACTTCTTTTTGCCTCTTCTAAGAAAGGGGTAATCAATTTGGGTTGCAAAGTCCTTTAAGAGGTGTATGGCATCTAGTTGGTGTGGTCATGTGATTGATTTTGGTGAGAATGTGGGTGTGATATGAATTTCGAGTTGTTATCCTTAAAAGGATTGAGGTGTTTTAGGAATTATCTGTCAAAGTAATTCCATTGGTCGTTGGCTTGGCTAGAATGTATTTTTGTGGAGACAGTAGAGTCTCTCTGCAAAGGTGTGGATGATGTACTCAGTTTGAGCGCATTGTCGAAGTTGCCAACCTAAGATAAATGAGTTGGTGTGTTGGGTGATGATTTGAAAATCCTTGGTTCGAGGAAGTTAAATTTCCAAAGGGAATGGATTGGGGAATTATTAATAACTCGAGCAGTAATATGCTCTCTTGATTCTTGTTTAAACTGTGTGTTTATGGCAGAGGTCATCTGCAAATTGAGTTGTTATATGTTGTGGTGTATTCTTTTCCAGTTAGGAAAAGAAATGATTGTTTTGGTCTGTCGAGTGATTTTCACTCTTGGCTCGTGCAGTGTGGTTTTTCCAAATGTCTATTTGGAGAGTGTGAATGGTTTTGTTGTGAATCCTTTGTTTTGGATTGTGGTCCTTTGAAGGAAGGTTGTTTGCTAGTATGTTGTTTGAGAATCCTTTATTCCTCTTTTGGTTGGGTTCCTTCTGCGAAGTTATTGTTCGTGCTTTGAGTAATGTTATGAGTGGAATCTGTGGTTGAATTCTTTAAAAGGGGTACAATGTATTATCCCGATTATAATAAATAGAGGAAAATGTTTTAGGAAGGAGGATGGTATTAGATAGTGGCTTGATAGTTGTGGCGGAGAATTTTGTGAGAACGGCAGGATCTGTTGGCCGCTCAGAGCCAACAAAAGAGTTGCGGGTGCTCGGCGTTCACCGGCGCGTGTCGTGGACTCATCGGAGTTGGACATGAGGAAGAGAACCACCATGTATGTGGAGGCCCTCTTGGCGAATCAATCCGAGCGGGAGGTGACGTGGGAGCTTGAAGTTCAAATGTAGAAGAAGGACCCGAGTTCTTCAAGGCGGGTGAGAACCCGTAGTAGTGGTTCCCTTGGGATGATCTATCCTTGGGATGCTCTTTCTTGTGGTTGTTCTTTCCTTCATTGCTCTTTTCTTGCTATTCTCTTGATTTGTGGTTTGAGGAGTTAGATTCGAGGACGAATCCTTTTTAGGTGGGGAGAATGTAATACCCTGATCGTCGATTCGGCGTAAGTTTTAAAATAATCGCGGAGTCACCGGTTTTTCGGTAAATTGCGGGAAGGAAAAAATAAAAATTATACAACAGTGTAAAATGAATAAAATAAATTAAAAATTATAATAATAAACTCGGATGGGCTATCGGGAGAGTGGGCCGACCACCTTGGGCCGAAGGCCCAAGGGGTGGCCGCACCTCCCCCTCTCCCTCCCCTAAAACCCTAAGCCACTCTCCCCCTTTCCCCCCACAGCCGCCACCCCCCTTTCCCACCCTCTTTGGCGCAGCCCCCCTCCCTGGTTGGTGCCCCCACCCCCCACAAGTGCTGCTGCCATTGGAGCCAAGGAGAGGAAGGAGAAGGAGAAGAAGGAAGGAGAAGGAAGAAGAAGAAGAGGAGGAGGAAAAAAAGGGGTGATCCATCATCTAGGTAATTTTTCCTCATCCCAAACCCTCTATTCTATGGAATAATTAGGGTTCTTGGCACGGATTTTGAAGGTAGTTAATAGATTAATTGCCCGATTAGAGATTAGCTGATGTCTGCCTGCAGATTGATTCGCGCAGCGTGTCTGTTCGCAACGTTTTGACCTAGTAAACGAATTTTCCTGCGGACCTTCCCAAAAGGAACGTTGTAGAGGACTTCCAGCCGCATCTCCTGTATTTGTTTCGGAATTTTATGCCTTGTTATCTGGGAGTTACAGGGTCGGGAATACTGCTGTTCGTCAGGCGAGCAGATTGGTACAGACCGACGGTAATCTGGGAATTAGAGGTCATAAATGATTTTTATGACCATGTCCGTAATTTAGAAAGTTGTAGATAATTTAGAGATATAGCTGATGTATAAAATTCAGAATTTTTAGACACTTTTACTGATGTTGGGACGCATTTGTTTATTGCTGTCCAATCTGCCAGAACAGAGTTCTTCCTCTGTTTTGGGCATTAAATTACACCTAGCTGTGATCAAAATAAAAATAGGTGTTCTACATGAAAAATGTAGGATTTTAAGCGATGAATCAAGAGAGATATCGTTTGCTGTAAATGGATCAATATTTTTAAAGTTACGAAAATGTTAAGCAGCACTGCTGCAGAGGGTAATTTGCTGAATTGTTGAGCGGAGTGGAGTTTGTGCGGGTTCGGGGTTCTAGCGGCGTTTTTAATTATTAATGTCATGTTTGTATGCTGTAGCTGTGTGCTGAGAGTTGCCTTTTGGACAGGTGGTCTTGTCCCTGAGCGCTCTTGATTTTACTTCGCTTCGTCGGTTTGAGGCAAGTAAACGTAGCGGTGGTTGCTACCGTTTAACTTGTTATTCCTTCTACTTTCAGTTTACATTATTATCATAATTTGATACATTATGCCATGATTGCATGATATCTTAATTGTGGAGATGGTAGCAAGTATTTATCCATTGATATGTTGATAATCTGCTAGTAGACATGCGGAAATCTTGCTTAATGTTATAATGTGGAACATGAAAATAACATGTGGTGGATGTGGATATGTCGTGAGCATGTTGATGCTCCTTTCAGGATGGATTAATGTGATTTGTGATTATCATATCATATCATATCATGTCATATGCATATGTGGATGTCGCCGCACTTAGCCGCGATCGTACCGGTACAGCATCGTATATTGCCGTAATACGATGCACCTCTTATCCCGCGGGAAGCATCGTATATTGCCGTAATACGATGCACCTCAAATCCTGCCCTGGAAAGAGTGATGTGGAGCATAGCATTCATATGCATTGCATTGTGGAAAGATTCATTTGCATACATATGCAATATGTTGTGGTGAAGTTATTTTGTGGAATATTCAACTCATAGTTGTAATGTGGATTATACAACTTCATAGTTGTAATGTGGAATTGGCTCATGTGAGCTATTTGTGGTATGAGGATTATGGTTGTGGACGTGGAATGGGGTTCGTCCCTTGTGTACGGTAAGGTTTGTGATTGTGGCATGAGATTCTTTTCTCTTGTATTAATTGTTGATAACAATTGTGGATGTGAGAAATAATAAAGTGTTGAAGTAAAACATACATATGTTTTATTGCTTTTGCTAGTTGTAGTGGTTGAGAATTTAAATTAGTCAAACAAGATTTTATTTGTTAATGTTTTAACGTCATTGATGGTGATTTGAGGTTGAGGATAATAACATTGTAATTGTGGAAGAATATTGATGATTAACCTATTGTGGTTTGTGGAAGATTAAATGTTTCATTTGCATTTAATTGTGGATAAAATGACTGCATTCATATGCCAATAAAATCTGAAATTGAAGAGGTATGATTCATGGAAGTTTGTGGTGGTTTAATAATTGTGGACATGAATTATGGTTATAGTTGTATGGAATTATAAATGATGATGTATAATTGTTTGTAGTTTGAATAGCCTGTTAAACAGTTTGCTTGCTGAGATTTTTATCTCACCCTTGTTTCCCCCTCCCTACAGGTGGACTTTGAGCATGATGGGAAGGGTAGAACGGCACCATACTGATGCACGTGAATCATATTTTTATGCTGTAATAAAGTTGAAAGGATTCTAGACCTTGCATAGCTTTGTTTACATTATCTTAATAATGTTAAATTTGTGAACTATGTTTTAGATTAAAATGTTGGAGGATGTTTTAAATAGTGAATTGCTATCACTATCCTGTTATTCCTTAGTTGTTTATGCTTCCGCTTATACTATCTTGTTTAGTAATTGTTGCCAGTTTATTTTATCTTGTAAATTGGCTCGTTGTAGAGCAGTTTTAGTAGCATCCTAGGGTAATGTGGGTCCTGGGGTGTTACATTCGGCTTGGTCCTGGTAGAACTCGTACTGCCCTTGATTTGCAAGCTCTGGGGAAAGGGGGGTAGCGAGCGAGTATGAGCACAACAACCGTGCTTTGCGAGCCAACATACAGAATGCAAATACTATTATGCAAGGTTGATTCAAGGAGGGCTTAGGTTCTTTTATTTGCGCAAAGCTACAGTTGCAAATATTATACTTACAAACCACTAATTCTAGCATTTGTTAAGACCAATTTGATAAAGTTAAATTATGCAGTATGTATAGAACAGTGTTGGTTCCATCCACCAGTTACATGGTTCCAACCACCAATGCTAAATTTTTAGATAGTCAATATCACTGGAGTACTTCCCTCCAGGAAAAATTCAAAGCTCGGAGTACCTCCCTCCAACAATTATTCTTCCCAACCCCAAAGTTTTTGAAAATAGAACTAGCTCGAGTAAGTTCCCATGTCCGCCGCTAACCGTGGGCACGGCTATTCGAATAGTTTACGCTCTGCAGAGGTTGTACACTTTACCCACAAGAAATAAATTATCCTAATAGCCTACACGCTTCCTTAGGCATGAGGCCCAGATAATCCATCACATAGCCTTTACCTTACCCTGATTTAGCTAAATAACACCCGCTGAGGTTTCACCGCTGACGGGCTAAATCCACCACAGTCAGAGGCCCCCTCTTGCGCCATCTGGGTACAGTCTTTCCCTGTCCCTAACTCTCAATGGTGTTATCTAACTAAGTCCTGGCAAGTTAATCAGCTAGGTCATACCCATATAGACATGTGGTCGTACTGTTTTACATAAGGAGGTCGTCACAAGATTCAGTCCTTAATTTGTCCGGGCGGTTCTGTCCACAACCCAGGTTCTCGTGCGACATCAGCACCAATCCTACTTACCATCCGCCCAGACATGTGTAGCAGGTTTTGAGAAGCATAGAAATAGTTGTAACAAAATACTCAGTCACTTACATCCCATGACTAGCCCAAAACAAGTTTTTATGTTTTTGGAATATTAATGATCAGGACAACTAGTGCCCTGGACTTGACCAGACTAGCATAGCTTAAATTGACTTATAGCTAATTGCGTTAACATTATTATCTATGGTGACAAGGGATAATTGTTTCAAGTTATCAAGGGGTGGCATATTAGATTTTTCTAGAACATCAAATGGGTGTATAGCTACCTTACAACTTTAACATATACGTTTACATAAAATAGCGCATGCAGTTTGAGTAGTTAAAGGAAAATAACTTTGCAAGAATTTAGGAGCAAAATGATCAAATGCTGACTCGCCTTGGTCGTAGGCAGGAGGTTCTTGCTGGTCTTGCGGTAAGTCTTCCTGGGGCTCAGGAGCAGCTTCGAACTCTACTCGATCGCGAAGAACCGGTGCAACATACAATAGCAAAAGGACTAATAAGCATAAAATAACGAGCAAATGAACTCCAAATTGAACCCACCCGAAACCAACAGAAAGATAATGAATTTAGAAAATTTTAGAAACAAGTTTCACTCCAATCGGAGCTACGACGAGAAAGAACGAGCTCTTCAAAGTCTTAATTTCAGGAAAATCCCAAAAATAACAGGGGAGAGAGAGTCCTTTCGCTGACATGCGGGTCCCACGGGTTTTATTTTAGAATTTCATTTTTTATTTTTCGTTAATCGTCCAGAGGCTGACGGGTGGGACCGGGGCACTGTGCAAACAGTAAAGGGGGGCCCACTCGTCAGTGGTTCATTCTTTTATAACCGGTTATTAACAAATTTTAATTCGTTCTGCGGGTCCCACTGGTCAGTCAAACGTTCCATTTTAAACCCGCCCGGGCCCACGGGTCAGCGGCACGTCGGCGACGTCTAATCCCAGCGGTTAGTGGCTAACCGGGGATTAGGCGCGGGAGCAGAGCTCCGCTGGTCCGAACGGCGGCGAAGCTCGCCGGCGGTGAGGGGAGCCACGGCCGCGCAGGGCGACGCTCAAAATGGTCAGCTCGACACCGTGCGCACCGGCCGGAGGTTCGAATCGGCGGAGGGAGCTGGGTGAACGACGGCGGCGGGGTGAACGACGGCGGGACCAGGGGAGGCGCGCGACGGCAAACCCTGCGACGAGAGAGCAATCCAAGAACAGGGGAGGTTCTTTGGGCATCCAGAAACTCACCGGAACAGGGAGAAGAGCTTGGGGAGGTCTGGCGGCGAGGAGCTCGAATAGCGGAGGTGGTCGGCCGGTGTTGGGGAAGACGAGGCAGCGGGGCTTCCAACCGAGGGCACAGGCGGCTTCCTGAGGCGGCGAGGACGCCTTGGTTGCGGAGAATCGGCCGAGGATCCTCTGGACCGGTGGCAGCAAAGGGTGGCCGGAGGTGGGGAAGATCTGACCGCCGACGAGCTGCAAAAGGGCAGAGGCCGATTAGGTGAGCCAGGAGCTTCTCAAGGGTGAATGGAACTCGGGGAAAGAGGTAGTGCCGGTCGGGGTCCTCCGGAAGACGCTGGCGGCGGTGGCGGCCCGAAGAGCGGCCGACGACGGTGGTTTTTGCTCGGGATTTTGGCAATGGAGAGGGTGCGGCTATTGGGCGCGCGTCACAGGCTTTTATAGCCAAGGAAGAGGGGTGCGGGAATGCGCGGAGTAAATGCGGCCGAAGCTCCTCCCTCGAAGCGCAATCGAGTGCTGCGTGCGTGGAGGGGCTATCGCCAAGCTAGGCGGGGAGGGGGATTAACTGGCATTAGGCGCACTCATGGCCGCGGGTGAGGAGTAAAGACGCGCGGGGGAGAGATAATGCAGCTGGGTGGCTTGAGGGCGGAGCACGGCAGCGCGGTGGCGTCGACACGCGGGGCGGCCGGTCCAATCGGCGGCGACGGGCACTCATGGCGGTGCTTGAAGTCGGGGTGGCGTCCATCCGGCCTCCAGCCATTGATGGCGCGGAGTTGACAGCGGGGTCGCCGATCTTCGGCAGCTGGCCGCCATGGCGAGGGGGAGGGCGACGCGCGGGGAAGCTAGCGCGCGGGGCGCAGGCCTAGCGCTGCTGGAGGCGGGCGGCGGTGCGGGGTGCCGCCACGGAGCCTATGCGCCAGCTGGGAAAGGGGGAGACCGGGGGCGGCTCGCCTGGTGCAGCGGGCGGAGGCGGGGAGCGCGAGGAGCAGGGCGTCGGGAGGAGGAAGAAGGAGGGGAGCGGCGCTGGGCTGGGCTGGCCGAGGAAAAGAAGTAGGCAAGCGGGCCGGGCCGGGGGAAAGGAATAAGGGGGAGGGGAGAAAAGGGTTGGCCCACCCGGGAGAAAATTTTAGGGATAAAATCCATGGGCTGAAAAGAAGAAACAAAGGCAATCAAAAGAGAAATTTTCAAATTTTAAAACTAACTTTAGAAATTCCAAATTCCAGAATATACTTTTAGCCAAATTAAATTATTTTAAGCAATAAAATGGCAGATCCAAAAATAGGATGTTACAATTCTCCCCCTTTTGGCAATAAACACATCAAGGATTCAAGGAAGAGAACAAGTCATGGAAATGGATGAAAATGGCTGAAGTTTGAGTATTCTAAGCATTTAGAGCCATGAGAATTATCCAAGATGACCAACAAGTATTACATCAAGCCATAACTCAATAGAATGCTATCTAGATCATGACAAGATATATATAAGATAGCTAAACCAAATAGATGACAATCTGAGATGTAGTGCAATTTGAGAGCATGTCAAGTCATCCATGATCAAAATCTAGCTAGAGGTATCCAAGTAAGATGCAAACCATGTCAATAAATTAAGCGGAACCAAGAAGCTAGTATTGAGCCAAAATAGAGTGCTACAAGCTCAAGAGTGAAACATTTGTTTAAGTACTTGTAACCTTTGTAATTTTAGCAAATTAAGCACAAATGATAAGTTTTTCTTTAGAAATCTCATGATTGTTGCCAACCAGTTTTTGTTTTATCATGTGCTAGATCTCAAGCCTTATGCGACCACTCCAAACGAGAAGCTTAAGGAGATGATCTTGGTCATCCAAAACTCCCCCTGAGTTTATGCCTTGTGCAATGGCAAGCTGTCTCATGAGAAAGAATTGGTGAGATCAGTTTTTTCGCACAAAAGATATCTTTTTGCTTTTTAACATGTTGTACTAACTCATACTGCATCAAGAGACTAAAATAGCTCAATCTAAGGCTCAATAGAGATTCAACGCTCAACTCAGCCTATTTGACATGGCATGAATCATGTACTAACATGACAAGTTTTAGTTCAATTTGAGCAAGCTTAATTAACTTATCATGGTAAAAGCTAGTCTACACATATGAAGTCATGATCAATTTAGCAATGAAGCACAAATCATGGCAAGATGTAAAGCGATGTAAACATGTCATGAAAGGATAATAATCAAGGCTCAATGTAGATATTTACAATGCAGAATGACATGCAAGAAATCCAGCTCCCCCTCAACATGTGATGCAACTTTTTAGTTCAAGTTGAGTTATGTCAGAATTAAGCTCCAGAAGCTCCCAAATGAACTCCCCCTGTGTAACACCCCAGCCAATCAATGACCTGGAATGCTACCAAACTAATAACATAATAAGGAAAAACTAATATTCATCTTACAAAATTTCGGCAGAACCTCCTTTGTTTATTGAGTAAATCAGAGGTTCCAACAAGTATAATCAAATGATATGAATAACAGTAAGCAATATATTCATTTATAAGCAAAATTGGATTATGTTCATCATCGCACTCATAACAATACTACTTAGATAAAGAATGGAATCAATGTAAAAGAGTTCTAATCTTTTATTACATTTTGAACCTGATAGACATTAATCAATTACCACTTGAATTATTCAGCAAATAGTGTTTAATGTTCTTTCTTTCTTCCATGGTGAATAGACCGTGCAAGTGCAACAAAACTAATCCTTCTTTATCCCCATGCATGCCGATCTCATGTAGATACCTAAAACAAACAGCAACAACAACAACAACAACAAGAGTGAGTTCAACGACTTAGCAAATATAATAAGTAGTAACAAGAATAAAAGTTAACATCATTTCACAAGTTCATCCATCAATCATATAAATAAACCATGCTATGCAATATTGTCGTAGGGGTGGCCCCCACCTAAACCCAGCAGGCCTGGTAGGAGATTATAAGGCCCAGAATAGGCCATGTGTAATGACATAACTGCCCCCAGAGGGGATAACCAGATGTAAGGGTATAACTGTAAAAGCACTCCTCATGTGTATATATATATGAGTAAGCCATGGGGAGGACCCAAGCCATTACACTTATCTTCATCACTCTCCACTACCATCTCTCGCTCTGTTTGGTCTGTAGCCACAACAGTTGGCGCCGTCCGTGGGGAGGACAGGACAAGCCTGAAGACCGAAGAAGAAGGATGGCATTGAAAAAAGCTTCTTCAGCGGCGGCGAAGGGAAAGAAGGCGGCCGGGCCGGAGCGTCGTATGAGTACCAGGGCTTCGGCATCGGCAGCGGCGGGCGCGGGTGGCGACGCAGGCGCGGTGGCCGAAGAGGTCGACATTCGCGCGGTGACGACCAACCTCGTCACCGCACCGCGACGACCAACCTCACCACTGGCACCGCGACGACCAACCTCACCACCGGCACCGCGACGATCGCCCCCGTCACCGGCACCGCGACGACCTGCCCCGTCACCGACGCTGCGAGGACGGACCCCGCGGTCGAGGACGCCGACGCGGGTGCGGCGACAACCGACCCCGCCGACGCAACGACAGCCGGCCTCGCCGGTGGAGCGGACCGGGCGGTTCGAGGTAGCCACGACGGAGCGACCGGCAGCTCGGGACCTCGCGACGCGGTCGTCCCCGCGCCGATCCGCCCGTCGGGAGTTCCGGCGACCCCGCCTACACAGGCGGTGGAAAGTGCCCTGCTGGCGGCCCTCAACGCGTTCCAGCGGTAGCTAGGGGACCTTCGCGGAGCCGTAAGAGATATGCAAGAGGCTCGGAGTCAGCAGGCCGCGCCAGTAATCGCGTCCGAGCCCACGCCGGAGAGGGCGGACAGTCGCGAAGCCCCCACGTCTAGCCGCGTGCCGCTGCGGCCCGTGGATCCGAAGTCCCTGCTTTCGGCGGGGCTGCAGCAGGCGGCATGGCCCGAAGACTTCAAGTTTCCTAGCGCCATCGATTCGTACAAAGGCGACACGGACCCCCGTGAGTTCGTGCGCGTATACGAAACCGCGATCGAAGCCGCGGGCGGAGACGACACCACGAAGGCAAAGGGACTCCCCCTCGCGCTACAAGGAGTGGCGCTCTCTTGGTTTTTTACCATAGAGCCGGGCTCCATCTACGCGTGGGAGCAGCTCCGCGTCCGCCTTCACAACAACTTCCAAGGAAACTACGTCGACCGAGTCGACGCGGACTAACTCTTTGCCGTGAAGCAAAAACCCTCCAGCGCGCCCTCCAGCGCGCGAAGTTCTTCATCCTTCGCGGCGAGAGCAGTGTTTGCTTCGCGGAGGCTGGCTTCCAGAGCCCTCCGCTCCCGAACGCGGGCCTCGTCAAAGGACCGGCCGAGGGCAAGCGTCTGGCAGAAACAACAAATCAGCAGGCGTCCAGCAGTACCTTACAAGCTGAAGCGCACATATTTACCCTCATCTCGGAGGCCTGCAGCGCGAGCGCTAGGAGGTCCCCCGCGCATGACGACAGCACCTCTCGGTTGAGGCCGTTGTCGGCACGCTCTGCGGCTGCGGTGAGGTCGCAAAATATCTCCGGGCGAGGGAGGAAGTCCGAGCGAGCGAGCCCCGGCCCCAACGCGCCCAGATTTATCGCGGCCACCGCCACGTCAGCAACAGCGGACACCTGCGGGGCATCCTGCACAAGGCTCCCAACTTCGCGCATACCTTCGTCGCGGTAGGAAGTGGCGCCGGTTTGACCGCCCAGGGGGAGGCGGGCGCCTCGACGCTCGGGGAGAAGGTCTTCTCGGCCGCGCCAGACGCCGTAATCCCGCGGCAAGGCCCCGCAACAGCGTATCGACCCCTCATTGGCGGCGGGGACTGCGTCCGAGGGCGTTTCGCCTGCGGTGGCACAGGCGATTCTTCCACGGCAGGACCAGCTCCGGTCACTGTCGCCCCCACGGTTTCCTCTATAGGGGGCACGCCCTCGTCGGCCGCTGCGGTTGATAGCGCACCTTCCACCGTGGTTTGCTCGCCAGGAACGACGCCACCCCCCGGGTTGACGAGTTCCAACTCAACGATGGCCGCGAGCCCGAGCACGGGCTCGTGGGCGTCGGCAGAAGGTGCCGGGGGATCCGCCGCGGTGCGCCCCTCCGAAGCAGTATGGCCAGGCCCACCGTCGGTCGCACGCCCCGTCTCAGCTGGTCTAGCCGCCGGGGGGGCTGCCGGGTCGCATACGGCAGCCGGGGAACGGGCCCGGCGTCGCGAAGATAGCACCCCCGTCGGGCTATCACCGTCTTGAGCGCCCGGAGTCCCGGCGGGAAGCTCTTCCAGCACCGCACGCTCGGGCACGGCAATGCCCACAGCCTCGCAGGTGCGGTTTACCCGCCCCTGCTTAGCCGCCTTGACTGCGGCCTCACGAGCCCGGTGCTCCTTAAGCGTGTACGGGCCGAGGAGCGCCGCAACTGCGCGCTCCGCATCTTCTAGCCGAGCCACTGCGCAGGAGATCACGTCAGTCAGGCGGAAGCCAAACAGATACAATGGCGCGTGTAAAGCGTGCTGGGCGACTTACGAGGGGCGGAGGGCGGCAGCAGGCGAGACACGGATGGGTCGAACCTGTCCTCGCGGGGGCCATTCTGTCCAACATACTTCCCCCGGGAGGAGAGTGGCGCCGCCCCATACATCGTGAACTCCTCGGCTAGGTCGCGCACGCTCATTCGACGGGCGACACCGACAAGGCTCTGTAGCTTTTGCGTGTCGTTGATCTCCGCCGTCAGACTCGGCGTGCTGTTAAACGAGATCGGCCCACCTCGGCAATGCATTCTGCTCTTGTCGGTCACGGTGTAATAGAACCACCACCGCGTCCAGCCGGCCGCCCATTGCCCTGACGAGGCTGGCACAGGGAACAACGTCGCGCATGACGCCCGGAGCACGAAGTCCACACCGCCGAAGTTGGACACCGCCCCGTCAACCTTTCTGGGCCGGCAGTGTGCGTCGTGCAGGGCGGCGAATAAGCTCGCGCTGGGACGCCACCCCTCTGTCTGCATCGCCCACGTGAAGACAGCTAGGCGGAGTATCGCGTGGGACGTCAACTGGGCTAGCTCCAACTTGTAGGCCCGCAAGACTTCGCCCACGAACAACATGGAGGGCATTCGAAGGCCAGCATCGAAGAACGCGATCCACGACGGGGTAGGCGAGCCCCATTGCGATCCACGATCTTCCCCTCATCCACGAGTCGTTGCAGCGTCCCTTCAGTCATGCGGCTCTTCCCCAGCACACGGGAGCAGGAGCCTCCCAAGTGCTCCATGGCGTTCCACCACTTGTTGGCGCGCGAGCTCCCCCGCGGCACCAGTTTGTACTCCTTGGAAGGATGGGTCGCCTCGCCCTGGCTAGGCAAGGAACCGCTGCGGGGGTGGTAGGTGGCGTCGTCATGGCTAGCCATCGCTCTTCGCGACAAGGGAAGAAGATGCAGGCAAAGGAGCAACTGGCGTGACAATTAGCACGGGCGGAAGCGAAGTGGCAGATCAAAAAGCAAAGCAAGAAAGGGTGCCTCCACCTCAACACTAGCACCTTATAAAGGTCGCTCGCCCGCCTTATGGCTCAACGCACAGACGGATCAAATTCCCAGCGATTCGGCTGTCCAAGATTTGGAAAGAAGAACCGCCGGGACCTAGAGGGCCGTGCCAGGTAGGTGGCCAAGCAGCGCTCAACGCCACCACATCTTCAACACGCGTCCAACTTCTCGGGGGACGAGGCGAACGGCCGCGGTCACGCAACCGCTGACATCCCACGACGCGCCAGTCGTGAGTCGCCACGTGCCCTACCTGCAGCATGGCAGACTGCACGACGCGACAGCCTGACTTCTGCCAGGCCAGGCGTCGGCGTGATTCCAGCCGCCATTAAAAGCGCACTACCAGACTGCAAGGTCACAACAGCCCCGGAGCACAACCATACCGGCGCCAAGCTCCGATCTCAGCACAGGGACGGAGCGCGCGCGCGTCTACTTCGACTTACGCGCCAGCTCCGCTGCCACCCGTTCGAAGGGTAGGGGACGGAGCGCGCGCGTCTACTTCGACTTGGGCGCCAGCCTCCGCTGCCACCCGTTTGAAGGGTAGGGGACGGAGCGCGCACGTCTACTTTGATTTGGGCGCCAGCCTCCGCTGCCACCCGTTCGAAGGGTAGGGGACGGAGCGCGCACGCGTCTACTTCGACTTAGGCGCCAGCTCCGCTGCCACCCGTTCGAAGGGTAGGGGACGGAGCGCGCGCGTCTACTTCGACTTGGGCGCCAGCCTCCGCTGCCACCCGTTCGAAGGGTAGGGGACGGAGCGCGCGCGTCTACTTCGACTTGGGCGCCAGCCCCGCTGCCACCCGTTCGAAGGGTAGGGGACGGAGCGCGCGCGTCTACTTCGACTTGGGCGCCAGCCTCCGCTGCCACCCGTTCGAAGGGTAGGGGACGGAGCGTAGGGGTGGCCCCACCTAAACCCAGCAGGCCTGGTAGGAGATTATAAGGCCCATAATAGGCCATGTGTAATGACATAACTGCCCCCAGAGGGGATAACCAGATGTAAGGGTATAACTGTAAAAGCACTCCTCATGTGTATATATATATATGAGTAAGCCATGGGGAGGACCCAGGCCATTACACTTATCTTCATCACTCTCCACTACCATCTCTCTCTCTGTTTGGTCTGTAGCCACAACAAATATGATCAAAAATCTCTTTATCTCTTCTCTTTCGCATTTTACCGGTAATGCGGAGTGTGCATCCGTCAATGCACACCCATGCCTGTACCATCTGGTACAGGGACCAATTGCCCATACTCCACAAGTATGGGGACCTTTAGCCCGTCATGTCATCAACATGACGGGGACCTCGGCGCTTGGTAATCTCGTGACCAAGACTTCAATAAATCAACATGATGCACAAACGTGAATGTCTCAACAAATAAAACTTGCATTCACAACATCTATGCATCAGAAATTCTCCTGAACACTTTCAATTGCAATCGACCATAAACAATATCAACATATCATTAACATAATCAAGATCACATATACTCATAATATAGATCAAACATCTACAAACCAACAATCATCAACAATCCACACTATAAAGTTTAAACCATCATTATACTTGCCTTAACCACGAGAAAACGGGGGATGAGCAGAAGGTGCGGCCCCTGGGATCCGTCCTCCTCCTGAATAATAATTATAATGATTGCTAAGACAACAGTAGCGAGTCTTTAGATTAAATAAAAACACCCACAAACTAACCCAACATGTTTAGCTTGATTCAAAACCCCAAATCCTTTCGGCCATCCTGTCCCCCTCTACGGACAGTCAACTTCAAAAATTCATATCTATTGGTACAGAAGTCTAAATAGGGAGTTCTCAGACTTTCTGGAAACATAATTAAATTTTCTAACTAAACCTAGTTGGTGAGCCTCCCTGATTCGGCCATCTTCTACCCACACCATCCAATTTTCTAAAACACAGAAGTTTCCTATCGGGTCCTCTGGACAGTGCACTAAAACTATCATAACTTTCAGCACGAGTGTTCCATTCATGATTTCTGGACCTTTCTGGAAAGCTACGAAAGTATATACAACTTTCATAATATGGAGATCCTCTGATTCTCCTATTTTCTAATCTCCCAAACCAATCTACCGAAACCTGACAGAAAATCTCCCGATCTGCAGAACAGTCTTACAAGAAAAACCATAACTTCTAGTACAAAGGTTCGATCGACGCGTTGTATCACTTCATGGAAAGATAAAGACGTCGTCTACAACTCTCTGGGAGATGTCCAGATCTGATTTCCCACGAAACGACCCCAAAACAGCCGTCCAACGAAATCTGTCCTAGCAGTCCAGAATACCGACATTGAAACAACTAGTAAAAAAATGCATCTAATTGGGGAACAACGGGGATTACCCTTGACGAACCGCTGTAGATTATGATGAATGCCCTACGAACTCCTCCTCTTCTCCTTTTCCCCTTTTTCCCTTCCTCTTCCCTTCCTCCGGATCCAATCGCCTCGCTGCGCTTGATCTCCCTTCTCCGTTCGACCAGCAGCCAAAGGAAGATTTTTCCCACCGGTAGAAGAGCTTCAATGGGGGAGGGAGAGGGGGAGGAACTGCTGGAGGGGGCGCACAAGGGGCAGGGAGGGGCAGCGCAATGGGGGCAGGGAGGGGCGGCTAGGGTTGGAGGGGGCTGGGTGTCTCTCCCCCCCCTCTTTGGCTGGTTTCCCCCTGGGCCTTAGCCCAGGCCCAGGTTGCCCAGAAAAATTCAGAAAACCCCCCGAAACATTATTTTATTCTTTTGTTTAAGGTCCCCCCTCTCCAATTAAACAATTATTTCCCGAAAGGCTTTTGGGATATTACATTCTACCCCCCTTAAACAGAATTCGACCCCGAATTCTTTCCGTGCTTACGCCAAGGATTAATCACAACTAAACTTAATTATAAAACACGCACCTGCTGTGAATAATTCTGGATATTGCTCACGCATGCGAGACTCCAATTTCCATGTGGCCTCTCTCTGTCTGCTGCGACCAAAGCACCTTGACATACTTTAAAATTTTTTTATTCCTCCAAGCTTGCACCTCGCGCATAGATGCTGGAAGATCTGAGCGGTATGCCAACTTCCCGATCTGAACCATGATTGTGAAAGGCCCGACGTACCTCGGGCTAAGCTTCCCCTTTGGTACCAAACCTCACTACACCCTTGGTGGGAGATACTCTGAAGAGCACCTAATTCCCCCACCTCAAATTCCAGATCCCTTCTTCTCACATTTGCATACCAAGGCCACTCGTTCAACTGTCTTCTGGACCAAATCTGGGCCCAAGGCTGCCTTTTCACCCACCCCTTCCCAGCAAAAGGGTGACCAGCATCTACGCCCATACAACACTTCGAATGATGCAGCTTTAATTTCTGGAATGGTAGTTGTTATTATAAGCGAACTCCGCTAAAGGTAGCTGATCCTACTCGTTGGTCAACGGCTTTAATGGAAACCCACACTCCAGATCTTTCAAGCACTCCCTCAATACCAGGTTGTACCAAACGTGTGTACCCCACTCTAGGATCCAAGGTGGTCCTAGTGATACACCAACCTCCGACTCCTTGCAACTAATAGAAGCGACTGAATATACCTTGGGTTATCCTTCCCTTTGGTATCAACCCACACAACCTGCACAACACATGTAACTCTTGTTCCAACTCTCAATCGATCTTTTTACCTTAACAAGGAGTACCTCCTTTAACTACGGACGCACAATAGTGCTCAATGCAAACCAACTCCTTTACAAATAGAATTCAACTGAAAATAACGGATTCTCATCGCAACCACACATCACCAACTCCCCATCAGAGGGGTCAAATCAAAAGAGAGAAAAAAAACGAGGATTCAACACGAGAACATTTCCACATTCTAAGTAGGTAGTTTGCAAATAAACAACACATAAGTCAAAGGAGAATCACTCAAATATCAAACCCGTCCATTATTTTTCCTAAACCGGAAAAACCACACATGCCAACATAAAGCCAACTCAAACCACAAAAGACTTTTTCTATCATCACATAGCTCAAACAAGAATCAAAGAGCATTTTACTACCTGAGAAACTATTTTTTTCTAGGAATAACTTTCTCTTGATTCGCAAGATTCCAAATCATCACACACCACACTAACTCATTTCTCTTAAATTGGCAACATCAACTCTATGCTCAAACCGAGTGTATCCACCACACCCTTGTAGAGGGACTCTACTGTTCTGTCAATAACATACTCTAGTCAACTCCGCTACCAACAGGTTACTTTAATTAATAATTTCCAATGCACCTCATCATTATTTTCACCCACAATCACTTCACCACAATTCTTTAGTGATAATCAACTTGAAATTCTCAGCACACACACTCATTCACTACACCCAAAGGATACTATCAAGGAACATCACACTATTTAGAATCCTCTTGTTCCAATATTCCCACACAACATCATTACCTCCAAGGTTCTAGCATAAAACACCAAACCAAAATTTTCCATCTCCAGGGCTCCTATATATGTACTTCGATATAATTGATACGAAGACTCTCGAATTCGGTGACTAAAATTCCCATAATCGTACATACTCAATCATTAACAACCTCATAAAAACATATTCTCAACCTAATTATCTTTAGGAAGATTCTAACTCCTGGAGGGTTACTCACTGAAGCCAAGTCATGCATGGCAATAATTTAACAATCCCTACTATCCCATTGATTCCCATAACGGTTAGACTTCTTCACAATTATAATCTCATTAATTACACCACCATAATCCTCCTACTAAACCTTGCAAAGTGCCCAATCATGATACTCTAATAAGATTGATCAAGATTCTCATACTTTTGATAATTCTAATGTTCCATCAAAATGATCGAAACATTCTTGAACCACAATCTACTATAGGTTCTACTAATTGCAACCATGAAATCAGTTAGCTCCAAAGGCAAGCATTCTAGTTAAAATCAAATTCTCACCAAGAATTATTCTAAGAAATCAATTTATCACTCAATGACTCTCAAACAACTTGACACCTACAATCTCACCAAAATCATCTACTTGACCACCATTATCACGTTGCCATTATACAACCTAAAAGACTTTGCAACACGGATTGGTTAATCCTTCCTCAGAAGAATATATAGATAGAAACAATTTTCAGCACATAGAGAAACATTTACCACTCACCGTGGACACGAGACCAAGGAAAAAAAATCAAATAGCCAAGATCTTGGAAAATAGAAGACGAGACCACAGTTCAGTGCACAAGTCCCACAAGAAGAGAGTATCAAACTTCAGCCGAAAATAAATAAATAAAGCATTGCTTTTGGAAACTTGAGGGATTCCTTTGTGACAAACCAACAAGGTTAAGCATGCTTCAATAAGCTGCAAGGTACAAAACTTGAATCCAACCGCGAATACCTCTACTACACCCTTCAATTTAACAAAGGACGTAATTTTCTTTAATGGAAACATCACTTTACCAACTTCAAGCAAACGATCCTTTAAGCTCAAATCACATGAATCACTTAAGAACCGATTGAACCTTCCAATACGTCACTCTGCGCAACTAATTTCAGATACCACAATAATTCATGAACTCCCATAGGATTATGAATGCACAACTCCAAACATTTCATTTAACTGACATAACGGAAGACAAACAAATTCCTTTACTTCTAAAAGAATCAATACTACCCTCATCATCTCATACTCAGTTTTACTAACCTCATCATTATATATTCTTAGCATGAATCATCATAGCCTACCAGCGCATCATAAACCTTTCCAAAAGAACACAATAACTTATTTCAAAGTGTCTTTTTTTCCAACAAGATTGCAACAATCTTACTAACATCAAGAATAATACACTCTTAACAAGAATCGTTATCGTCTACCCTTCCATTATAAAGCCCTCCAAAATCCCATCAAATAGTTCCATGCTACTTTATCATCCCACCTCAAATTGAAAGTATTTCAAAACCTTAGTTCCATGCTACTTTATCATCCCATCCTCAAATTGAAAGTATTGCAAAACCTTACGACCTCACTACGACAACCGCTTTAAATTACAGGAGATCTACTACACAATTTTAATGATTCTACCAAAACTCTTCCATCAAAGACATAATATCATCTGACAATCCCACCATCATGTAGATATAGATCACATTTTAAACCCCCATCCATTGCTCTATTATTGACGCGCAACACCAAACTTCATTACACAACAGTTGCACTTAGCAATAACATACCAACACTAAGTATCCACAAAGATAACTCCAAGACTAATATCCACTAATACAGTAATCCAACACCTTCTGAATTTAACTATCCTAAACAGTTAGATTAATCCATTGAGACCTGTTGATCCAATTTATTCCAAAAAAATTTACTAATTTTGTCTCTCTTATCGATCAAGCAGTTCATCAAAGTTCCACGCCTCTTGGTAACTCTATTGATTCCATTAGGAATAGCCCTATTCATAAACAAGGTTCATGAACAACTACAAGAAGACAACATCAACTTATTCGGTTTCACTTCCAAGGATACTCATACCATAACAATTTATTTGATTACAATCTTTGACTTAACCATAACCCAAGACAACACAAAAGGATTTTAACACCTCCCTCCAGAAAAGAGAGGTATTAAACTTCAACACTTAGAATAATCCAAAAGAATTACATAAAGCCAAAGCTTTCACATGTTAAAGAATTTGCAACATAAAACTTTTATTAACAAGAATACCAAGCGAACAAATGAGACATGTTTCACAACAAGACAAAACCCCTGCAAAGGGACCAACCGTGCAAATCCACAATGCTCACAGGTAGCAAAAGTGTCTCAATAGTCCAAAAACAATAATTGTTTCAAAGAACAGGTAGAAACCAATTGAAAACCCTCAACTGCAATGAACCACGAGCCCAAGATAAATTCATCCACCACCACAGGATAAGAATTGACCAAATTCAACTCAGGGAAGAGAGAAACTTTTCTAAAGGACTCATTCCTAACCTCTGAAACTAAGTTGCTCAAGGAAAAATCCTTCACCATTTCAATACCATGAATAGTGATATAAGCTGGCCATGACCATGGCCGCACCACAGTCTCTATCTCTCGACATCAACTATCACCACACATAACAATCATATAATTGAATCATAAGAACAAAAGATCATCTCATAACAAGTACAAAGTCAAACATTAAGCACACATTCAACTATGCTAACAGATGGAAATGTAGATGCAATGCAAACCGCATTCCCACCTACAGTGCTTAGTGTGTCAAAATTAATATTCCATTAACCACGGACCTACCGCCCGCTCTGATACCAACTGTAACACCCCAGCCAATCAATGACCTGGAATGCTACCAAACTAATAACATAATAAGGAAAAACTAATATTCATCTTACAAAATTTCGGCAGAACCTCCTTTGTTTATTGAGTAAATCAGAGGTTCCAACAAGTATAATCAAATGATATGAATAACAGTAAGCAATATATTCATTTATAAGCAAAATTGGATTATGTTCATCATCGCACTCATAACAATACTACTTAGATAAAGAATGGAATCAATGTAAAAGAGTTCTAATCTTTTATTACATTTTGAACCTGATAGACATTAATCAATTACCACTTGAATTATTCAGCAAATAGTGTTTAATGTTCTTTCTTTCTTCCATGGTGAATAGACCGTGCAAGTGCAACAAAATTAATCCTTCTGTATCCCATGCATGCCGATCTCATGTAGATACCTAAAACAAACAGCAACAACAACAACAAGAGTGAGTTCAACGACTCAGCAAATATAATAAGTAGTAACAAGAATAAAAGTGAACATCATTTCACAAGTTCATCCATCAATCATATAAATAAACCATGCTATGCAATATGATCAAAAATCTCTTTATCTCTTCTCTTTCGCATTTTACCGGTAAATGCGGAGTGTGCATCCGTCAATGCACACCCAAGCATGTACCATCTGGTACAGGGACCAATTGCCCATACTCCACAAGTATGGGGACCTTTAGCCCGTCATGTCATCAACATGACGGGGACCTCGGCGCTTGGTCATCTCGTGACCAAGACTTCAATAAATCAGCATGATGCACAAACGTGAATGTCTCAACAAATAAAACTTGCATTCACAACATCTATGCATCAGAAATTCTCCTGAACACTTTCAATTGCAATCGACCATGAACAATATCAACATATCATTAACATAATCAAGATCACATATACTCATAATATAGATCAAACATCTACAAACCAACAATCATCAACAATCCACAATATAAAGTTTAAACCATCATTATACTTGCCTTAACCACGAGAAAACGGGGGATGAGCAGAAGGTGCAGCCCCTGGGATCCGTCCTCCTCCTGAATAATAATTATAATGATTGCTAAGACAACAGTAGCGAGTCTTTAGATTAAATAAAAACACCCTCAAACTAACCCAACATGTTTAGCTTGATTCAAAACCCCAAATCCTTTCGGCCATCCTGTCCCCCTCTACGGACAGTCAACTTCAAAAATTCATATCTATTGGTACAGAAGTCTAAATAGGGAGTTCTCAGACTTTCTGGAAACATAATTAAATTATCTAACTAAACCTAGTTGGTGAGCCTCCCGGATTCGGCCATCTTCTACCCACACCATCCAGTTTTCTAAAAAACAGAAGTTTCCTATCGGGTCCTCTGGACAGTGCACTAAAACTATCATAACTTTCAGCACGAGTGTTCCATTCATGAATTCTTGACCTTTCTGGAAATCTACGGAAATTATATACAACTTTAATAATATGAAGATCCTCTGATTCTCCTGTTTTCTAATCGCCCAAACCAATCTACCGAAACCTGACAGAAAATCTCCCGATCTGCAGAACAGTCTTACAAGAAAAATCATAACTTCTAGTACAAAGGTGCGATCGACGCATTCTAGCACTTCATGGAAAGATAAAGACGTCCTCTACAACTCTCTAGGAGAAATCCTGATGTGATTTCCCACGAAACTACCCCAAAACAGCCGTCCAACGAAATCTGTCCTAGCAGTCCAGAATACCGACATTGAAACAACTAGTAAAAAAATGCATCTAATTGGGGAACAACGGGGATTACCCTTGACGAACTGCTGTAGATTATGATGAACGCCCTACGAACTCCTCCTCTTCTCCTTTTCCCCTTTTTCCCTTCCTCTTCCCTTCCTCCGGATCCAATCGCCTCGCTGCGCTTGATCTCCCTTCTCCGTTCGACCGGCAGCCAAAGGAAGATTTTTCCCACCGGCAGAAGAGCTTCAATGGGGGAGGGAGAGGGGGAGGAACTGCTGGAGGGGGCGCACAAGGGGTAGGGAGGGGCGGCGCAATGGGGGTAGGGAGGGGCGGCTAGGGTTGGAGGGGGGTGGGTGCCTCTCCCCCCTCTTTGGCTGGTTTCCCCCCTGGGCCTTAGCCCAGGCCCAGGTTGCCCAGAAAAATTCAAAAAACCCCCCGAAACATTATTTTATTCTTTCGTTGAAGGTCCCCCCTCTCCAATTAAACAATTATTTCCCGAAAGGCGTTTGGGATATTACACCCTGAACCAAAGTAATAAAATCGAGAAGCTGGCAAAGAAAACCAAACAGGCAGTCCTTAAAGAATAGATAAGATATAAAGGAAACTATGGCTCAGACTGACTCTCATCTACCCCATATGACTCCGGGACTATCGGTTGGTCTCCTAACAACCTAGGCAGCAAACACGTATCCTGTCTACCCGAGGGTGGCCCAACCCTCGCTAGAACCCACAAGAAGTGAGTACGCTCCACCTAGAGAGAAGAAAGACAGCTAATAAGCGGCATCCTGGAATCACAAGATAAGAGCAAGAAGTCTAAGCAGCTAGGCAAGAGAACCACTCTAACCTATGCTAGAAGGACTAACCCAATGCACCCCAAATGCAATACAACAGATAGGAGTAAGAGCATAATCAATATAATCTCTACCCCTAAAATCCACCAGTTCAGTTCTTTCCTACGCCCACCCTAAATTGTGCCCCCAGCAGTCATGAGTTTTCCTGTATCCACACCAATTCGTGTCCCCAGGAAAACCAACCACTGAAATCAACGATCAAGGATCAATTCCCACCTTTCTCTCTCCTTACCCACTCATATCCAACGATCCAAATCCAAATTCAAAGGCGACGGCCACCTCCCAAGCGGACCCGCGACGAGCCCGTGGCAGAGCGCAAGGCCGCTGAGGCCTGGGCTGCCCTGAACCGCCTCCCGATGGTCCCCTCGGTGACTCGGGCGGTCCTCCCCACCGCGGCGCAGCTGCCCTGAACCGCCTCCCGATGGTCCCCTCGGTGACTCGGGCGGTCCTCCCCACCGCGGCGCAGCTCTCGGCCAAGTACAACCTCGCGAAAATTTCGCCCGATACGCTGCTCACCCCGCCCCCAACGCCCCACACCGCGCCGCCGCCTCCCACCTCCCACTCCTCCGCTGCACTCCGCCCTCGCTCCTCCTCCCCTGCTCCGCCGCCGTCTCCTCCTCCCCCCACCCGTCCGCTTCGCCGCCGTCTCCTCCTCCTCCCCACCCCGCGCCGCCGCCGCCTCCTCCTCTTCCCCACCCCGCGCCGCCGCCTCCTCCTCTTCCCCTCCCCGGCCCGCCTCCCCCCCGAAACCCTAGCCAACCGTCGCCATGGCCGCGGCCGCCCTCCTCCGCCGCCTCCCCGCCGCGCGCGCCCCAGCCACGGCGCTCATCGCCGCGCGCCCGATCTCCGACTCCACGGCCGCGCTCACCATCGAGACCTCCGTGCCCTTCACCTCCCACATCGTCGACCCGCCGTCCCGCGACGTCACCACCACCCCCGCCGAGCTCCTCACCTTCTTCCGCGACATGTCCGTGATGCGCCGCATGGAGAAGCACCTCAAGCCGGAGACCAGGCTGCTCCAGATCCGTGCTGGGCTTGGTGCGTTTGCTAATCTGCGGCCATCGTCATTCTCCTCCAGGTCGGAGCCGGACGCAATAGAGGAGGCGGCCGCGACCTTTTCTGGAGAATAGAGGCTGAAGACTAGGTACTGCGCCTAGGTCATGGGGAGAGGAGCATTAGCGCTACAGGAGGAGGAACACACTGGTGTCGTGGTGTGGTAGAAGAGAGGCGTTCCCCTTCTTCCCTCCCCTTCCTTTGCATGGTTTGGCTCTCTGCGGTAACGTCCATGATGGGAGCAGTAGGCAGTTCGTGCGAGGATGGAGTTCAATTAGGAGTTGGGTTTGCTTCAATGATTTGTTATATGGCAAATTGGTCACATTTGCTTCCTCCCTTTCTCCTGTGGTGAGTCCATGCTTGTTACTTCTAACTAATTTTGTGTTCTACATTTTGTAATCTGCTTTCTTCTATGATTTGGCAGGCAACTTGTCAAAAATGTGATCAATTTGGGAGGCTAGAAATTACTATTTATAGGAGCCATTACCTTGCTGTTTACTAGCTGATTGCGTTAATGTCTAGATGAAAACCAGGAAATGATGGGTTGTGTCATGCATGACATACTGCACAAGGGTTTAAGGTTTGGGAAGGTGTGACCGCCGCTGGCGATGAGGAGGAGCTGGGATGATGGAGGCAGCTGTGAAGTGCCTCTGGGACGGACGCCATGATGGCGAGCAGGCGTTGGCGTTGGCCTTGGCCTTGGAAGGGTCCCTTCAGTGCTGCCCGCTGGCCGCGTGCACCATGCTCCACATCGCAGCCACCATCGCCTCCCACAGCGCTGCGTGGAAGGCGCAGGCCAAGTAGTAGTAGTCCCTTTGCGGTTTGGTGCTTTAGCTTGCCTCTGCTTGGGCTCACTTGGCTAATGACGGTAGTCGTTGGTTTTGTTGCGAACTTGTGGTGGTGCAGGGGACTTGTGGTTATGGTGTTCAATCGAAGCTCGAAAGTGTATCTGGATTTCATGCGGCGGCGTGGCCTTGATTCAAATGTTTTAGATCACTGGTATGATCTCAAGCTTAGCAGAACCACCATTTGAGCAGAATTGGCACTTTAAAATCTGAGCTGAATTGCGACATCAGAGCTTGTTTTCTATTAAAATGTTCTACTGTGTATCTGACATAGCTTCTCCTTAATGCAGACCAAAGTTGGCGTCTATATTAATTAACTCTGGGCAGGGTGCTTGTGCATTTACATTGATTTTGATTGTCTGTTTGTCTTGGTTGGCTGAGACTGAAACTGTTAGTACCTCTAATGTGCCAAATAAGACTTGGTAGGATTTTATTGGTAAGGCAAGGGACTATGGGCCACTATGCAAAGAAAATATAAGTTGATAAATGATGATACAATCTCTTTGGCAAATCTAGAATTTTAAATAGATGGTAAGGTTTCATGTGACATTAGAATTTTATTGCAGCCTAACTTTTTCTTTATTTGAATGTCTTTTCGCTAATTTTGACTCTGATGCTAGGTTATCATCTGAAGCTGCCTTTGATCACCCAGTTTGAGCCAATACAGGTTACACTTCAAACAGACCAGGCAAGTGAATGACACTCTTTTGCACTTCATTTTATCAAGCCAAGTTTTCACTCCAATTGAAGGTTAATTTACCAGCTGTGTTTTTTTATCACTGCTTGTTTGAAACTTTTGGAATACCAATTGAAAGATCGCTGTATTTCTTTATCATACGAGTTTATGATAGAAATATATTTATGCCTCTCATTGTGCTAAACCAAGTCAAAGGTATTCCTTGTGGAACAAAAGGTGGTGTAATGATCAGCTTTGACAAGATAGAGGTATAGTATTATCTGTTCTATTATAACTCTTTTTTGCAAAGTTCATTTCCTTGTTTCTGAGCTGCTTGATCCACTGCTGGGCTTGTAGGTTGTCAATCGTCTCCATAAAGAGTTTGTTTATGAAACCCTACTCAATTATGGTGTACATTATGACAAAACATGGATATATGAATATGACAAAATTCATCATGAGATAAACCAGTTCTGCAGTGCTCACAGTTTGCAGCAAGTTTACATTGACAGGTTTGATCAGGTTGGTGAATCTTTTTAGTTAATCAACTTTTGGTTCTTTCTTGTATGCAACTGTGCAATATAGGGGATCTTATACCTGCATTGTTGGCTCACCTGTCCTGCCAAAATTTCAGATTGATGAAACAATGAAAGAAGCTATCCAAAGAGACTGCACACGCTATGCTCCTGGAATTGAAATTATCAGTGTTCGTGTTACAAAGCCGAACATACCTGGTAGTATTAAGAGAAATTTTGAACTTATGGAGGAGGAGCGTACAAAGGTATACACCTCGTGGCGCATATGTTACACACTTGTGTCCCCTGTGAACACTCATGGACAGTTTATACTATACTGAGTACTTGGGATGACTTCATTGTTGTCGCGTACATATCCTACGATATTAGGGCTTGTTCAATAGTAAGCAACGGTGATTGAGAAGGTTAGAGCATTGAATTAATTGATCTAATTGATTTTTTTAAAAATGTGCTAATTGATAGTTGATTTTTCATGTTGCATATAACTGCACAGTAATTGAAATCTAAAAAATGCATATGTTAAATTTACCAACTTCAGAAGCTGTTTTCTGCACGCACATATGCGTGGTAGTACTTGTCATCAACATTTAACTTCTGGTCCATATCTCATGCTATCATTATAAAGGCAGTAATGATTTATCAGATCATCAAGATTTTTGCAAGTCATGATATATAGACATATCAGTACAGATAACAATGTCTTTGAGGCTGAGCAGTTCATATGCTTTTCTGAGATATGCATATAATATACTTGCAGGTATGATCAATGTTGCTTTAATACTGCAGAAATTACAATGTTCATTGCTATCTCATTCTTTGTTTAACTTGGAGAATGTGTTCTGTATCTTCTATCCATAGGCATTGATTGCCATCGAGAAGCAAAAGGTAGCAGAGAAGGAGGCAGAAACACAGACGAAAATTGCACTATCTGAAGCAGAGAAGAATGCACAGGTGAGCAAGATCCTCATGGAGCAGAAGCTAATGGAGAAGGACAGTTCCAAAAGGCAGCAGCAGATTGATAATGAAATGTTCCTTGCACGAGAGAAAGCCCTGGCAGATGCGAACTATTACAGGCATGGCAAGAATTACCTTTTTATTTTTTTTGTCCTGCACTCCGGCTCATGCATGCTTTCTTACTTATCAACTGACTGCATTTGGTATGGTCTGTCTAGGATCACGAAGGAAGCAGAGGCCAATAGACTCAAGCTTACACCTGAGTATCTTGAGCTGAGGTTCATTGAATCAATTGCCAACAACTCAAAGATTTTCTTTGGTGAAAAGGTACTGAACTGTTGTTGGGCACATTTTCTTCTTTTGTACATTTGGTGACCTCCTGGGCTGAACTGACGACTACTCCGCTGCAGATTCCAAACATGATCATGGATCAAAGGTTGCTTCGGAATTACCTTGATGCTGATTCGAGCAAGGGCCATTTAGAAATATAGTAGTGTCTTCTGTGAATTGGAAGGACCATTGGCTGTTTTTGAGATCCCGCATGGAAGATAGGATTCCCATGAAGCCGTTCAGTACATGATTTAAAAAGGAAGGGACATTATGACCTTTTTAAGATGGAATGTAGTATTTAGTAAAACATTTGGCCTATATTAGTAGTGGTATTAGCATAGCTGGAGCTGGAGCTATCTGCATGGACTGTTGATCTGTAAGGAAAATGCAGCGCTCTAAGCACCATTTTATTTTAGTCTGCAGAACTGATGACTAGGTATTGATGTAATTCACCCCTATCCTTGAATGCTTTCTCTGGGTATAAATGAGATCGATGGAAATTACCAAGCATGAAGCTTGCAACCCCAGGCTATACTAATTTTGGATATCCTGGTTTTAATGCACAAGATATTGGGAGTACAACCAGGTAGTATCCATGGCGGATCCAGGATTTCTCTTCAATATGTATAGAACTTTGCGGATTTCTATGAAGTTCCTACATGTGTTTTGCAAAAATCAGAACTCACAAGCTGTACGTTTTTATTTTACGCCACGCCTACCATGATCCGTCATGGATTGGACAACGTTAATAAGTTGTAAAAGTAGAAACACTTAAGCCTGCAAGAGCAGTATGGCAGTACAGTGGAGCGGCCTGCTCGCACGAAAGGTCACCATGTACATGTGATGTATATGTATAAACAGTGTAAACAGTGTAGTAACATCACTAGGCTGGACGACGATGGCTGGACACGGCAAATTCGACAAGGAATCTCTCTCACCTCTGCGAGCAGACTTTGGTGGTGATCGGTTCGGCTGAAAGCCTCATGGCTTATGGCTGAAAACACTGTAGCTGGCTGAAAAAAGCACTGTAGCTGACAGAGGCTTATTTACCATAATTAAATTTAAAAAAAATTAAAAATAGAAAAAACATATTAGCCCATCACGTATAATGTAAACAAATATGAGGAAAAAAAGAACCGGTAAAAAAACTCAAAAAAAAGCCAAAAGTTCAGAAAAAGACGAAATTTATGAATAGTGCAAAAATAAGCTGAAGCCAGAAGCTGAAGCCATATTGATCAGGGCCATGGCACATGCATCTGATAGCTCGCTGGTCAAGCAAACTGAAGGCTAGCTGCCAGGCTACTACTCGTTTTCCGGAAACATCAATTTGAAATGTTGAGAGGGAAAACCGTGCCTTGTGAAGGCAAAATTTAGGAAAATTTAATCATTTGTCACTCTTTTCTACCCCTCTATAATACACCAAAAATTTCTTTACTAAATCCATCCCCCTCAACCACCCCCACAGTCATGTCTAATCTAAGTCCACCCAGATTTGTGTACCAAAGTAATCCAACTTCATTCAAATGAATGGACTGGATCGCTCCTCAAGCCTTCTTCTCTTACTCATTGAAGATCATAAGGCCAAAACCATCCGGATCATGCATATCATTAAACCCAGAACCCCACCCCACCCCGCGCCCACGCACACGCCCCCGACGCTGCCTCCACCCCGCGATACCCGTCTCCACCCGAGCGCGCCCTCCGCGCCCAATCCCGCGCCCTTCACGTCTTCCGGTCTTCGCGCCGCGAATCGCGTCACGCCGTCACCCGCAAGGCGCAAGCGATCGCAACTTCTCACTTCGCGTCTTCGCGTCGCCGTCACCCGCAAGGCTGCCCCGGCCGATCCGCTAGCCAAAGAAGAGACCCAGCGCGCCCCCGCGGTTGAAACCGCTCCCAACGGCGATGCGGAGCAGGCGGGCGACGGCGGCGGCGCTGGCGAGGAGGGGGAGACGGTGATCGTGGACGCCGCCGCGGAAGCCGGCGATGGGGAGGGAGAGGAGGAAGGGGAGTGCGGGTTCTGCCTGTTCATGAAGGGCGGCGGGTGCAAGGAAGAGTCGAAAAACAGCTTTTAGAAGCTGAAAAGAACAGGCCCTGAGGCTTATAGCTTTTGGCTGCGGCTTATGACTTTTGTGCTGTTCGTATGAGAGATTACAGAGTAACAGAAATCCACGTGCGGTTTTGCCGATATAAATGAAGTCGATATAACATATACCACAATATGTGATCAGTCGTTATGTGACATTCATTATGTGACAAAATATTTGGTTATACAATATATACAATATATGAGACGTGAATCTTAATGAATCTGATTGTTCGTTTTATTTTTTACAAATTTTATCTTGTTTTGTATTTTACCGTAGCGTTAGCACGGGCACACTACTAGTAAAGTAGTAAAGCACAGAGCTCCCCCTCACAACAGTCCATAAGGACAGACCACCTCAAGCTCTCCCCGCAGAGCTGAAAACCTAGAGCTATCCAATGGCTTGGTAAAGATATCAGCCAACTGGTGGTCACTCTCCACAAACTGGAGCACGATGTCACCCTTCTCTACATGGTCTCTAAGGAAGTGATAGCGAATATCAATATGCTTGGTCCGAGAATGCTGCACTGGGTTCTTTGCAATGTTAATCGCAGAAGTGTTATCACAAAAGAGTGGAACACTGTCGATAACTAACCCAAAGTCCCGCAGGGTCGGGACCATCCAGAGCACCTGGCTACAGCAACTGGCTGCAGCAACGTACTCGGCCTCTGCGGTGGACTGTGCAACACCGGACTGCTTCCTCGAAGACCAGGAAACGAGAGAAGTGCCAATGAACTGGCAGGTGCCCGAAGTGCTCTTCCTATCTATCCTACAGCCAACAAAGTCTGCATCCGAATAGGCTCTCAAGGAAAGACAGGACGAGGAAGAGTACCAGATACCATAGTCAATGGTAGCTCAAAGGTACCAAAGAATGCGCTTCACCACCTGGCGGTGAAAAACGCGAGGAAAAGCCTGAAACCGGGCACAAATACACATAGCAAAGTGTATGTCTGGTCTCGAGGCAGTGAGGTACAATAGTTCTATTTCAAAAAAACTTTGTGGGTGGGAATGGAAAAGTGGAAGGGCAGTGGAAAACCCTGATTTGAATTGTCCGGGGTGTCGTCCCAGTGGTAAGTTAAGCGGCTATAACGCTAAAAGATGCTATATGGTGCGGATGCCATGTAACGGTGGATGGAATCTGGATTGCTATTATTATTGCATTTTCTTGAACATTATGATTTTGTTCAAAACTGCTAGGTCTCAGGAAATTTCTATGTATTATATTTCAAATAATGGCACTTCTATCCTTGCAAAATAAAATACAAGGGGGAATAAATAGAGACGTGAGTAAAGGAGATAGATGTTTGTGATGAATACATAAAGATATTGGGGGATTCATGTCGATCATAAAAAGGACATGGTAAAGTGGATTCTGGGATAAATACATTGGTGGATCTTAAATGAATACATAAGCTAGATAGATGATTTAAATGATTTTGGAGAATTAGGGAGTGCAAAGATATTTGCTGGATTATAACACTGATAACTAATATTAATTCTTGGGAGATGTTGGTGATAATGGGATGAATAGGATTTGATCAATTACTGGATGTATGAATTGGATTTTTGGGAATTTGGAGGTATGATATCAATTATTGGAGTATAAATTTGATCAATGATATTCTTGGTGCAGGAATACTAGTGAATCGTAGACTCAATCAATGATATTTTTGGTGGAGGTATAATAGTGAATTAGTTAGAGATAGGTAATGGAAAATAAGGTTGATTATTGGAAGAGCAAATTATGGTTCTGGATCAATAACAAAAGGATTGAATTATTAGAAAGTCCTGATATAAGTGATAATGGTGGATTCAAAAATAATTATAATGGATAATCATTAGAGTTCAGAAGTGGAGAGCTGATGAATAGAAATTACAAGATTGGATTATTAGGAACTTAGAACACAAAAGATATTGGTGGATTCAAAATGAATAACGACACTAGCTGCTTGGAGTTTTAAACAGCAATTGATCGGTGGATTATATAGATTATGATACTCACTGTTTGGGGATTTAGGCAGCAATTGATTGGTGGATTGTATAATTGATGATATTCGTTGTTTGGAGTTCTAGACAGCACTCAATATAGAAAGTGTGTGTTCGGTGGATTAATTAAATGATGCCACTCGCTGTTTGGAGTCTTAGACAACAATCAATGAAGAAAGTGTATTTTGGTGGATAAAGTCAATTATAGCAATCGATAGGTGGAGTTGGTAGCAACAATGACACTATGATTATATAATAATAATGCTACTAAAAGCGATTTTGGCAAATAAAATAACCCGAGCCTCTCCTTTGATAAGCCATGCATACTATCTAATTGCATTCTGTGTATTGGCTCGCGGAGCACGGTGGTTTGTGCTCACACTCGCTTTTGCAACAAATTCAGAAGCAAGAATCGGATCACTACGCCTCAACAATACTTTTGGATCATGATGGCGAAGAAGATGAAGATGTCAAGAACTAGGTCGCGAACCTCCAGTTGGCTGCCTGTGGGCATGTCCTGAAGATCCCATCTGTGTGCTTTGTTCTTCCGCTGCTGCAATTTAATGAATTCGACCTAAACGGTCCATGAGTAAGTTTACTATTATATTTACGCTTCCGCATGATATGAACTTTGATATTCAGAACTGTAATCTGTGAGCACTATCTACTGATCCAGGGAATAGTGTGGTGGAATCACAGAAGAATCCGGATTGTAAAATCTGGGTCTGACAACACGCTCAAAGAGGTCTCCAATAATCTGCTCGGAAGGATAGGCTTTCTGGATATGTCTAGGAGGTCCAGGATGAGATGGAGAAGTGGCCTCTACCTCATGAGCAGATGAGGTAGGAACAGAGCCACTAGCTCCAGAAGAAGCAGAAGGCATGGGCTGATCACCTCGAGGTGCGGTGGAGGAAGGCACCTCAAGGAGTGGATGAGGGACTGGATCCGGTAGACAACCCTCATCTCCATCGTCCTCATCATCCACAGAGATGGGCTCGGACTGCTCTAAAGAACCTGAGATATCGGGCCTAGTCCCAGGACTGGCCTCGTCGAAGGTCACCTCACAGGTCTCTACCATTTTGCTAGACTCGCAGTTCCAAACCCGATAAGCCCACGACGAAGTTGAGTAACCTAGAAAGATCCCATCACAAGAACGTGACTCGAACTTGTCTAGGTTCCTGATGGAGACGAGGTGCCCGATCTTTCGATAAGATTGATAACTATCGATTTTGGTGGAGGTGACTCTCACGATCTGACTACAACCGTACGACGACGCTTGCGCCTTAGCAATCGCTGAACCAACTCCAAAGTGTTGTTGACCACGCTGGAGGCGCGATCAACCTGAACACGAAGTTCAATCCCTGCGAGCAATCGAAGAACTAGCAAGAATAAGACGTAGGCAATCTGATATTGCAAGTATGAATGAAGCATAAATTGTATTGCGAATAACAAAGATGGGATCTCGAAGCTGTCTTGACAGGTGGTCGTCCGACACAACTGAAGAACAAAGTTTGCACAATGGATAAACCTAAACTCAACGAAATCCCAGTCCTAGCTGAGGAGACGATGGCTCTTATATAGAGACAACGGCCCCCTAGGGTTACAAGGCACATGGGCCCAAGTGGTGGTGGCGCAGCACCTTTTTTGACTCGGACTCAGAAACTAATGTGGACTCTTTTGATGATTGCGGCCGGCTCAGCCAGAATTTGAAGATACGGTTGGATCCATTGGAAATTATACTTCATAAGATTTCCATGAAGTACAAGAACGTCCCAAACGGAGTCCGTATGAGGAAGTTATGTCCGTATAAACTTGCACCATTGCAGCAGTCCGAATCCGATTCTAGTACGTGTCCAACACGGACTCTTTTGACGATTGCGGCCGGCTCAGATAGAATTTGTAGATGGGGTTGAATCCTTTAGAAAGTAGACTTGATTAGCTTTCCATCAAGTCCAAGAACGTCCCAAATGGAGTCCGTATGAGAAAGTTACGTCCGTTTAAACTTGCACCATTGCAGCAGTCCGAATCCGATTCCAGTAATAGATAGAATTAAGAGGTGATACTAGATCCATTGGAAAGAGGATGAGAAAAGTTATCCAACAAGTACTCGTGGACCTCAAACGGACTTCATATGTGAAAGTTATGCACATTTGAATTTGGTCCTGTCAGGCTGAATCCGAATTGATCTGGAGGTCGAATTGGATTCCAAAACGTGTCCATTTTGAAACTCTTGCTTGAATTGGTGTAAAAGTGACGTGGTGCTGTAAAAATATATATTTTTATCATTAGGTGGCATCATATTCTCATTTAAAATATGTTGAGTCTGAAGAAATGAATTCACCTTTAATTCAATCTTGATATTGGACGCTATTGGCGTATGTGTTTGTGGCGTGATCACGCCATGCCCTTCTTGGTAAGCTCATTCAATGGTGCGGCGATGGTGCTGAAATCCTTCACAAAGCGGCGGTAAAACCCAGCAAGTCCTAAAAAGCTCCTCGCCCGTGTGACCGTGTTAGGAGTCGGCCAACTCTGTATTGCTTCAACCTTGGTTTGATCAACTTCAATTCCCTGTGGAGTAACAACATAGCCAAGAAACGCGACTCGATCGGTGCAAAAGGTGCACTTCTCTAGGTTACCGAATAGGCGTGCACCACGTAAAGCATTAAAAACAGCACGTAAATGGTCAAGATGTTCCTCTAATGATTTGCTATATATCAGTATATCATCAAAATAAACAACCACAAATCTACCAATGAAAGCACGCAAAACCTCGTACATTAGTCTCATGAAGGTACTAGGTGCATTAGTTAAACCGAAAGGCATTACTAACCACTCATATAACCCGAACTTAGTTTTAAATGCCGTTTTCCAATCATCGCCTAATTTCATGCGGATTTGATGATAACCACTACGCAAATCAACCTTGGAAAAGACAACAGAGCCACTCAATTCATCAAGCATGACATCTAACCTAGGAATGGGATGACGATACCTAATGGTGATACCGTTTTAAGTTCATCTTCAAGTTATTACAATTTTCACAAGACTCGGGCAGATCAAGGAGCATGGCATAAGGTCCTTTAGCAGCAATGTCCTTAACCTCACATGAGGTGGGAGAAGTAGTCTCATCAGTAGTAAGTAGGGTAATAGCCATCCTACTCAACTCTAACTCAGCAAGCAGACTAACATTCTCCACCTTAACAATATCAAGCTCGGAGGACACACTATCATGTGAGGTCCTTAGTTTCTCCATGTCACCCAACAGAGCACATCATGTATCACAATCATCACGGGAGGGAGCAGATGTAAGTGAAGTAAGCTCCCGTGATAGTCTATCTACTTCCTTCTCTAACTCAGTACACCTAGCCCTAGCTCTAGCATGAAAACCACCTAGCTTAAGAAAAGCATGATTGAGCTGGTCGTAGGTGGGGCATACCTCATCCGAGTCAGAGGTATAGCTCGCTGTCGCTCAGTTCGCCCTCGAGGGCCATGAAGCACATGCCGGAGAAGTCGTCGCTGCCATCCTTGGGCTCTTGGTCACCCGTCCCGTCGTCGTCGCTCCATCCCTCCACCTCGCTGAGGTCGAGCTCGTCGAAGGCGGTGAGGACGCGCTGGAAGAGCTTCTTGGCTTTGCCAAAGTTGCGGAACTTCTTCTTGCCTTGTGTAGGAGCTGGAGGCTTCTTGTTGCGGTTCTTGTCGGTGTAGTCGTTCTTGCCCGAACCGCCGTAGTCGTTCTTGCCTTTCTCCAGCTTGGGGCAGTTTGCCCGAATGTGGTTGGGGCCAGCACACTCGAAGCAAATCACAGGTCCTCCCCTCTTTCTGTCCCTCCTCCTCTTGTAAGCATGGGAAAACTTCCGAGCTAGGAGGGCCAGTTGCTCATCCTCGAGCTGCTCTAACTGATCATCAGTTACGTCACATAAAGCAGCAAGGGAGAAACCGCAAAACGAATCAGTTACGTCATAGGATGTAACACAATTTTCTTTCCCTTGAGCATGAGAGAGTATTGATTATTCTTACCATGATGTACACAATCATTATCGTATTGCCAAGGTCTTCCTAATAACAATGAACAAACTTGCATAGGAACAACGTCGCAATCAGCATAATCATGGTATGAACCCATGGAAAAATGTACTCTCACCATCCGGGTTACCTTCAACTTACCACTGTTGTTAAACCATTGAATATGGTATGGGTGGGGATGGGATTTGGTCGGCAAAGCAAGCTTCTCCACCATATCCATACTCGCCAAATTGTTGCAACTCCCACCATCAATAATTATGCGAATCGCGCGTTCCTTGACAACGCCCTTGATTTGGAACAAATTATGGCACTGATTTTGCTCAGCACAAGACACTTGAGCACTTAGTACGCGTTGCACTATAATGCTCAAATACTTGTCGGCATTTTCGGCGCCAACATGTTCCTCCTCATGGTCAGTGTCACATCCCAAAATTTGGCTTTTTGAAAAATTTAAATTCAAATTAATTATTTTAAGGTAATTGGATTTTACTTGGCTTTTATTTGCCTTTCTGGTTTTTTTCTGGAATTTAAAAACTATTTTTAGAGCTTAAAAAGTAATTCAAAATATGAAAATTAAATATCAACAGTAGTTGGAAATAATTTTATTTAGTCCAAAATATGTCCAGGAGCTTCTGTGAATTTTTCTGGAATTTTTGGAGGTATTTGCATATTTTTCTGAGGCCTAAATAATTTTCTAGCCTTTTCTGAAAATCTAAATCAAATTCTGAAAATAAAATACCTCCTTTTTCCTCCGGCCGACGCGTGGACGGCCCAGATCCGCCCACGTCGCCGCTCGGCCGATCCCGGCCGCACTTCCCTCTCCCTCGCTGTCCAGCGGGCCCGGCCCGTCAGCCGGCGGCCCCGCCTTCCCCTCCTCCGCGCCCGACGCGTGGACGGCTCGGATGAGCCGCGTCCCCGCGCCCGGCATCGATCCACCGTTGCCTCCCACTTAACTCGTCCCCGCCGCCCGATCCGCCCTCGGGCCACGCGGCTGCCATCCACACCCCGCTCCCGCATCTCTCTGACCGCGGACCCCGCCCGTCAGTGTCACGCGCCTCCGCTCCCGCTGCCACCCCGGCCCCGCACGTCAGAGCCGTCGTCTCCCCTGCGGAGACGCCTTCCTTTCTCTCCTCCCCTTTCCTTTCTCGCCGGCCGACCGTACCCGAGCCGAATCCGGCCCTTTCCCTCTGTCTTCTCTCCGGTTTTGGAAGCCCCGGACGTCGCCGCGACCGAATCCCCGATCTTCCGGGCTCCCCTTCCATCGGCGCCCCCTCTTTCCCGTTTCTCCCCTTTCCTTCCTTTTCCCGGCCGACACACCGGCGAGCGATTGCGCGCCCGTGTCCCCTCCTCCGCCCTATAAAAGCCCCCCCCTTGGCTTCGCCTTCTCCCGCACCACCTCCCAGAGCGCTCCACCACAACCCCCGAGCCTCGAGCGCCGTCGCATCGAGAAGTTCCCGTGCGCGCCCGGTAAGTCGCCGACGAGCAATCGCCGCCGCCTCGGTGACCCCCGGAGCCCGCCGTCGCCACCCCGAGCATCCTCGCGCCCGGGCGATCCTCCCCGACACCTCGGCCGCCCCTCCCCGTCACCGGAGCGCCGTCGCACCAGGAGACCCGAGCCGCGCCGACGCCTTCTTCGCCGCCGGCCATCTCCGCTCACCCCCGAGCCTCGCCGACCCCTCCAACCGAAGCTCCTCTGCTCCGGGATTGCATTTCACGCATCGCCCGAACGACTCCGGCCTCCCCTCGCCGCCGGCAGCCTCGCCCCCGACCATCTCTGCCCGGCCCCGAAGGTATCCCTCAAAAGGATTGCCTGCCCTATATGGGTAGGCAACGCCTCCCCGCTCACTTGGTTATCACCGCTCGCTCGTAACTCCCCGGCGCGCGTTCGAGTCCTCGGCTCCGCGCGCTGGGTTGAGTTTTTCGTTTGTTTTCCGCGCTGACAAGTGGGTCCCACCCGTCAGCGGCCGCCAGTCGGTGCGGGCCACTGCCGCCTGGGCCCCACCTCTCTGTGCTATCTCTGACAAGTGGGCCCGGAGTCCAGTGGGTCCCACATGTCAGTGACAGCCAGTGGTTACTGTTCAGTGGGCCCCACCTGTCAGTCTCTCAGAATTAAAATAAAAGATTAAAATTTGATATTCCAGTGGGCCCCACCTGTCAGAAATTTCCGAATTTCTCGATTTATTCAAATCTGAGATTTTCAAATGAGCATAACTTTCTCATTTTAACTCCAATTCCAGCCATTCAAATTTCTAAATTCATCTAAAATCATAATCTATCCAACTATGGCCTCTGTTGAATTTTTGGATTTTATTTGAATTTTCTTTTGTATTTATTTGTTTTGTTGCTTCGTCTTTCCTCGCGTAGATTCCAACGTTGTCGACGATCCCTCTTCACAGCAGCAAGAAGACCCAGAAACCCTGCAAGAAGGCAAGTCTCCTTTGATCATTTCGAGCCTATGCTTTTGAAATGTTTTTAAAATATTTTAAATTATGTGCATTGCTATTTACATAAAGTCACTAGTTCAAGTCTTTAGGAATTAGTTATTCCAACTTTGTTATGCCCTCATTTGACATTGATTGCCATGTACCTTGTCACCCTAGAACTTCCTTTGTCTCAATAATGAGATTACTATTAACCTTGTGAATAGTAGATGGGTAGCTTAATGCTTAGTCTTGCTATCTAATAACTTTGGAAAATCTTGAAAATGGGAAATTATGATTTATTATTGAACCCTTGTGTTTGAAAGTGAAGTGGCAATTGGAGTTGTCTCTGTGATTTTTAAAATAAAATAAAATTGTGAAAGTTGGTTTAGATTAGGGTGGATGGTTGTTTGGGTTGGTGCAGTAAGCACGAGAACTTGTTAAGTGTATGTTCCACCCTAGTCAATTAAGGACCGACGCTTGTGTTTGTCCAAACTGAGCATTAACCGTACAACCACAAGTCTATATGGGTACGACCTAGCTAACTAACCTATAAAGGTGTAGTTTAGATATCACCAGTGGTGTATTGAGTGCCAGGGTGTACTGGTTACTCATAGTGAGGGACAGGGTTTACTGCACTCATATGGCGCAAGAGGGGGCTTCAGATTGGGCGGATTTAACCCTTCTGCGGTGAAACCTCAGCGGGTGGTCTCTAGCTATACTGGAGTAGGTGAAAGGCTTTGTGATATTTTATCTGGGTCTCATGCCAAAGGAAGCATGTTGACTATTAAGATAATTTATCTCTTGTGGGTAAAGTTGTACAACCTCTGCAGAGTGTAAAACTATTCGAATAGCCGTGCTCACGGTCAAGGGCGGGCAAGGAATGCATTCACATGGTAGATTTCTGGTTTTGGATTTAAAATCAAAAGTTTTGTATTCCGATGGTGGAGGGAACTCTCGGAAGGGAATCCTGGCGGATGGAGCCAGAGAGGGTGGATGGAACCCGCAGTTTAAAACTTGACCAATGGTAATTGGTTAGCTAGTGTTGGTAGTTGGAACCTTCGCTAGAAAGTTAATTCTGTTAAAACATTTACTTCATTAAAATAATGCCTTCGAAAATAATTAGTAGTAATTAAATTTTAAAATGTTGCTTTGTGCAAAAGAACCATATGGCCTTCTTTGTTAAGCCTTGCATCTATGCATTTTTCCCAAGACTTGCGGAGTACTTTATGTACTCACATGCTACACTTAAAAATAACATCTCAGAGGAAGTTGAAGCTCAAGAAGGTGACTACGACTACTGCTTCGCTTGTGGCTGTGACGGATTCTTCCCGGAGGACTAGGTCGCGCTTCCCCAGTCAACTGCCTGTGGCATATTGATGGGTCTACCTCGAGTTTATTTTTGCTTCCGCTGTGTTTGGATTGTGCGAGGTCTTGAAACCTCATTTGTAATAATGAGACCTTGTGGTCAGTACTCTAATTATTGTAATAAATCGTCGATGGTGATGTTTTCCATTCTGTTTAACTGTGTGCACTAGCTTTGATCTGGGACTAGTGCAGTAATACACAGAGGGTCCGGGTTTGAGAATCCGGGGGCCCGACAGTCAGATTCATCATCATGTCCTGCAGGGTCATTTGCAAGCATAGCATATGTTTCATCATCAAAATCACTAGCAGAAGAATATCCACCATCATCGCATATAATCAATACACGCTTGCTTGGACAGTCCCGCATCATGTGTCCAAAGCCTTTGCAACGATGGCATTGAACGTCCCTCATTCGTCCTGTCGAAACAACCGAAGAGGAAGTGTTGTGGCTACAGACCAAACAGAGAGAGAGATGGTAGTGGAGAGTGATGGAGATGAGTATGATGGCCTGCCTCCTCCCCGTGGCCGGTATTCTATATATATTTACATGGGGAGTGCTTTTACAATTATGCCCTTACAGCCGATCATCCCTTTCAGGGGTATTTGTGTCATTACACGTGGCCTATTCTGGGCCTTATACCTTCCTACCAGGCCTGCTGGGTTTAGGTGGGGGCCACCCCTACGACAGGAGCCTCTCATGGTGAAGGGCTTCACAGGGTCGAAGCCATGTCGCCGAGTCCTTTGGCCCCCTCCGTCCCCGCGGCCTGTGAACTTCTCCAAACATGACCTGGGGCTGCGATGTGGCCGAAGCAGATGCGCACGGTCCGGCCCTCACCCTTCAATTTGGGCGGCGGCGGAAGTGGCCCCAGCCGAAGCAGACGCGTGCCGGGGGTGTTGCGCTGGCATAGGTAGGCGTGGCGGGCCCCGGAGCCGCCGCATGAGCCTTAAACGCTAAGGGACGCGCTGCGACGCTCGCTCTTCCGGCCGTCCGCGTGGTGAAGCGTGCCTGGCGCGGTGCAGGCCTTAAGGCGTCGTGACCATCAATGCGACGGTGGATTCCCGGCATTTGGACTTCTGAGGCGCGCGCTCCGTAGTCGTTCCGACCTTGCCGCCTGGTGGTGTGCTTTTTAATGGCGGTTGGCTTGCCAGGGGGCAGGCTGTCGCACCGTGCAGTGCTGCTGCTAGTGCTTTCGAGGGTGCGGCGGACGCGGAGTCGGACTCGGCGAGATATGCCGATTCTGGTTTGGGCGGCGCGGACGTCGAAGGCGAGGTATCTTCGGCGAGCGTCCCAGACGGCGGGTTTGCCGCGAGCAGCCGAAGGGGGGAAGCCTCACCGCCCGCCGAAGTCACCGAGGCAGAACCCGTGCGGACCGGCGATGCCGAGGTGGAGCTTTCGACCGTGGCCACTGTGGTGCCGGAGGCGCCTTCCGCGGGGACGCACGGAGCCGTGCTGCCCTTACCGACAGCAGCAGAAACCGAGGTGCCCCCTGCGACAACTGCCACCACGGAACCTTCGCCCCCGGGCGCGGCAGCCGCTGGGGCTTCGCTAACCGCGGCTGCGGGGGCGGTGTCACCGCTGGCTGCCCCCGTGCGTGCGGCCGGAGCTCCACCGGACACCGCGGGGATTCGTCGTGGCCACGGGCATCAGAAGCTTGTGGGACTCCAGCGCAAGCGCCGGAGACCCTGCGCCGTACGCGCCTTTTGCCCCCCTGGCCACGCCGCCCGCCGCGCAGGGACAGCCGTCGCCCTCCCTGAACGCGGAGGCTTCTGCCCGCGGCGGGACCATTCCTTCTGCTACCGAAGGTAAGGTGGCTTAGCTTACTCTGTTGTGCTTTTATGCCTTGGGGTGCTCACCCGTATCCCTGTTTGCAGCGTTGCTCATTCCGGAGGGGGAGCACTCGGCGGAACACGGAGCCTCCGAGCACGTAAGCCCCGCGGACTTCGTGCCGCCTCAGGAGACGCTGAGGGCGTGGTGCGGGATTGTGAATGACGCGGCCACGAGCGTCGACCCGCAAGTGCTGCAGGCCTACGGTGCGGGGCGCCTCGAGGACGCCTTCGAGGTGTCTGGGGTGAGGGTAAGTACTCATGTGACAACGCCTGATCTAGCTGAGCTTGCTGAGTCTTCTCCCTCTGCAGACACTTGTGCTGGGGCAGGCCTTGCAAGCGGTCTATACTTGTGGCCGAAAGGCGCTCGAGGATAGACTGCGGGTCACCGAGGAGGAGCTACGCGAAGCCTCCAGAGCCCGCTCTGCCCAGGACGCCCGCATCCGCCAGCTGGAAGCAGAATGTGCCGAAGCGAGGGCACACGCCGAGGGACTTGTTGCGTCGGCGCAGGAGTCGGCTGCGGCAGCTGCTGAACAAAAGTTTGCGGCGGAGCGGGACGGGCTCCTGGAGCAGGTCGCCGCGCTATAGAAGGAAAAAGGCGAGCTTGCCTTGACTCTAGCGGAGCGTAACCAGACGCTGGGCGACGCCTCGGTGGTTGCGTGGGACGCCATGCAAGCGCTGGAGAGCCATCTTCAAGGGCTGGTAACTGAGGTGCCGGACCGCGCCTTTGGCCCGGAGGAGTTGTCTCGGACCCTCCGCTGGGTCGGGGATGCTGCCAACGTCGCGCGCGGCGCCGCGACGTCCTTTGGCACCCACTGCGCGTACACTTCGGCCTGCTTGGTGTGCGCGCTCCTCCAGCACCGCGGCTGTACGCACGTCGCCGGGCTGGATGACCCCCAGCTGGAGATACCTGGCGGGGCCGGAGTAATGTCCGGCGCCGTCCGCTCCGCTCGCCGTGCCCTCGGGCCCTTCTTCGACCGGATCTGGGATTACGTCGGGCCGGAAGCTGCACGGATCGAGCTCCGGAAGTCGCTCTACGGGACGGGGAGCCTCGGCCAATTTCTGGACGGGGTCCCTCGACGCGGCGAGGGCGACGCTGGGCCCTCCGAAGGCGCCGGGAACCCGCAGGTCTGACGCCGCGGTGCCTAGGTGTAGGCGTGTGTTGTACTGCTCCCTCTCTTTGCGAATGGAGTACACACTTGCTGCATTTATTCTGACTTTCGCCTATATCCCGGGCAGCTTCCTTGCTGGGGCCGGCTTCTTGCGGCTGACCTTCCAACCCGGCGACGCCTTCGACGCTGGCGAAGGGCCGAAGAGTCGCTGGACTTTTGGGCGGGCCGACCTTCTTCGAGCGGGGCCCCAGCTCTAGCGCATGTTAAGGACGAACCCGCGGGATAGCGGCTTAGAGCGGCAAGGATGTTGCCGGACCTTTGTACTTGTGATTTTTCTGGTATGCAGATTTTCTGGCATTTTAGGGTATGCGCTGTGTTGATGCCACTTTGGATTCACCGGTACGCCGCATGCTGCGCGGGGACGAGATCTTCGCGCTCGACGCGCACCGTTGGCGAAGTAGCTGCGCGAGGGTTCCTTAGAACGGCGCTTACTGGGGCAGTCCTTGGCACCTCGCCTTTTTACAGCCCGTAGACTGGCGTGTGCGGAGGCGGACCTCAACGCTTCGCCTTTTGATAGTCCGTAGACTGGCGTGGGCGGAGGCGGACCTCAACGCTTCGCCTTTCTTTATAGTCCGGAGACTCGCGCGTGCGGAGGCAGACCTCGACGCTACGACTTCCTTTATAGTCCGGAGACTCGCGCGTGCGAAGGCAGACCTCGACGCTACATCTTATTTAGAGTCCGTGGACTAGTGCGTGCGGAGGCGGACCTCGACGCTACGTCTTCCTTTATAGTCCGGAGACTCGCGCGTGCGGAGGCAGACCTCGACGCTACGTCTTATTTAGAGTCTGTGGACTAGTGCGTGCGGAGGCGGACCTCGACGCTACGTCTTCTTTTATAGTCCGGAGACTCGCGCGTGCGGAGGCAGACCTCGACGCTACGTCTTATTTAGAGTCCGTGGACTAGTGCGTGCGGAGGCGGACCTCGACGCTACGTCTTTCTTTATAGTCCGGAGACTGGTGCGCGCGAGGGCGTCCCCCCGGTACGTCTTTTGTTTGTACTCAGGCCTGTCACCTTTGGCTACGGCGAGTGCACACGCGAACGTGCGACTTCGATTTATACTCAGTCCCGTACCCCTGGCTACGGCGAGTGCACACGCGAACGTGCGTCTTTGTTTATACTCAGGCCCGTCACCTTTGGCTACGGCGAGTGCACACGCGAACGTGCGACTTCGATTTATACTCAGTCCCGTACCCCTGGCTACGGCGAGTGCACACGCGAACGTGCGTCTTTGTTTATACTCAGGCCCGTCACCTTTGGCTACGGCGAGTGCACACGCGAACGTGCGACTTCGATTTATACTCAGTCCCGTACCTTTGGCTACGGCGAGTGCACACGCGAACGTGCGTCTTTGTTTATACTCAGGCCCGTCACCTTTGGCTACGGCGAGTGCACACGCGAACGTGCGACTTTGATTTATACTCAGTCCCGTACCCCTGGCTACGGCGAGTGCACACGCGAACGTGCGTCTTTGTTTATACTCAGGCCCGTCTACCCCTGGCTACGGCGAGTGCACACGCGAACGTGCGTCTTTGTTTATACTGCGGGAGCGCGCGCGCTGGCGAAGCCTACACGCGCCTCCGCCACGTACTTGCGCATGATGAAGAAAGATTAGCGACAACGGCGATCTTCATTACATCCCCGTTTGCGCGGGCAAGCAATTACAAGGGGTGGATATACTAACCGTTTGCTCTTGGTGCGGCCGAAGCCTCTAGTCGCTAGACCTCTGCAGGGCCCGCCAAGGCGCCTCCGAATGGCCCCGCGGACCTCCGCGCTGTGACGCCGGCTCTAGGAGCGCCGTTGGGCTTCGCGACGCGGGCACCTGGTACCTGGCTCGATGCGCCGGGCCATATCCTAGTCGCCTCGGACGGTGATGATGGCTCGGGGACCCGGGATCTTCATGCATAGATAGCCGTGATGTGGTACCGCGCCGAAGGAGTTGAGGATTGGGCGCCCTAATATGGCATTGTAGGGGTACGGAAGGTCGACGACGTCGAAGGTGGCATCTTCGGCCCGCACATTGTCATCTTGGCCGAAGGAGACTTGAAGACCTACTTGTCCCAGCGCCCGTAGGGGTTGTCCCCCGAAGCCCTGTAGTGGGATTCCCGAGGGCCCTAGGCGGCTTCGAAGGATCCCCATCTGGTCGAAGGCCGCCGCAAACAATACGTTCGCGGAGCTACCGCCGTCCACCAGGGCACGCCCCACGTCGCATCCCGCGATAGTGACCCGGATGACCAGGGGGTCCTGATGAGGGAAGTCCACGCCTTGGGCGTCGTCGGGTGTGAATGTAACTTCGTGCTGCGCCCAGTCCGGGGGTGCTTGCGCTGGGTATGCCGCCACATGATGTAGTCTTCGCGCATAGGCCTTCTGCTGCCGTGCTGAGGCGAATTCCAGCGCAGAGCCTCCGGATATGACGTTAATGATCCTGCGGTGGGTTGCCTCCGGAGCCTGCAGCGACAGGAGGCCCTCCCGAGGCTGCTGTACGTGAGCTTGGATCCGTAAGGTGCCTTCCTGGGGTTGCATCCCTTGCGCCTGTACCTGCATGGGGGCCTCGTACGGGAATTGGACGTGGGCCACCGCAGGCGGACGCGTCTCCGGGTTCCTGTCGCTAGCGACGCGATCGCGGAGCGCCGCGATGGAGGTGCAGGTGCGGGTATCATGATTGCCGCGGCCGTGGACTACACACCACAGTCCCTGGTGCTGGTCGTCGTAATCTCCACGACCTTTATCGTCGCGGCCGCGGCCACGGCCGCGCCCGCGGCCACGGCGCCCCCGACCGCCTCGGCCCGCAGGAGCGCCCTCGTCGGAACCGCCCTCAATGTCGAGGACGTACCGGTTTCGCCTCGACCTCTGCTGGCCGCGCTTGGGCTAATCGGACGACTCCTTATGCGAGGCGTCCCTGCGGTCGGGCGCGTCCCTGAACGACTCCTGCTTACGTTTTCCCTTCGAAGAGCCGTTCTTCGGAGGATCTTCGGCTTTTGCCGAGGCTCCGGCCTGGTTGGTGTCGGAGTCGTCCCCTTGCCTTCGCCTCGCGTCTTCTTCTGCCCTGGCATATTCCTCCATTTTGTCGAAGAGCTTCGCCACCGTCTTGATTGGCTTTCGCGCGTTGTACTCGGCCATCGGGTCCGGACGAAGGCCCTGTATGGCTGCATTAACGATGGTGGTTTCGTTAACGTCTTTCACTTGGCATCGAATCTTGGCGAAGCGTTTGAAGTAGTCCCGGAGCTTCTGATGTGACCACGCCACCAACACATACGACCATAGCGGCCAATATCAAGAATGAACTAAAGGTGAATTCGTTTCTTCAACTTCAACATATTTTAAATGAGAATATGATGCTACCTAATGATGAAAATATATATATTTGTAACACCACATCACTTTGGAACCAATTGAAGCAAGGGTTCAAGTTGGACAGGTTTTGGAATCCAATTCGGCCTCCAGATCAATTCGGATTCAGCCTGATAGGCCAACTTCAAACAGACATAACTTTTGATCCAGAAGGCTTCTCGGGGCCCGTGCATACTCGTTGGAAAGCCCTTGGAGTCTACTTTCAGATGGATCTGGTCTCACCTCCAAACTCCACCCGAGCAGATCAGAAACTGCAAAACAAGTCATGTCACCTTTCCAGTCCGAGTCAAAGTGGGCCGAGGGCCTTGTAACTTGGGCTATTTGGGTCGGTACTGTTCACATGAACAGTACCACATGCGTGAACAGTAACTAGGAATAGTACCACATCCCTTTTCATTAGATAAGTGTGGCTTCCCCCTTCCCTATTTAAGGAGGCCGCACCCCTTTAGTTTTCCTTGTGTTTTTCTTAAGAGATTATTCTGCTTAGCAGTTTCGCCGCATGTTCGGTTGAGAAACCCCAACTTGTGAACTTAATCTTTATTCGCAATTTCAAATTGCATCTTTTACTCTCTTGCTTGTGTTCTCGATTCGCTTGCAGGAGATAGCCTTCTTGGCGAGGTCAATCGTGTTCGGCACGGTTGATAACCAACGGAGCAGTGGTGTAGTGATTGCGAGGGGTTTGATCTGTTTTGGTCGGAGCCTTTGGATCATCAACGTCGAGATCTCCACAATCGACTTATCAGTACCTCTCGGAAGATCGGGCCATCGTCACATCAGCTTCTCCGAGGGTTTTTGCTTGACAGCAAAGAGTTGGCCCGCGTCGACTCGGTCGACGTAGTTTCCTTGGAAGTTGTTGTGGAGGCGGACGCGAAGCTGCTCCCACGCGTAGATGGAGCCCGGCTCTATGGTAAAGAACCAAGAGAGCGCCACGCCTTGCAGCGCGAGGGGGAGTCGCTTCGCCTTCGTGGTGTCGTCTCCGCCCGCGGCTTCGATCGCGGTTTCGTACATGCGCACGAACTCGCGGGGGTCCGTGTCGCCTTTGTACGAGTCGATGGCGCTAGGAAACTTGAAGTCTTCGGGTCATGCCGCTTGCTGCAGCCCCGCCGAAAGCGGGGACTCCGGATCTACGCGCCGCAGCGGCACACGGCTAGACGTGGGGGCTTCGCGACTGTCCGCCCTCTCCGGCGTGGGCTCGGGCGCGATTACCGGCGCGGCCTGCTGGCTCCGAGCCTCTTGCATATCTCGGACGGCTCCGCGAAGGTCCCCTAGCTCCCGTTGGAACGCGTTGAGGGCTGCCAGCAGGGCGCTTTCCACCGCCTGTGCCGGCGGGGTCGCCGGTACACCCAATGGGCGGATCGGCGCGGGCACGACCGCGTCGCGAGGTCCCGAGCTGCCGGTCGCTCCGTCGTGGCTACCTCGAATCGCCCGGTCTGCGCTGCCGGCGAGGGTTGCAGCGGGGGCGGTGAGGTCGGCTGTCGTTGCGTCGGCGGGGTCGGTTGTCGCCGCACCAGCATCGACGTCTTCGACCGCGGGGTCTGTCCCCGCAACGCCGGTGACGGGGCGGGTCGTCGCGGTGCCGGTGACGAGGTTGGTCGTCGCGGTGCCGGTGACAGGGTTGGTCGTCGCCGCGCGAACGTCGACGTCTTCGGCCACCGCGGCTGCGTCGCCACCCGCGCCCGCCACTGCCGATGCCGAAGCCCTGGTACTCATACGACGCTCCGGCCCGTCCGCCTTCTTTCCCTTCGCCGCCGCTGACGAAGCTTTTTTCAGTGCCATCCTTCTTCTTCGGTCTTCAGGCTTGTCCTTGTCCTCCCCACGGACGGCGCCAACTGTTGTGGCTACAGACCAAACAGAGAGAGAGATGGTAGTGGAGAGTGATGGAGATGAGTATGATGGCCTGCCTCCTCCCCGTGGCCGGTATTCTATATATATTTACATGGGGAGTGCTTTTACAATTATGCCCTTACAGCTGATCATCCCTTTCAGGGGTATTTGTGTCATTACACGTGGCCTATTCTGGGCCTTATACCTTCCTACCGGGCCTGCTGGGTTTAGGTGGGGGCCACCCCTACGACAGGAAGTTTTTGCAGAAAGTTGTGGTGCTGATTTGGGTGCTTCGGAAACTCGTGGCGCTGAATTTGACGTACTAGAGCGCTGCTTGTTGTTGGAGGGTAATGGTGGGGGCGCCACAATGGATGAGGAAGAAGGTCCATGAATTTGTGCGACCTGCAGAAAAGTTAGATCGCGTTCTTGTTTGGCGTCCCTGCAATTCTTGTTCAGCTTTGCAAGCAAGATGAAATAATCTAGTCATGGAGTTGTAATCTTTGTAATCAAGAATGTCCTGAATTTCACGATTCAACCCTCCCAAAAACCTAGCCATTGATGCCTCCTCATTCTCAACTAACCCACAGCGCAACATACCAATTTGTAATTCCTGATAGTATTCTTCCACAGACTTTGCACCTTGTTGTAAGCGTTGCAGTTTATTTAACAAATCACGAGCAAAATATGAGGGAACAAATCGATGGCGCATGAGCAATTGTAAAGCCTCCCAAGTGTTAGGTAAGTTATTGGGATGTTGACGGCAATGTTCTTTCCACCAAATAGAAGCAAAATCGGTAAATTCACTAGTAGCAGCCCTAACTTGTCTATTCTCAGGAAAATCATGGCAATTAAATTTTAGATCAACAGCTAGTTCCCAATCAAGATAACCATCAGGATCATATTTACCATTAAAAGAGGGCATAGTGAATTTAACCTTAGCAAAAGCATCCTCGTGGCCACGTACCTCACGGCGTGGGGGTTCTCTTCGCATACCTTGTCGGATAAAACACACATTGTCAACTTCATCTTGTCCCTCTACCATCACAGCAGGGGGAACAGTAGCCGAAGCTTGGGCAATCTCCTCAAGGCGCGCCATAATATCTGCCAAAGAAGAGTTAGTGATGCCTTGTGCTTTCTCCATCGCAGCGAGCGTTGCGTTTGTCTCAATCTGGGCGCTCTCGAGTTGAGCAAGTCGCTCATTTGTGACTCTGACATCCTCCTCAAGGCCCACTGTACGATGATTCATCTCGCGAGTGAAATGTTGTATGATTCCCTTCGTATTGTTGGACCGAAATGGCGACAGAGGGGGGGTGAATGGAGCCTTTTTAAAAAAAAATCGCCCCCGAATATTCTTACGAACTCCTCCTCCGATAGCTAAGGAGCTATGAAAAGGGAATTAAATCCACTCACGAAAAATAGACTGAAAAGATTGTCACGGCAAGAACTATCGGAACAGAAGCTGCTACGGCAAAGAACTCAACAGGAATTGCTGCCACTGCAAGGAATAGCTAACTGAGAAAAATAAAAATCTCCAGTGGCTGAACAGCAGTTGCAAGCAACCAAAAATAGCAGCAAGAAAATGAATATCTGCTGCCAGCCGAACAACACAAAAGATGAAGTAAGCTGCTTGCTGATTTTTTTGTTTTCTTTGGCTGGCAAACCACTTGCTACTCAGAGCAGAAATCCCAAACATAAAGGATCAAAGAACACAGGAAATCTTCTCTAGATGGCTGCAAGGAAAGAAATGCTAGTTTGCCAAGAGAGAGACAAATTAGCTGCAAGAAGCAAGAAGCATAAAGATCACAATTATTCACTCCCAAAAGAAAGAGTGAACAGGAAGCAAATCACACAAGAAGAGAGAGACCAACAGACTAAAACGAACAGCCAGCACTTCAATAAAAATACGGAGACACCTGCGCCTAGTCCGGTCCACCGTGCCTCGCCACGACTCCACCTTGAGTCCACGTCGTCTTCGACACATCCCGACCGTTCTGATTTCAGCGCCACCTGCACCTAGTCCGGTCCTCCGTGTCTCGCCACGACTCCGTCTCGATGTCCTGCAGCCAACACAGACAAGAAACACGTCAAATAGCACCACTCGATACATGAAAGCGTAAGTAGCATAAACACATCATACTTACCCATGATGAAGTCCAAACCTAATCCTAAACGACCAAGTTTGACCAAGTCCGACCGAGTCCGATTGCACCACGCAACGTCAAGGTCCGAACACACAAACCAAACTCGACTATCCTAAACCGATGTCAATTACTCATCACTCTCATGGGATCACGACCACATGGTCTCTCAATCTCCCCCTTGATGAGTATATTGACAAACCCAAGAAAAAGCATGAAGTTGAGTTTGATTTGAAAAGTCCAACATGGTCCAAAGGAAGAAGATGAAGCTAATGACCATGTCGACAGAAGAAACACTAGAGCAACAAAGAAAGAGCAAATAGTTCTCCAAAGCTCTAAAATGTTCCCAAAAGACTTTTTCTCCTCTATTCTCCCCCTTTTGGCAATAAACACATCAAGGAGCAAAAGAGAGAATAGTTATGCATATGGATGAAAAGGCTGAAGTTTGATTATTCTAAGCATGTTGAGCCATGAGAATTATCCATAATGACCATAATGAAGTACACCAAGCAATAACTCAATGAAAGGCTAGTAGATCATGACAAGATATGTATATCCTAGCTAGAACACATAGATGACGATCTGATATGTAATGCATTTTGTGAGAATGTCAAGTCATCAAAAAGCAAAGTCTAGCTAAAGATATCCAAGAATGATGCAGGACATGTCAATAGTCTAAGTGGAACCAAGAAACTAGTGTTGAGTCAATTAGAGTGCTACAAGCTCAAGAGTGTATCATGTGTTTAAGCACTTTTCATCTTTAGGTGATTAAGCAAATTTTGCATAATTGACATATTTTCTTTTAAAGCTTACGGCTGTTTCCAACCGAAAATTTTGTCATGTGCTAGATCTCAAGCCTTATGCGACTACTCCAAGCGAGAAGCTTAAGAAGATAGTCTAGGTCATCCAAAACTCCCCCTGAGTTCATGCCTAGTGCAATGGCAAGCCGTCTCATGAGAAAGAATTGGTGAAATCAGTTTTTTCGCACATAAAAAGAGATCTTTTTGCTTTTAACAGGTTGTGCTAACTTATGATGTATCAAGATACTAAAATAGCTCGATCTAAGATTCAACCTAGATTCAAGGCTCAACTCAACCTATTTGACATGGCATGAATCATACAAGGATAGCTAAAGATAGACTAAACTCAAATGCTAGCATGACAAGTTTTAATTTCAGTTGAGCAATTTTAATTAACTTATCATGGCAAAAGCTAGGCTACACATATGAAGTCATGATAAATCTAGCAAATAAGCACAAGTCATGGCAAGGTGTAAAGCATTGTAAACATGTCATAGCAGGATAATAATCAAGGCTTAATGTAGTTATATTACAATGCAGAATGCTAGAAATGCAGAAAATTCAGCTCCCCCTCAACATTAGATGCAACTTTTAGTTCAAGTTGAGTTATGTCGATATTAAGCTCCAGAAGTTCCCAAATGAACTTCCCTGAACCAAAACAGTAAAAACGAGAAGCTGGCAAAGAAAATCCAAACGGGTAGTCCTTAAAGCATAGATAAGATGTAGAGGATACTATGGCTCAGACAGACTCTCATCTACCCCATATGACTCCAGGACTATCAGCTGACCGTCTAGCACACACACTAGAGAGCAAACACGTACCCTGTCTACCCGAGGGTGGCCCAACCCTCGCAAGAACCTACAAGCAGTGAGTGAGCTCAATCCTAGTGAGATAAGAAACAGCTAATAAGCAGCATCCTAGAATCACAAGATAAGAGCAGAAGTCTAAGCAACTAGACAAGAGAAGCACTCTAATCTATGCTAGGAGGACTAATCCCAAATGCACCCAAAATGCAATGCAACATCAAGGAGTAAGAGCATAATTAGTATAGTAAAGCAGTAAAGCATAGAAACTCCCCCTCACTACAGTCCATAAGGACAGACCACCCCAAGCTCTCCCCGCAGAGCTGAAAACCTCGAACTATACAATGGCTTGGTGAAGATGTCAGCCAACTGGTGGTCACTCTCCACAAACTGGAGCACTATATCGCCCTTCTCTACATGGTCTCTAAGGAAGTGATAACGGATATCAATGTGCTTGGTCCGGAAGTGTTGCACTGGGTTCTTGGCAATGTTAATCGCAGAAGTATTATCACAAAAGAGTGGAACACTGTCGATAACTAACCCAAAGTCCCGCAGGGTCGAAGCCATCCAGAGCACTTGGCTACAGCAACTGGCTGCAGCAACGTACTTGGCCTCTGCGGTGGACTGTGCAACACCGGACTGCTTCCTTGAAGACCAGGAAACAAGAGAAGTGCCAATAAATTGGCAGGTGCCAGAAGTGCTTTTCCTATCTATCCTACAGCCAGCGAAGTCTGCATCCGAGAAGGCTCTCAAGGAAAGACAGGATGAGGAAGAGTACCAGATACCATAGTCAATGGTAGCTCGCAGGTACCGAAAGATGCGCTTCACCGCCTGGCGGTGAGAAACACGAGGAGAAGCCTAAAAACGAGCGCACAGACACACAGAAAAATGTATGTCTGGTCTCGAGGCAGTGAGGTACAAGAGGAAGCCAATCATGCTGTGAAACTCCTTTTGATCAACTGGCTCGCCATCCTCATCTAGGTCAAGAAAGGCTGTAGAAGCCATGGGAGTCGACACAGGCTTACCATCACTCATGTCGAAGCGTTTCAGGAGGTCACGAGTGTCTTTCCCTGATGAAGAAAGGTACCCTCCCAAGTGTGCTTGATCTGGAAGCCAAGGAAGAAAGTCAACTCACCCATCATACTCATCTCAAACTCGGTGCTCGTGACATCCGAGAACTGTGAAACCAGAGTATGGGAAGAGCCGCCAAATATGATGTCATCCACATAAATCTGAACGAGCAGAAGGTCGGTGCCATGCCGGCGGATGAACAAGGTCTTGTCTACTTTACCCATCTCAAAACCATGACTTAACAAGTAGGACTTAAGCCTCTCATACCAAGCTCTCGGGGCTTGCTTAAGTCCATACAAAGCTTTGGAAAGCTTGAAGACATGGTTTGGGTATTTGGGGTTTTCGAAACCTGGAGGCTGTCGGACGTAGACCTCTTCCTCAATAAAACCATTGAGAAAGGCACTCTTGATGTCCATCTGGTAGAGCTTGAAACCCTTAGAAGCTGCAAAGGCAAGCAGGATTCTAATGGCTTCTAGTCTAGCTACAGGGGCAAAGGTCTCCTCGAAATCTAGACCCTCAACCTGAGAGAACCCCAGAGCTACCAGTCTAGCCTTGTTTCGAATAACCACTCCATCCTCACTCTGCTTGTTCTTGAACACCCACTTATTCGCAATAACATTGTGACCTCGCGGGGGCTCAACAAGCGATCAGACCTTGTTTCTCTCGAAATTTTCTAGCTCCTCATGCATGGCATTGACCCAAGACTCATCAGAAAAGGCGTGACAAACGTCCTTGGGCTCCAATGAGGCAACAAAAGCAGAATGGTGACAGAAAAGCGTCGTGCCGGATTTTAAACGTGTGACACGCTCAAAGAGATCTCCAATAATCTGCTCGGAAGGATGGTTTTTCTGGATATGACGTGGAGGTCCAGGATGAGATGAAGAAGTGGCCTCTACCTCGTGTGCAGACGAGGTAGGAACAGAGCCACTAGCTCCGGAGGAAGCGGTAGGCAAGGGCTGATCACCTCTAGGTGCCGTGGAAGAAGGCATCTCAAGGGGTGGATGAGGAGTTGGATCAGGTAAGCAACCATCGTCTCCATCGTCCTCATCATCCACAAAGATGGTCTCGGACTGCTCTAAAGAACCTGAGATATCTCGCCTAGTCCCCGGACTGGCCTCATCAAAGGTCACCTCGCAGGTCTCTACCAATTTACTAGACTCGCAGTTCCAGACCCTGTAAGCCCGCAAAGAAGTCGAGTAACCTAGGAAGATCCCATCACAAGAACGTGACTCGAACTTGTCTAGGTTCCCGGACTTCAGAATAAAGCACTTGCAACCAAACACACGAAAATGAGAGACGCTGGGCTTTCGCCCGTATCTCAGCTCATAAGAAGTGCGGTGCAAGTGTGCCCGAAGAAAAACTCGATTCGAAACATGGCACGCGGTCGCAATGGCTTCAGCCCAAAACTTCCTCGGTGTAGAGTACTCATCAAGCATCGTCCTGGCCATCTCGACCAAGGTACGATTTTTCCTCTCCACAACGCCATTCTGCTGAGGGGCGTATGGAGAAGAGAACTGGTGCTCTACACCTGACTCCGTGCCATTATCACTGCGGATCGCTCCTAAGGCACCTGGGAGCTCTACAGAAAGCCTACTGAAAAGACCTCGGAAATATGAAAACGTCTCATCCTTCGAGGCAAAGAAAAACACCCAAGAATACCTCGAAAAGTCATCGACCACAACAAGAACATACCACTTCCCTCCTGTTGACTGCACTTGAGCTGGTCCAACTGTGTCCATGTGGAGCAGCTGTCCCGGTGCATCGGTCATAGTAACTGTGACCGGAGGATGAGAAGTGGAAACCATCTTGCCGTGCCGGCATGGAGCGCAAACAAGATCTTTGACCATCTTGTGTTTCGGCGGACCACGAATGAGATCGTGGCCGCTAACTCGGGTCAAATGGTCAAATCTAATATGACCAAGTCTCCTATCAGTAGTAAGTAGGGTAACAGCCATCCTACTCAACTCTAACTCAGCAAGCAGACTAACATTCTCCACCTTAACAATATCAAGCTCGGAGGACACACTATCATGCGAGGTCCTTAGTTTCTCCATGTCACCCAACAGAGCACAGCATGTATCACAATCATCACGGGAGGGAGCAGATGTAAGTGAAGTAAGCTCCCGTGATAGTCTATCTACTTCCTTCTCTAACTCAGTACACCTAGCCCTAGCTCTAGCATGAAAACCACCTAGCTTAAGAAAAACATGATTGAGCTGGTCGTAGGTGGGGCATACCTCGTCCGAGTCGGAGTATAGCTCGCTGTCGCTCAGTTCGCCCTCGAGGGCCATGAAGCACATGCCGGAGAAGTCGTCGCTGCCATCCTTGGGCTCTTGGTCACCCATCCCGTCATCGTCGCTCCATCCCTCCACCTCGCTGAGGTCGAGGTCATCGAAGGCGGTGAGGACGCGGTGGAAGAGCTTCTTGGCTTTGCCAAAGTTGCGGAACTTCTTCTTGCCTTGTGCAGGAGCTGGCGGCTTCTTGTTGCGGTTCTTGTCGGTGTAGTCGTTCTTGCCCGAACCGCCGTAGTCGTTCTTGGCTTTCTCCAGCTTGGGGCAGTTTGCCCGAATGTGGTTGGGGCCAGCACACTCGAAGCAAATCACGGGTCCTCCCCTCTTTCTGTCCCTCCTCCTCTTGTAAGCATGGGAAAACTTCCGAGCTAGGAGGGCCAGTTGCTCATCCTCGAGCTGCTCTAACTGATCATCAGTTACGTCACATAAAGCAGCAAGGGAGAAACCGCAAAACAAATCAGTTACGTCATAGGATGTAACACAATTTTCTTTCCCTTGAACATGAGAGAGTATTGATTATTCTTACCATGATGTACACAATCATTATCGTATTGCCAAGGTCTTCCTAATAACAATGAACAAACTTGCATAGGAACAACGTCGCAATCAGCATAATCATGGTATGAACCCATAGAAAAATGTACTCTCACCATCCAGGTTACCTTCAACTTACCACTGTTGTTAAACCATTGAATATGGTATGGGTGGGGATGGGGTTTGGTCGGCAAAGCAAGCTTCTCCACCATATCCATACTCGCCAAATTGTTGCAACTCCCACCATCAATAATTATGCGAATCGCGCGTTCCTTGACAACGCCCTTGATTTGGAACAAATTATGGCGCTGATTTTTCTCAGCACAAGACACTTGAGCACTTAGTACACGTTACACTATAATGCTCAAAAACTTGTCGGCATTTTCGGCGCCAACATGTTCCTCCTCATGGTCAGATTCATCATCATGTCCTGCAGGGTCATTTGCAAGCATAGCATATGTTTCATCATCAAAATCACTAGCAGAAGAATATCCGCCATCATCGCGTATAATCAATACACGCTTGCTTGGACAGTCCCGCATCATGTGTCCAAAGCCTTTGCAACGATGGCATTGAACGTCCCTCGTTTGTCCTGTCGAAACAACCGAAGAGGAAGTTTTTGCAGAAAGTTGTGGTGCTGATTTGGGTGCTTCGGAAACTCGTGGCGCTGAATTTGACATAGTAGAGCGCTACTTGTTGTTGGAGGGTAATGGTGGGGGCGCCACAATGGATGAGGAAGAAGGTGTACGCGGCGTCCATGAATTTGTGCGACCTGTAGAAAAGTTAGATCGCGTTCTCGTTTGGCGTCCTGCAATTCTTGTTCGGCTTTGCAAGCAAGATGAAATAATCTAGTCATGGAGTTGTAATCTTTGTAATCAAGAATGTCCTGAATTTCACGATTCAACCCTCCCAAAAACCTAGCCATTGATGCCTCCTCATTCTCAACTAACCCACAGCGCAACATACCAATTTGTAATTCCTGATAGTATTCTTCCACAGACTTTGCACCTTGTTGTAAGCATTGCAGTTTATTTAACAAATCACGAGCATAATATGAGGGAACAAATCGATGGCGCATGAGCAATTTTAAAGCCTCCCAAGTGTTAGGTATGTTATTGGGATGTTGACGGCAATGTTCTTTCCACCAAATAGAAGCAAAATCGGTAAATTCACTAGTAACAGCCCTAACTTGTCTATTCTCAGGAAAATCATGGCAATTAAATTTTAGATCAACAGCTAGTTCCCAATCAAGATAACCATCAGGATCATATTTACCATTAAAAGAGGGCATAGTGAATTAAACCTTAGCAAAAGCATCCTCGTGGTCACGTACCTCACGTCGTGGCGGTTCTCTTCGCATACCTTATCGGTTAAAACGCACATTGTCAACTTCATCTTGTCCCTCTACCGTAACAGCAGGGGGAACAGTAGCCGAAGCTTGGGCAATCTCCTCAAGGCGCGCCATAATATCTGCCAAAGAAGAGTTAGTGATACCTTGTGCTTTCTCCATCGCAGCGAGCGTTGCGTTTGTCTCAATCTGGGCGCTCTCGAGTTGAGCAAGTCGCTCATTTGTGACTCTGACATCCTCCTCAAGGCCCACCGTACGACGATTCATCTCGCGAGTGAAATGTTGTATGATTCCCTTCGTACTGTTGGACCGAAATGGCGACAGAGGGGGGGGGGGTGAATGGAGCCTTTTTTAAAAAAAAATCGCCCCCGAATATTCTTACGAACTCCTCCTCCGATAGCTAAGGAGCTATGAAAAAGGAATTAAATCCACTCACGAAAAATAGACTGAAAAGATTGTCACGGCAAGAACTATCGGAACAAAAGCTGCTACGGCAAAGTACTCAACAGGAATTGCTGCCACTGCAGGGAATAGCTAACTGAGAAAAATAAAAATCTGCAGTGGTTGAACAGCAGCTGCAAGCAACCAAAAATAGCAGCAAGAAAATGAATATCTGCTGCCAGCCGAACAGCACAAAAGATGAAGTAAACTGCCAGCCGAAAGACAATATGAGCTGCTGCTGTTTGCTGTCCAAAAGAAGCTGAAAACAGCTTTGATCTGCAGCTAGTACATGCTACTAGTTCTTGCCAAAAGAAAGGAAAAAGAGCTGTTCAAAGGAAACTGAAAAGAGCTAACAAACAGAGAGAACTAGTACTACTTCGGCAAGGAAGGAAATCAAGAGCTGCTGCTAGCACATTACAGAAGGATATTTTGGCCTAAAAGAAACTTAATGTATGCACAATCAAGTTGCAGCCGAAAGGCACAGGAAGATGCAAATTAATGAACACCAAAAGATGAATCAATGCTGGCAAGAAAGGCTCTCGGCAAAAGAATTACATGCAGTTTTGATATCATGAACTGCAGCAAGGAATCTTCCTTTTAGTCAACAGAACCGAGCCACTAAAGATCAAACACAAGAGAGAAACAAACCATTCGGCCAGGCCAAAAACAGTGAGCTGCTTGCTGATTTTTTTGGTTTTCTTTGGCTGGCAAACCACTTGCTACTCAGAGCATAAATCCCAAACATAAAGGATCAAATAACACAGGAAATCTTCTCGAGATGGCTGCAAGGAAAGAAATGCTAGTTTGCCAAGAGAGAGACAAATTAGCTGCAAGAAGCAAGAAGCATAAAGATCACAATTATTCACTCCCAAAAGAAAGAGTGAACAGGAAGCAAATCACACAAGAAGAGAGAGACCAACAGACTAAAATGAACAGCCAGCACTTCAATAAAAATACGGAGACATACATGATTAAAAAGAAGTGTTTACATTCAGCTCACTACTCTCAAGAACTCACACTAACAAGTCCCCATACATGCTTGAAAGATCAAGCCATCTCCTCACAAGACTCTCATTGCATGGAGAGATCTAAATAAAACCCTAACTCTTACACCCTCTCTCTCAAATTTCAGCACACCATCTCCCTCTCTATTTATAGCCTCCACTAATGGGTTCACAAACCACTTTACCCATTAGCTCTCAACCACTCATGGTGCTTTATCCACAATCCACTTCCTTTAGTGCAGCCTTGCGTATTCACCAAAATGCCCCTCGCGCACCTTCCAGGAAGCTTCCTCATTCCTTGCCCTGCAAGCCATGCAGCTTCGCCGTCTTCGGCACACCTCGACCATTCTGACCTCAGCGCCACCTGCGCCTAGTCCGGTCCACCGTGCTTCGCCACGACTCCACCTCGAGTCCACGTCGTCTTCGACACATCCCGACCGTTTTGACCTCAGCGCCACCTGCGCCTAGTCCGGTCCTCCGTGTCTCGCCACGACTCCGTCTCGATGTCCTGCAGCCAACACAGACAAGAAACACGTCAAATAGCACCACTCGATACATGAAAGCGTAAGTAGCATAAACACATCATACTTACCCATGATGAAGTCCAAACCTGTCGAATCACAGAATAGGCATCCTAATCCCAAACGACCAAGTTTGACCAAGTCCAACCGAGTCCGATTACACCACGCAACGTCAAGGTCCGAACACACAAACCAAACTCGACTATCCTAAACCGATGTCAATTACTCATCACTCTCATGGGGTCACGACCACATGGTCTCTCAATCTCCCCCTTGATGAGTATATTGACAAACCCAAGAAAAAGCATGAAGTTGAGTTTGATTTGAAAAGTCCAACATGGTCCAAAGGAAGAAGATGAAGCTAATGACCATGTCGACAGAAGAAACACTAGAGCAACAAAGAAAGAGCAAATAGTTCTCCAAAGCTCTAAAATGTTCCCAAAAGACTTTTTCTCCTCTATTCTCCCCCTTTTGGCAATAAACACATCAAGGAGCAAAAGAGAGAATAGTTATGCATATGGATGAAAATGCTGAAGTTTGATTATTCTAAGCATGTTGAGCCATGAGAATTATCCATAATGACCATAATAAAGTACACCAAGTCATAACTCAATGAAAGGCTATCTAGATCATGACAAGATATGTATATCCTAGCTAGAACACATAGATGACGATCTGATATGTAATGCATTTTGTGAGAATGTCAAGTCATCAAAAAAAACAAAGTCTAGCTAAAGATATCCAAGAATGATGCAGGACATGTCAATAGTCTAAGTGGAACCAAGAAACTAGTGTTGAGTCAATTAGAGTGCTACAAGCTCAAGAGTGTATCATGTGTTTAAGCACTTTTCATCTTTAGGTGATTAAGCAAATTTTGCATAATTGACATATTTTCTTTTAAAGCTTATGGTTGTTTCCAACCAAAAATTTTGTCATGTGCTAAATCTCAAGCCTTATGCGACTACTCCAAGCGAGAAGCTTAAGAAGATAGTTTAGGTCATCCAAAACTCTCCCTGAGTTCATGCCTAGTGCAATGGCAAGCCGTCTCATGAGAAAGAATTGGTGAAATCAGTTTTTCGCACATAAAAAGAGATATTTTTGCTTTTAACAGGTTGTGCTAACTTATGATGTATCAAGATACTAAAATAGCTCAATCTAAGATTCAACCTAGATCCAGCAAAGGACACGACGATGCAACCGAAAGTTCAACAATGCAATGTACTGAAAAGAAAAATTGCGAGGCTAAGACTGGTTTGGACAGATTGATCTACTGCTAATTTTTTCTTTGTTTTTGTGTACTCTAGGTAAGGAAAAACAATCTAATCTATGGTAAACTGGAAATTCTCACCGAGCAACCTTGGGCTCTGATACCACTTGATGGAGACGAGGTGCCCGATCTTTCGATGAGATTGATAACTATCGATTTCGATGGAGATGACCCTCACATCCGATTACAATCGCTGAACCAACTCCGAGATGTTATTGATGAAGGAACGCGCGTAGGCTACGATAGCAGAAAATAAAAAATTTCTACCGCGCACACCAGGATATCATGCTAAGGAGGGATCATGGATCGTTACCACTAGACGCGCAGCGCAGCGGAAGAAGAGTTGGAGAAGCCGATCCAGCCACGCGCGTCGAGGTAGTAGTGGAAGTAGTCGATCGTCCCGAACAGATCGTCTCCTCCACGCGATCAACCACACCACGAGCAGATCCAATCTGTAGGTTGTTGATGCCGATCAACGCCGCAACGAGCAGCGCCTCCACCGGTATCCACACGTCCAGGGCTGGAACGCCGATCGCGAGTGTACCAGCACTCGCGAGCGGCTAGGGTTTGGCTCGGGAGGTGGCGGCTAGGGTTTTTCTCGGGAGGAATAGAAGCGTGCATCCCTCAGCCCCCCGCCTCCATATATATAGACCTCCTCACTTGGGCCTCGTGGACCGAGGCCCAATAGAAGTCTATCCGGATCTCTATCCGAATTGAGCCCACATCCGAATCACATTCGAATTAGTGTTCCAACCCGTTAAGTGTGCGACCCTGTAGGTTCACGTATACTTGGTCGCGACCCGGAAACGCCTTTCCGGTCACCCTGTTAATAGCGGCCTCTAGCAAGACATATTAACCCCAAAGTTTACGTAAAGATCATATCGGCTGAACCTGTAATGTTCTCATGTACGAATCCCTTTACCTCACGATATAGATTATGCTCAAGGCGAGACCTGTGTCATCCTCTTAATAGCTCAATCACTCTCTCGATTCCGTGATGGATTATAAACTCGTGATTGACTCCTCAATCACCTTGGCATGGCCATGCACTTTCATAATCCATTACATCGAGGGGCCCAGAGATATCTCTCCCATAAGGAGGGGCAAATTCTATCTTGATCATTCACATCCCACTACATGTTTCATAGCAAACCCGAAGACTACTTTTATGACTACCCAGTTATGGAGTAGTGGTTAGTAGTCCCAAAATAGGCTACTACGCATGTTGGGAACCATGATGATCTCAAGTCTAAGGATTCTACATAAACACTACTTGAGACCAACTAATGACACATGGAATCTCTGCAGTGTCTCATGGCGGGTCTATCCAACATATGATCACTAACACATGTCCATATTATTGATTTGGTATCTCCATACCATGATCCATGAGACATGATCATCAATCAATACATATGCTGATCTTTGAATCATATTTGTTCCTCATATGATATATGATCAGGGATCATTTAGAAATAGCAACATTTTGGCATTAAGAGTCTCATGAATAAGTCACATACTCATTGATCAATAATGATAATGTCTATTTCAAGGAACAAAGCAATGTATCATAAACATAGTATGTGATATATTCAACATCTCCATGTTGCCTCTAGGGCATATCACCAACAATTGAGCTCGCTGGAAGCGCGATCAACCTGAACACGAAGTTCAATCCCTGCGAGCAATCGAAGAACCAGCAAGAATAAGACGCAGGCAATCTTATATTGCGGATATGAATGAAGCATAAATTGTATTGCGAATAACAAAGTTGGGATTCCGAAGATGTCTTGACAGGTGGTCGACCGACACAACTGAAGAACAAAAGTTTGCACAATGGCTAAACCTAAACTCAACGAAATCCAAGTCCTAGCAAGGGAGGCGGTGGCTCCTTTCTAGGGAGAACTACTAGGGGTGGCATCCAAGTGCACGCCCTAGGGTTACAAGGCCCATGGGCCCAAGTGGTGGTGGCACAACTGGTGACAATATAGTGCAACAATCGAATACTAGGCAACCGGTGAAAGGTAATCATGTAACAGTGATATGCGAAAGAACAGGTTACGGCCACGAGGTACTTGCCTTGAGTACGTTTGACAGACATGCTGCACGATGGATCCTGTTGTAGCTACAGGCTAAACAGGAATGAAGGGAACTAGTAGAAGGAGAAGGGGAGAGCTAGATCTGTGGAGAGCTGGTGAGAATGAGAGGATGTCCCCCCCCTTTGCCCCTTCTGGGGGGTTTACATATATGAGTGGGGTAGAATGGGAAATCCCCATTCTACCCCTTAGTATTTACAAAGGATGAGGGTACATCGGTATGTTTACACTGGTATATTCCTCTACACTATTGGGCCTATTACATGTTGGACTAGTTGCACGGCCCAGCCACGGGGGGTTGGGCCAGCCCTACAATAGTACTCCCTCGACAGCAAGCGCTGAGGTCCCGATGGGCGAGCTGACGCGATCAACCACCCCAGCCCCCTGTTCCCCGACAGCAAGCGCGAGGGTGCCGAGTGGTGAGACGCTGCAACTAGTAGCTTGCAGACCCCCGAGGCAATGCCTACGAAGACGTGCCATCCCGCCGAGGCGATGCCTACGAGGCGGACGGCGAAGCCGAGCACCGAAGACGTGCCGTCCCGCCGAGGCGATGCTTGCGAGGCGGACGGCGAAGTCGGGTGCCGAAGACGTGTCGTCGAGCGCCGAGGATGTGCCGTCCCTCCGAGGCGATGCCTACGAGGCGGACAGCGAAGTCGGGCACCAAAGACGTGTCGTCGAGTCCCGAGGACATGCCGTCCAGCCGAGGCGATGCCTACGAGGCGGACGGCGAAGCCGCGTGCCAAAGACGTGTCATCGAGCGCCTAGTGCGTGCCGTCCCGCCGAGGCAATGCCTACGAGGCGGACGGCGAAGTCGGGCGTTGAAGACGTGTCGTCGAGCGCCGAGGACGTGCCGTCCCGCCGAGGCGATGCCTACGAGGCGGACAGCGAAGTCGGGCGCCGAAGACGTGTCGTCGAGCGCGAGGACGTGTCGTCCCGCCGAGGCGATGCCTACGAGGCGGACGGCGAAGCCGAGTGCCGAGGGCGTGCCATCCCGCCGAGGCGATGCCTACGAGGCGGATGGCGAAGTCGGGCGCCAAAGACGTGTCGTCGAGCGCCGAGGATGTGCCGTTCCGCCGAGGCGATGCCTACGAGGTGGACGGCGAAGTCGGGCACCGAAGACATGTCGTCGAGCGCCGAGGACGTGCCGTCGAGCGCCGAGGACGTGCCGTCCCACCGAGGCGATGCCTACGAGGCGGACGGCAAAGTCGAGCTCCGAAGACGTGCCGTCCCGCCGAGGCGATGCCTACGAGGTGGACGGCGAAGCCGAGTGCCGAAGACGTGTCATCGAGCGCCGAAGACGTGCCATCCCGCCGAGGCGATGCCTACGTGTAATACCCTGATCATCGATTCGGCGTAAGTTTTAAAATAATCGCGGAGTCGCCGGTTTTTCGGTAAATCGCAGGAAGAAAAAAAAATAAAAAAATTGTAGAACAGTATAATATGAATAAAATAAATTAAATTAAAACGTCTGAGTGGGCTGCCTGGGGAGTGGGCCGACCGCCTTGGGCCGGAGGCCCAAGGGGTGGCCGCACCTCCCCTCCCCCTCCCCAAAAAACCTAGCCCTTTTTCTCCCCCTCTCCCATCCCTTTGCAGCCGCCACCCCCCTTCCTCCACCCCCTGGGCGCAGCCCTCTTCCCCCCCTCCATCACCCCCCACAAGTGCTGCTGCCATTGGAGCCAAGGAGAGGAAGGAGAAAGAGAAGAAGGAAGGAGAAGGAAGGAGAAGAAGAGGAGGAGGAAAAAAAGGGGTGATTCTTCATCTAGGTAATTCTTCCTCATCCCAAACCCTCTGATTTTCGAAATAATTAGGGTTCTTGGCACGGATTTTGAAGGTAGTTAATAGATTAATTGCCCGATTAGAGATTAGTTGCTGTCTGCTTGTAGATTGATTCGCGCAGCACGTATGTTCGCGAGGTGTCGACCTAGTAAACGAATTTTCCTGCGGACTCTTCCAAAAGGAAAGTTGTAGAGGACTTTCAGACGCATCTCCTGTATTTGTTTCGGAATTTTCTGCCGTGGGATCTGGGAGTTACAGGGTCTGGAATACTGCTGTTCGTCAGGCGAGCAGATTGGTACAGACCGACGGTAATCTGTGAATTTGAGGTAGTAAATGATTTTTGTGGTCATGGCCGTAATTGAGGAAGTTGTAGATAATTTAGAGATATAGCTTCTGTATAAAATTCAGAATTTTTATACCCCTTTACTGATGTTGGGACGCATTTGTTTATTGCTGTCCAATCTGCCAGAACAGAGTTCTTCCTCTGTTTTGGGCATTAAAATACACCTAGCTGTGATCAAAATAAAAATAGGTGTTCTACATAACAAATGTAGGCTTTTAAGTGATGAATCCAGAGAGATATCGTTTGCTGTAAACGGATCAATATTTTTAAAGTTACGAAAATGTTAAGCAGCGCTGCTGCAGAGGGTAATTTGCTGAGTTGTTGAGCGGAGAGGAGTTTGTGCGGGTTCGGGGTTCTAGCGACGTTTTTAATTATTAATGTCATGTTTGTATGCTGTAGCTGTGTGCTGAGAGTTGCCTTTTGGACAGGTGGTCTTGTTCCTGAGCGCTCTTGATTTTACTTCGCTTCGTCGGTTTGAGGCAAGTAAACGTAGCGGTGGTTGCTACCGTTTAACTTGTTATTCCTTCTACTTGCAGTTTACATTATTATCATAATTTAATACATTATGCCATGATTGCATGATATTTTAATTGTGGAGATGGTAGCAACTATTGATCCATTGATATGTTGATAATCTGCTAGTAGACATGTGGAATTCTTGCTTAATGTTATAATGTGGAACATGAAAATAACATGTGGTGGATGTGGATATGTTGTGAGCATGTTGATGCTCCTTTGAGGATGGATTAATGTGATTTATGATTATCATATCATATCATGTCATATGCATATGTGGATGTCGCCGCACATAGCCGCGACTGTACCGGTACAGCATCGTATATTGCCGTAATACGATGCACCTCTTATCCCGCGGGAAGCATCGTATATTGCCGTAATACGATGCACCTCAATTCCTGCCCTGGAAAGAGTGATGTGGAGCATAGCATGAAAGCATTCATATGCATTGCATTGTGGAAAGATTCATTTGCATACATATGCAATATGTTGTGGTGAAGTTATTTTGTGGAATATTCAACTCATAGTTGTAATGTGGATTATACAACTTCATAGTTGTAATGTGGAATTGGCTCATGTGAGCTATTTGTGGTATGAGGATTATGGTTGTGGACGTGGAATGGGGTTCATCCCTTGTGTACGGTAAGGTTTGTGATTGTGGCATGAGATTCTTTTCTCTGGTATTAATTGTTGATAACAATTGTGGATGTGAGAAATAATAAAGTGTTGAATTAAAACATACATATGTTTTATTGCTTTTGCTAGTTGTAGTGGTTGAGAATTTAAAGTAGTCAAACAAGATTTTATTTGTTAATGCTTTAACGTCATTGATGGTGATTTGAGGTTGATGATAATAACATTGTAATTGTGGAAGAATGTTGATGATTAACCTATTGTGGTTTGTGGAAGATTAAATGTTTCATTTGCATTTAATTGTGGATAAAATGACTACATTCATATGCCAATAAAATCTGAAATTGAAGAGGTATGATTCATGGAAGTTTGTGGTGGTTTAATAATTGTGGACATGAATTGTGGTTATAGTTGTATGGAATTATAAATGATGATGTATAATTGTTTGTAGTTTGAATAGCCTGTTAAACAGTTTGCTTGCTGAGATTTTTATCTCACCCTTGTTTCCCCCTCCCTACAGGTGGACTTTGAGCATGCATGGGAAGGGTAGAACGGCACCACACTGATGCACGTGAATCATATTTTTATGCTGTAATAAAGTTGAAAGGATTCTAGACCTTACATAGCTTTGTTTACATTATCTTAATAATGTTAAATTTGTGAACTATGTTTTAGATTAAAATGTTGGAGGATGTTTTAAATAGTGAATTGCTATCACTATCCTGTTATTCCTTAGTTGTTTATGCTTCCGCTTATACTATCTTGTTTAGTAATTGTTGCCAGTTTATTTTATCTTGTAAATTGGCTCGTTGTAGAGCAGTTTTAGTAGCATCCCAGGGTAATGTGGGTCCTGGGGTGTTACACTACGAGGCGGACGGCGAAGCCGAGCGACGAAGACGTGCCGTCCCGCCGAGGCGATGCCTACGAGGCGGACGGCCACCATTCCCCTACCTTGAAAAATGGTACCCGCGGAGAGCGGACGCTTGCGACGTAGGCCGAGGGCACTACGCGCGCGGAGGCAGGGAGGTGGAGCCGCCGTTCCCCTACCTTCAAAAATAGTGCCCGCGGAAAGCGGGAGTTTGCGATGTAGGCCAAGGGCACTACGCGCGCGGAGGCAGGGAGGCGGAGCCGCCGTTCCACTACCTTCAAAAACAGTGCCTGCGGTAAGCGGGCGCTTGCGACGTAGGCCGAAGGCACTACGCGTGCGGAGGCAGGGAGGCGGAGCCGCCGTTCCCCTACCTTCAAAAACAGTGCCCGCGGAAAGCGGGCGCTTGCGGCGTAGGCCGAGGGCACTACGCACGCCGAGGTAAAGAGGCGAAGGCGCCGTTCCCCTACCTTCAAAAACAGTGCCCGCAAAGAGCGGGTGCTTGCGACGTAGGTCGAGGGCACTACGCGCGCGGAGGCAGGGAGGCGGAGCCGCCGTTCTCCTACCTTCAAAAATAGTGCCCGTGGAAAGTGGGCGCTTGCGGCGTAGGCCGGGGGCACTACGCACGCCGAGGTAAAGAGGCGAAGGCGTCGTTCCACTACCTTCAAAAATAGTGCCCGCGGAGAGCGGGCGCTTGCGACGTAGGCCGGGCACTACGAGCGCGGAGGCATGGAGGCGTAGCCGCCGTTCCCCTACCTTCAAAAATAGTGCCCGCGAAAAGCGGGCGTTTGTGGCGTAGGCCGAGGGCACTACGCGCGCGGAGGCAGGGAGGCGGAGCCGCCGTTCCCCTACCTTCAAAAATATTGCCCGCGGAAAGCGGGCGTGTAACATCCCAAAAATTTAAAATTTGAAAATCTGAATTTCTTGAATTATTTTTGCAATATGTTCTATTGGAATTTGGATTTCATGGAGTTTTCCTTATTGTGATTGAGGTTCTAAAAATTTGAGAAGTTCATAAAAGACAAAGGCAAACATTAATAATACTAAAAAGAAAATATGCAAATAAGGAGGTAAATTCAAAATTTTAATTTAGAATCTGAAAAGATGATCCAAAAAGGTAAGGGAGAAAATTTGGTTCAAACCATGAAATCTTATACCTAAAAATAATGGTATAAATATTAAAGAAGTAAACAAATCAAATATGTCAACAATTATGGATATATATATATATATCTAAACATGATAAGAAATTGGTACTTATGAAATAAATGTTAAAAGTAAATAAATATAGAAATCTGGTGGAGCATGAAAGAGAGTAATTAAGACTTGAATTATACAAATATATATACACACAAATTCTTAAACCAAAAATAAAAGAAAGTGAAAGGGAGGTGCAGCCGGCCGGCCACCCCCGGCCCATCTTCCCCCGCGCGCTGACCGGTGGGCCCGCCCCCTCACCCGCACGCCTCTCTCTCCCCCTACTTTTCTTTCTCCCTCTCCCTTTCCTCTTTTTCCCCCGAGCACCTGCTCCTTCCTCCCTTTCTCTATTTCTTTTACCTCCTCCTTCCTCCGCCTTTCATTTCCTGTGGACGTGCTCCATCCGCGTCGCCGCTGCCTTCTGCCCGGTCACGTCCCCTCCACCGTCACGTCCCCTCCACTCGGACCCGCCGCAGTCAGCCCTCCGCGCCCGCGCCATCTCTGCCGCGCGCAGCTCCCCACCGCCCCGTGGCAGCCATGCGCCGCGCCTCCCCTGCTGTCGCCCACGGTTTTGCCCGCGCTGCCCACCGATTCCCTATCTCCCCGTGAGTATAACCAGCTCCTGCGCCACCCCTCTTCCTCTTCCTCTTCCTCTTCCTCTTTTCCCTCCGCCCGTGAGCAAGCGCGCCACCGCCGCCCCTTCGCGCCGTTCGGTCACTCCGGCCATCCCCTCCACAAACTGGCCACGCCACGGCGTGCGCCCGAGTGTCCACCGCCCCCGACGCGTTTAATTGAGAAATTACCACCCGAGTGTGTCACGCCCACTCCTCCTTCGTCTTCGGCCGGCCGTCGCCATTCCCGCCGCCGCCTCCACCTCGGTCAACCTCAGGCCAATTCCATGCGGTGAGAGCGTCTCCTCGGTACACCGGAGCTCACCCCACTGTCGGTCGACGCCCACCGCCACCCGAGCTTCCCTGCCACGGTGACCTCTCCGCGCCGCCCATGGCCTCCGCCGCCGGCCCACCCCGGTGCCCCTATGGCTCGGCCAACCGCACGGTGAGGTTACTAACACCCTCCTCCAGCTCGTGCTTCCCCTATTCCCCTTCCTCTTCAGCTCCGGCACCGTCGCCCCGTGCCTACCGCGCCGCCGTCTGCTCCGGGCAGCTGCCCGCCTACCTCGCCGCCGCTCCGGTCGCCGCGCCACCACCCCTAGCATCCTCCGGCACCGAGCAACCCGTTTTTCGCATCCCCACTTCCTCTCCGGCCGCCGCTCACTGCCGGCGAGGCCGCTCTCCTCCGGCGCCGTGATGCTTTGTTCTGGCCCCCAGTGGCTACTGAGTTATTTGTTGGTTCAAAGCCTCAGTTCAGTCAGCCCAGGCCGACGGCCCAACTGGCTTACCGAGCACACTTAATCACCCAGAAGTCCCAGGTCCCGAATTCAAATCTCGCAGGCGCACCCCTTTTTCTTCCTTTTTATTTTGATTTCTTTAATCCATTTTACTTAGGACAAATTTAAGGAAAATTAAGAAATAATCCAGGAAAGCTAATAAAATTTAATTAGGGCATAAATGAGATTATATGGAGACTTTAGTTCATGATTAATTAATATGGTTTGAATAATTGTCTAAAGGACTAAATACTAATTAAAGACATAGATAAAGAAAAGTGCCTTTGGTTAAAATGTCCAAGTTTAAATAAAGATTACCCTTGCATGAGATTAAAATGTAAGCTTTAACCTTTATCCTACCGTCATTTCAACAAATTCCCTTTTGTAGATTTAATTAATAGCTATGTCAAAGCACGAACCCATGATAGATGAATAGAATTTAAATTGAAACTAAAACTAAGCCTAATAATGATTGAGCTATAGATAAAATGATAATGGTGCCATTAATTAAATCTTAACGTTAGAATTAGTGAATAATAATAACCAGTCAAGAAATATGAATTAAGCAAAATATTCAAAGTATATGAAATAGGATGTCCATTGAAGTTAGAGACATTCATAAACAAATGAATACAGATAAATAGTTAGAAAAATGTTGATGACATATATGCGCCATTAGTAAATATGTTAGTTCAATTTTTAAACACCTTAGACCTTATTGTAAATATAAACCCTAACCTTAACATATTGCCGACCATGAAATCTTAGGTAGTAGTTTTAATTTAGTAGAGGTAACAAATTGTAATCATGTGTAGCAGGTCTGAATAGTAAAGGATGTAAAAGTTAACCATCTAAAGTATGACTATCATTCCTACATCTCTAAAAGGCCATCTTAATATATAGATACTAAAATATAATAGCACTAGGGCATCGGGCATTAAAATGGCCTATCTAATATAAATAAACATTCCAAAGTAAACACTTAATCAAAAACTTAATAAAGGTATCCAAGTGTTATAATACTTTTGACTAAAAGATTTATAGAATAAGTACAGATCTCATCCATCAGTCCAGTTTGCCTCTATCATAAGCTAAGTTGCAAGGAATACTTACCTGAAGATAAAATTTATACACTAAACTCCTGCACCAGTCTATAGATCTAACCTAACTCATGGAACTTCCTTGATAAATAACAAAATAATAATAAAAAGATTATTAATAAAAAGATCAAGTTATCGTATGCTATTACCAACCTTGCCTCAAATCACCGAATCACCCATTAACTCGTAACAAAACTAAATTGAGTTTATTCGGATTTATTTGGATCTTTTTGAGTTATTTGCTTTATTTGGATTCAGTCGTTTGTCACGTAATTAGAAATCGGGAGTCGTGAAGATTCAATGGATCAAGCGAGATCAAGCTCGAAGTGAAGATAGAGACCAAAAGCTCAAGAGAAAGCATTGTGTGAGCTCAAGACAGCGGTAAACCGCGCCAGGCGAGTCAATACTTTGATCATGTTGATCCAATATTTTCTGCAAATTACTTTGATTTAAATTATCAAATTGCATGCTGTTATGTTTATGAAAATACATGTTTAATTCAATAATCTAGTTATGTGCCTATTGTTTACCTTGGATAATATTACCCCTCCTTTGGAATATTTGAATGTGCGAACCTTGTCGCCCTAGCAAAGTTATAATGGTAACTTTTGAAAATAAGTCCCTAATTATATGCCATGCTTAGTTTTGCTTAGATACTCATGGGCGCGAGAGCGCCCAAGCATCACTTTTAATCCTGAGAAAAAGTGGTTGGGCAGTCATGGTGGGAATGACTGGTATCCTTTGATATGGTTATTTTATGCTCTCAAAAATCCCAACTTGCTTAAATATCTGAGCGGATGGCTTGGGGGCTGGTATGTGGTGCGGTGGGAGCACAAATCATGGAGTGTGGTAGAACCGCTCAGATAATACTAAGGACTGAATCTTGTCATGTCAACCCGTGTAAAACAGTACAACCACAAGTCTATAATGGGTACGACCTAGCTGAATAACTCGCAAGGGTTTAGTTCAGACATCACCGAGGGAAGTGGGTGCCAGGGTGTACTGGTTTACTCACAGTGAGGCACAGGGTGTACTGTACTCGCACGGCGCAAGAGGGGGCTTCTGACTGTGGTGGTGTAACCCTTCAGCGGTGAAACCTCAGCGTGGGTGGTGTCTAGCTAGATCGGAGTAAGGTAAAGGCTTTGTGATAAATTATCTGGGTCTCATGCCTAAGGAAGCATGTTGGCAAAAAGGATAGTTCATCTCTTGTGGTGAAAGTGTACAAACTCTGCAGAGTCAAAACTATTCGAATAGCCGTGCCCACGGTCATGGGCAGACATGGGAACTTAACTGGATATAGTTCTGTTTCAAAAACATTGGAAACTGGGAATGGAAACTTGAAGGGCGAAGGACTGCCCTGGTTTGGAATTGTCCTGGGAGTCGTCCCAGTGGTAAGTTAAGCGGCTATAACGCTGAAGAAATTGCTATATGGTGCAGATGCCATGTAACGGTGGATGGAATCTGAATCGATATTAATAATGCATTTCCTTGTACATTATGATTTGTTCCAAAATTGCTAAGTCATAGGGCTTTTTAATTAATTGTATTCAAAAGCACTCTACGCAAAATAAAATAGCCCGAGCCTCTCCTTTGTTAAGCCATGCATACTATTTATTTGCATTCTGTGTATTGGCTCGCGGAGCACGGGGTCGGAGTGCTCATGCTCGCTTTTGCGACAAAATTCAGAATCAGGAAATCAAATCACCCCGCCTCAGCAACAAGATTGGACAAGCTGGCCGAGAAGATGAAGATGTCAAAGGCTAGGTCGCGAACCTCCAGTTGGCTGCCTGTGGGCATGTCCTGAAGGTCCCACCTGTGTGCTTCGTTCTTCCGCTGCTGCAAGTTAATGATTTCGGCCTAATCGGCCCATGAGTAAGTTTATTATTATAATTACGCTTCCGCATGATATGAACTTTGATAATCAGAACTGTAATCTGTGTGCACTAACTACTGATCCAGGGATTAGTGCGGTGGAATCACAGAGGATTCGGATTGAAAAATCTGGGTCTGACAGCTTTGGTATCAGAGCATATCGACTGCAGGTCGTGACCTAGTTAGTATGGTCGTTAGTTTCATGACTAGGAATATGTCTGTAAAATACTGTTTGCAAAAATATAAGTTATACTGCTCTTTCTCATCTCTCTTAGATGATTCCCCTTATCTATATGCTGTCCTAGTCATTTTACTTCTGAAGCTCTCTTACCCAAATTCAAAGTGATGAAAATACAGTACTTCTCTTGTAACCACTCTATGAAAACATGCCTTAGGCCAAGAATTATGAAGCTTACCCTTGAGACCTAATTGTTTTATTCTGGGGTGAAATAATAGTGTGAATTTTGGGTAAATGTATCGGTGGAGTTTAATTGAATAGATTGACCAGACAGATGAATTAAGTATTTCTGGGAGAAATAGAAAGTGTGAAACTGACTAAAGGATTGCACACTGATAAATTGTATCATTCCTGGAAGATGTTTGCAACAATGGAATAATAGGATATGATCAATAACAGGAAGGATTCACTAAAATTGTGAGAAGTTGGATAACAGCTATCGGAGTACAGACTGGATTAAATTATGTTATTCCTGGAGGATGCTTACAATAATGAATAAATTCGAAGGTTGATAATAAAGATTTAGGATGGTTACTAAATGAGTAATTATGATTTTGAATACAATCTCGGATTATTAGGAAGTCGTGATACACATGACACTGGTGGATTTAAAAGTAATAATGATGGATAATTGAGGAGTAGATATACAATAAAGATTCAGGTTGATCATTGAAGAAGCAAACTATAGATTTGGATCAGTGACACCAGACTGGATTATTAGGAGTTCACGATATGAAAGTCATCAGTGGATCTAAATAAAGAGAGCTAGATCTTCATAGGATTGGAAAGCTGATAAAATTGGCAATTGATGAACCTAAGATTGGATTTATAAAGATGTGGTGGAAATTCAGGCACATATCGGAATTTGGTAACTTCGATTCGATTAATAAGAATTTTAAATGGAAGATGGCTGTTTATGGTAACCACATAAAGAAGTTGGTGGATTCATGATTGATCATAAGAGGGATAATGATAGTGTGGAGTCTAGGAGAAATAAATTGGTGGAGTGTAATTGAATATACAAGCTAGATAGATGATTTGAATGATTTTTGGAGAATTAGGGAGTGCAAAGGTATTTGCTGGATTATGACACTGATAATTTAAAATTATTGGGAGATGTTGACAATATTGAGATTAATAGGATTTGAACAATTTCTAGATGGATGAATTGAATTTATGAGAATATTGGAGGAATCATAATAAGTAGTGGATTATAATCTTGATAAGTGTATTCTCGGTGGATGTACACTAGTGAATCGTAGATTTGATCATTAATGTATTTGGTGGAGGTATACTAGTGAATTAGTTAGTGATAGATAATGGAAAAGGAGATTGATTATTAGAAGAATGAATTTATGGTTTTGGATCAATAACAAAAAGGATTGAATATGATTGAAAGTCAAAGATTTATGCGAGACTTAGATAACCATGACTAGGTTAATGAAATGATGGATGATACAATAGGAAGAGTATGATTGGTGGATCGAATACAATAAATACTCTCCTTCGCTGTTTGGAGTCTTAGACGGCAGTAATACTATGAACAATTAATGAAGAAAGATAACCTAAGTGCAGTTTGCAAAAGTGGAAGTTAAATTATAAAGGCCATTGGATTCTAAGCCTTACGTACAAACAAATCATATGGGAGTGACTTGATTCAGTGATGGATAGTTGAAGTTGGAAGAGATTAGGATACAAAAAAAATCTATTTAGCCACAAGGATCGTTTAAAAAAAAGGAGTGAGTGCTAAAACCAGTGAAACTACCCCAAATACTTTCCACTTCTTTCTATTAATTACAAAAGGAAAAATTTTGATCCTTTTCTCATACCCCTACTCCAAATATTAAGGTTAGGAACGTCGAAGATGATCATGAAGATAAGATGGTCTCGTTTTAGACGGACTGTGCATATGAACCCTGCACCCTCCTATGTGTGTTCCCCGAGTAGACGTTGTATGGTTGCAAGATTTTATTTGGCTCTGTGTACTGCCTTCTTGCCCTTGGGCGTCCTATTTCGCAGTCACAGAAAAAGCTTGCTTTTAAAAATTTGTGTGGTTCTGTATCACCCCAGCTTCTGGGGTATTTTCCTTTAAAGTTAAATGGGTTAGAACATCTTATCTCCGCGATTTAATCCTCATCTCATGCTATTCTCTCTCACCTTTTCTGAAAACCCCATCGGATCCAAAGGAACGAAATAACAAGTAACCCAAAACCAGTGCAATCAAGAAGAGGCGAAGACTTTTCAACCTTCCAATATTTGAGGAGAACAACATCACTGTGAAGAAGACCACCTGCCAATCTCTTTATGACCAAGACAGCTAGAGTACAATGGATGAATAATGATAGTCATCGTTTTAAGGGGGGTAGCACTACGAGATATAGTGTTAGCAAAATCAAGGAGCAAGTACCCTGAAATTGACGACCTCTCCAGAGGAATACAGATCCCCTCCTTCCCTTTTTGCCTCCTTTAAGTGCAGGTCCTCTCCCCTTCTGTTTACCCCTACGACACAGACCATTGCTACCCACCTATTAGTAGGGAAATTCTACAACCATATGTCCAATAGACGATGCAACTACTCCATTCCACGACGACATGAAGACAACAACGTCAAGGAGCAAGTATTTGGAAGTCTACGATTTATCCAGAAGAACAAAGTTTCTCTCTTCCCTTTTGATTTCTCCAAGTGCTAAACCCTATTGTGCAGATCTTATCTCTCAGTGGAGCTAAAGAACTATACGTCGAGCAACACCTCGAAAACCATTATAACCCACCTCCATTCTTTCTGCTCTATCGGAATCTCGGGGTCGAGATTCATTTAAGGGGGGTAGGTTTGTAACATCCCAAAAATTTAAAATTTGAAAATCTGAATTTCTTGAATTATTTTTGCAATATGTTCTATTGGAATTTGGATTTCATGGAGTTTTCCTTATTGTGATTGAGGTTCTAAAAATTTGAGAAGTTCATAAAAGACAAAGGCAAACATTAATAATACTAAAAAGAAAATATGCAAATAACGAGGTAAATTCAAAATTTTAATTTAGAATCTGAAAAGATGATCCAAAAAGGTAAGGGAGAAAATTTGGTTCAAACCATGAAATCTTATACCTAAAAATAATGGTATAAATATTAAAGAAGTAAACAAATCAAATATGTCAACAATTATGGATATATATATATATATATATCTAAACATGATAAGAAATTGGTACTTATGAAATAAATGTTAAAAGTAAATAAATATAGAAATCTGGTGGAGCATGAAAGAGAGTAATTAAGACTTGAATTATACAAATATATATACACACAAATTCTTAAACCAAAAATAAAAGAAAGTGAAAGGGAGGTGCAGCCGGCCGGCCACCCCCGGCCCATCTTCCCCCGCGCGCTGACCGGTGGGCCCGCCCCCTCACCTGCACGCCTCTCTCTCCCCCTACTTTTCTTTCTCCCTCTCCCTTTCCTCTTTTTCCCCCGAGCACCTGCTCCTTCCTCCCTTTCTCTATTTCTTTTACCTCCTCCTTCCTCCGCCTTTCATTTCCTGTGGACGTGCTCCATCCGCGTCGCCGCTGCCTTCTGCCCGGTCACGTCCCCTCCACTCGGACCCGCCGCAGTCAGCCCTCCGCGCCCGCGCCATCTCTGCCGCGCGCAGCTCCCCACCGCCCCGTGGCAGCCATGCGCCGCGCCTCCCCTGCTGTCGCCCACGGTTTTGCCCGCGCTGCCCACCGATTCCCTATCTCCCCGTGAGTATAACCAGCTCCTGCGCCACCCCTCTTCCTCTTCCTCTTCCTCTTCCTCTTTTCCCTCCGCCCGTGAGCAAGCGCGCCACCGCCGCCCCTTCGCGCCGTTCGGTCACTCCGGCCATCCCCTCCACAAACTGGCCACGCCACGGCGTGCGCCCGAGTGTCCACCGCCCCCGACGCGTTTAATTGAGAAATTACCACCCGAGTGTGTCACGCCCGCTTCTCCTTCGTCTTCGGCCGGCCGTCGCCATTCCCGCCGCCGCCTCCACCTCGGTCAACCTCAGGCCAATTCCATGCGGTGAGAGCGTCTCCTCGGTACACCGGAGCTCACCCCACTGTCGGCCGACGCCCACCGCCACCCGAGCTTCCCTGCCACGGTGACCTCTCCGCGCCGCCCATGGCCTCCGCCGCCGGCCCACCCCGGTGCCCCTATGGCTCGGCCAACCGCACGGTGAGGTTACTAACACCCTCCTCCAGCTCGTGCTTCCCCTATTCCCCTTCCTCTTCAGCTCCGGCACCGTCGCCCCGTGCCTACCGCGCCGCCGTCTGCTCCGGGCAGCTGCCCGCCTACCTCGCCGCCGCTCCGGTCGCCGCGCCACCACCCCTAGCATCCTCCGGCACCGAGCAACCCGTTTTTCGCATCCCCACTTCCTCTCCGGCCGCCGCTCACTGCCGGCGAGGCCGCTCTCCTCCGGCGCCGTGATGCTTTGTTCTGGCCCCCAGTGGCTACTGAGTTATTTGTTGGTTCAAAGCCTCAGTTCAGTCAGCCCAGGCCGACGGCCCAACTGGCTTACCGAGCACACTTAATCACCCAGAAGTTCCAGGTCCCGAATTCAAATCTCGCAGGCGCACCCCTTTTTCTTCCTTTTTATTTTGATTTCTTTAATCCATTTTACTTAGGACAAATTTAAGGAAAATTAAGAAATAATCCAGGAAAGCTAATAAAATTTAATTAGGGCATAAATGAGATTATATGGAGACTTTAGTTCATGATTAATTAATATGGTTTGAATAATTGTCTAAAGGACTAAATACTAATTAAAGACATAGATAAAGAAAAGTGCCTTTGGTTAAAATGTCCAAGTTTAAATAAAGATTACCCTTGCATGAGATTAAAATGTAAGCTTTAACCTTTATCCTACCGTCATTTCAACAAATTCCCTTTTGTAGATTTAATTAATAGCTATGTCAAAGCACGAACCCATGATAGATGAATAGAATTTAAATTGAAACTAAAACTAAGCCTAATAATGATTGAGCTATAGATAAAATGATAATGGTGCCATTAATTAAATCTTAACGTTAGAATTAGTGAATAATAATAACCAGTCAAGAAATATGAATTAAGCAAAATATTCAAAGTATATGAAATAGGATGTCCATTGAAGTTAGAGACATTCATAAACAAATGAATACAGATAAATAGTTAGAAAAATGTTGATGACATATATGCGCCATTAGTAAATATGTTAGTTCAATTTTTAAACACCTTAGACCTTATTGTAAATATAAACCCTAACCTTAACATATTGCCGACCATGAAATCTTAGGTAGTAGTTTTAATTTAGTAGAGGTAACAAATTGTAATCATGTGTAGCAGGTCTGAATAGTAAAGGATGTAAAAGTTAACCATCTAAAGTATGACTATCATTCCTACATCTCTAAAAGGCCATCTTAATATATAGATACTAAAATATAATAGCACTAGGGCATCGGGCATTAAAATGGCCTATCTAATATAAATAAACATTCCAAAGTAAACACTTAATCAAAAACTTAATAAAGGTATCCAAGTGTTATAATACTTTTGACTAAAAGATTTATAGAATAAGTACAGATCTCATCCATCAGTCCAGTTTGCCTCTATCATAACCTAAGTTGCAAGGAATACTTACCTGAAGATAAAATTTATACACTAAACTCCTGCACCAGTCTATAGATCTAACCTAACTCATGGAACTTCCTTGATAAATAACAAAATAATAATAAAAAGATTATTAATAAAAAGATCAAGTTATCGTATGCTATTACCAACCTTGCCTCAAATCACCGAATCACCCATTAACTCGTAACAAAACTAAATTGAGTTTATTCGGATTTATTTGGATCTTTTTGAGTTATTTGCTTTATTTGGATTCAGTCGTTTGTCACGTAATTAGAAATCGGGAGTCGTGAAGATTCAATGGATCAAGCGAGATCAAGCTCGAAGTGAAGATAGAGACCAAAAGCTCAAGAGAAAGCATTGTGTGAGCTCAAGACAGCGGTAAACCGCGCCAGGCGAGTCAATACTTTGATCATGTTGATCCAATATTTTCTGCAAATTACTTTGATTTAAATTATCAAATTGCATGCTGTTATGTTTATGAAAATACATGTTTAATTCAATAATCTAGTTATGTGCCTATTGTTTACCTTGGATAATATTACCCCTCCTTTGGAATATTTGAATGTGCGAACCTTGTCGCCCTAGCAAAGTTATAATGGTAACTTTTGAAAATAAGTCCCTAATTATATGCCATGCTTAGTTTTGCTTAGATACTCATGGGCGCGAGAGCGCCCAAGCATCACTTTTAATCCTGAGAAAAAGTGGTTGGGCAGTCATGGTGGGAATGACTGGTATCCTTTGATATGGTTATTTTATGCTCTCAAAAATCCCAACTTGCTTAAATATCTGAGCGGATGGCTTGGGGGCTGGTATGTGGTGCGGTGGGAGCACAAATCATGGAGTGTGGTAGAACCGCTTAGATAATACTAAGGACTGAATCTTGTCATGTCAACCCGTGTAAAACAGTACAACCACAAGTCTATAATGGGTACGACCTAGCTGAATAACTCGCAAGGGTTTAGTTCAGACATCACCGAGGGAAGTGGGTGCCAGGGTGTACTGGTTTACTCACAGTGAGGCACAGGGTGTACTGTACTCGCACGGCGCAAGAGGGGGCTTCTGACTGTGGTGGTGTAACCCTTCAGCGGTGAAACCTCAGCGTGGGTGGTGTCTAGCTAGATCGGAGTAAGGTAAAGGCTTTGTGATAAATTATCTGGGTCTCATGCCTAAGGAAGCATGTTGGCAAAAAGGATAGTTCATCTCTTGTGGTGAAAGTGTACAAACTCTGCAGAGTCAAAACTATTCGAATAGCCGTGCCCACGGTCATGGGCAGACATGGGAACTTAACTGGATATAGTTCTGTTTCAAAAACATTGGAAACTGGGAATGGAAACTTGAAGGGCGAAGGACTGCCCTGGTTTGGAATTGTCCTGGGAGTCGTCCCAGTGGTAAGTTAAGCGGCTATAACGCTGAAGAAATTGCTATATGGTGCAGATGCCATGTAACGGTGGATGGAATCTGAATCGATATTAATAATGCATTTCCTTGTACATTATGATTTGTTCCAAAATTGCTAAGTCATAGGGCTTTTTAATTAATTGTATTCAAAAGCACTCTACGCAAAATAAAATAGCCCGAGCCTCTCCTTTGTTAAGCCATGCATACTATTTATTTGCATTCTGTGTATTGGCTCGCGGAGCACGGGGTCGGAGTGCTCATGCTCGCTTTTGCGACAAAATTCAGAATCAGGAAATCAAATCACCCCGCCTCAGCAACAAGATTGGACAAGCTGGCCGAGAAGATGAAGATGTCAAAGGCTAGGTCGCGAACCTCCAGTTGGCTGCCTGTGGGCATGTCCTGAAGGTCCCACCTGTGTGCTTCGTTCTTCCGCTGCTGCAAGTTAATGATTTCGGCCTAATCGGCCCATGAGTAAGTTTATTATTATAATTACGCTTCCGCATGATATGAACTTTGATAATCAGAACTGTAATCTGTGTGCACTAACTACTGATCCAGGGATTAGTGCGGTGGAATCACAGAGGATTCGGATTGAAAAATCTGGGTCTGACAGGGCGCTTGCGGCGTAGGCCGAGGCACTACGCACACCGAGGTAAAGAGGCGAAGGCGCCGTTCCCCTACCTTCAAAAACTCGCGGTGCACTCCCTAGTGCAACGCGTGCGTGGGCGCGATATCCAAGTGGTGCGCCGCTGAAAGCGAGGCACTCCCTGGTGTCTCGGTCATGTAGTAATTTTTTATACTCCGTAGAGTGCGTGGGAACTTCAACCACATCTATTTATACTCCGGAGAGTACGTGCGGGGGGCGACGCCCGCACGTGCGCGGGACACCCACATCTTGTTTATACTCAGTAGAGTGCGCAGGGACAACATCCGCGTCTTATTTATACTCCGTAGAGTGCGTGCGGAGGCGGACCTCGACGCTACATCTTATTTAGAGTCCGTAGACTGTCGCGTGCGGAGGCGGACCTCGACGCTACGTCTTATTTAGAGTCCGTAGACTGGCGCGTGCGGAGGCGGACCTTGACGCTACGTCTTATTTAGAGTCCGTAGACTGGCGCGTGCGGAGGCAGACCTCGACGCTACGTCTTATTTAGAGTCCGTAGACTGGCGCGTGCGGAGGAGGACCTCGACGTTACGTCTTATTTAGAGTCCGTAGACTGGCGCGTGCGGAGGCGGACCTCGACACTACGTCTTATTTATAGTCCGTAGACTGTCGCGTGCGGAGACGGACCTCGACGCTACGTCTTATTTAGAGTCCGTAGACTGGCGCGTGCGTAGGCGGACCTCGACGCTACATATTATTTAGAGTCCGTAGACTGGCGCGTGCGGAGGCGGACCTCGACGCTATGTCTTATTTAGAGTCCGTAGACTGGCACGTGCGGAGGCGGATCTCGGCGCTACGTCTTATTTATAGTCCGTAGACTGTGGCGTGCGGAGGCGGACCTCGACGCTACGTCTTATTTAGAGTCCGTAGACTGGCGCGTGCGGAGGCGGACCTCGACGCTACGTCATATTTTAGAGTCCGTAGACTATGCCAACGCTCGAGGCGATCGTGCGATTTAAACAAAAAACGAGAACCAAAACAGAGGCAGCAAAGAAATGGCCGAAGACTTGTGACAACAAAACGCTCCAGAATGCAGTACTGGAAAAAGCATTTCATGCTACGATGGCCCAGAACAGGCTAAAATCGGAGGGGCAAACACGGCCAAATCCAATGCTCTTAGAATAGAACTGCGGCCGCAATAAATGACATGATGGAAACCCCTCTTTGTTTTTTTTATTGCCATGCATGCCAGAAATGCAGCGGTGATTAATAGAGCCCTACGCATAATGACATGCCATGCGTACCGGGCGGGGTGGTGGCGACGCGGTGCAGACCCCGCAGGTGTGGGACCCTGACTGCGCGAGCTTGCAGGGACCTCGTCCTGAAGTGCGGGGCTGACGCCAGGAGCCAACGCTCTGGTTGCGGCCGTCTGGTGTGATGTCTCTATTTTGATGTCGTCTCCGCGTCATGTATAAGTGAAGCACACGAGCCCTACCCGTGCATGGGCCACGCATGCCACACAGTGTGAGCCTGCATGCACTCTGTTTGCTCACGCGTGCCCCAAAGTCGAGGCGAAGCAGCGCTGACAGGCCGACGGAGTCGTCGCGGAGTTAAGCGAAGGCTCGCGAAGACCCCCCGGAGCCGAGGCGAAGTCGCCGTGACCAGCTCGGGCTTCGGCTTAGCGAAGATAGAGGCTGCCAGCGCGGAGCCTCAATGCGAAGGCCGCGACTTGGCTGCTTGGCGCGGAAGCTTCGACGAGCTCCTTGACGAGGCCCGGCACGAGGTCCAGCACGGAGGCTGGCGGTCGCGGAGGCCGGCGCCGTGGTGCCATCCGAGGCTGCGCGCGGAGCCGACGGTGCGTGGTGGAGCGTCGCACGGAGTTGTGGCTTGCTCTGATGAGACCTCGTTGGGACCTCGCCAAAGCGGAGTGTGGCGCGGAGGCGTTCGCCGACGTGCAGCATGGAGGCTCGGAGCTGTCTCCACAGGCGCGAAGGGCAGGCACTGCAGGCGAGGTGCGGATGCATGGGTTCTTCACGGCCAACGCCGCTTGACGACGCCCGGCGGAGGCCTTACGAGTTTCTGCGGAGCCGCTCGACGTAGAGGCCATGCAAAGTCTGGTGAAGCCGATCGAAGGGCCGGGCGCTATGGAGCCTGCGAGGACGAGCGAAGGTCGGCGGAGACCGAGGCATCCAGACGCGGGCTCGGGCAAAGGGCAGCGCTGGTAGAAGCGGAGGCCCCGTGCAGGCACGTAGCCTTCAGCGCTAACCCAGAGCGGGAGGCGGACGATACGCATGCGACGCGCCCCTGCATGGCCATGCATGTCGTGCTTGACGCAGGCTTCGAAGGACGTGGGCTGCTCGGCGAAGACTTCTCCGGGCGCGGCGGAGACTCCGAAGACATTGGCGGAGACACCAGATGTTCGACGGAGACTTCAGGGACCTCGCCGGGAGTCACCGAGGTGTCGCCGACGTGAAGACGTGCACGGCTTACTTCGAAGACCTCGTCGGGACGTCGCCGAGGTGGAGCTCGGGGGAGGCCTGCGTTGCACAGAGGTGTGGCCTGCTTGGAGACCTCACCAGGACCTCACCGAGTCGTGGCCGACCTCGGAGACGTCGCTGGGAGCTCGGCCGCTCGCGTGCACATCTTCGGAATCGTGTCGGAGGCGAGCGAGGTAGAGGAGCGAGGAGGAGGGAGAGCCCATAACCCCACCGAGCGCACTGCGTCGAAGTGGTCGACGCACACCAGCGGAGGCAGGCGTGGAAGCTGCGGAGCTCGTCCCCCGTGTGCGGCGCGCACTGCGTGCACTGCGCCGCCGTCGCCTTCCGTGGCTGCAGCGGCGCCGTTGCCGACGACGTGCCCGCGATGGCCAAGAAGCTCGGCTCCTCGTCATCTGCCTGTCAAAAGCCAAGACACAGAGAGGGAAAAAGGAGGTTTGCACCTGGGTGGATACTCGGATGGGTATCTGCGTGCGTGCGCGCAAGCAAAGCAGTCGTGGAAGAATAGCCTGAGTAAGGATGCGCCGATCCATTGCTCGCTGCTGGTGGGAGCAGCTGGAGGCGAAGAACGTCGCCGAGAGCTGCCCGCGGGCGGCGCAGAGGAGAGAGAGACAGCAAGCCAACGCTGACTTCACCCGGTGGCCGCGCGGAGTTTCGTCGGAGCCGACTTGTGTGCGGCGTGGAGGGCGCAGCCGCCGAGGCAGAGACCAGCGGAGGTCTGACGTGGACGCCGAGCGCACGGAGGCGAAGTCCTGAGGCGCGGAGTCCGGGCGGAGCACCAGGCGACCTTGTCGGAGCCGTCTCCGTCTCCGTCGAAGGTGATGACATCTCCCTCGTGCGGCGCCGAGCGCTTCGTCGTGAGCACTGCGCGGTCGGAGGCCAAGGCGGACTTTGTCGACGCGCCAGGACAGGTAGACGCTCACCGGGGCGCGTGGCGTGGAGGCCGGAGCAAGTCTTCCCTGATAGACGCGCCGCAGCGCCACCACTCGCAGTCGCCTGCTCACGTCGCGTGTCCGCCGGGCAGAGTCATGGTCAGTACGGGATCGGATGCTGCAGAGGCCGAAGCCAGCCTTCGAAAGCACGAAGGTGAGCGGAGGCCGGGTCCCGTCTTCGGCGAAGCAAAGTTCGAGGGCGCCATCGAAAGGGCAGAGCCTTCACGCAACTACGTGCATGCACACGTAGGTTGGCGCGGGATAGGCTTCGCCTGTGAAGTTCCCCAGAACAGAGGCAGCTACAGACTTCGCCGAAGACACGCGGAGCCGCTGTATACGCGAATCGCCCGCGGAGTCTGACGCGGAGGCTGCGGCCGGAAGTAGGGCCCGCGTCGATGTACCTGCCGCGCGGAGGCTTGGCGCTGCCTGTGCGGAGAGCTATGTATGCAGAATCGATTGGCCACCCACTAATTCCATGCATGCACATGATGAGAGCTCACGTAGAGTACATGTATGGCAATGGTTGACGTGTTGAGATGCATGCATGCGGAGATTGGGGCGTGCAAGGCCACGGCCGGAGACGGAGACTACGCGCAGCGCCTAGCGAAGGCCGGGTCTTCGCACGCGGAGTCCGACACTGCACACGCAACATCCAAGCGAAGGTCGCGGTCCAGCCTCCGGAGGCCGGGAGCGGGAACCCGCGGAGCCTGACGGCGTTGTCGCGCGAGCCGGTGGCCAGCTTCTTGTACTCCCTGGCGGCGTCCTCGTCCGCCGCGTCGACCATCTGCATGAGAGCCCGTACCGCACCCGGATAGATATTTCATGCATACCTGCGCAAATGGATGCTTGGATGGTATTTCTTGGATGATATGCCTGCGCCACACGATCAACTTCATGGATCTGGGGCATTCGACTAGATCTACTCAACACTCTTTTGTGGAACGCTGGAGAAAACTCTTCCATACGCAACTTCTAGCCGCTCCCCACGGACGGCGCCATCTGTTGCAGCTACAGGCTAAACATGAATGAAGGGGGCTAGTAGAAGGAGAAGGGGAGAGCTAGATCTGTAGAGAGCTGGTGAGAATGAGAGGATGTCCCCCCCCCCCTTTGCCCCTCCTGGGGGTTTACATATATGAGTGGGGTAGAATGGGAAATCCCCATTCCACCCCTTAGTATTTACAAAGGATGACGGTACATTGGTATGTTTACACTGGTATATTCCTCTACACTATTGGGCCTATTACATGTTGGACTAGTTGCACGACCCAGCCACGGGGGGTTGGGCCACCCCTACAATAGATCCAAAATGCATAACTGCCCAGCTGCTCCCTCAACAGCTGCATGCGAACCTACAGGGTGGTATGCAAGGCAAACGATCAGATGAAGATGAATTTAATAAAGGAACGATGATCAGATGAAGATGAATTTAATAAATGAACGACAGAAGATAAATTGATTGGAAAGGAAACAGCCATTCGGCCGCATGAAAACACATTCGGTCGCACGAACGGCCGTTTGGTCGAGCGAAACGCCGTTCGGCCGCGCGAACGTCCATTCGGCCACGCCTCTTCCCTTTCCACCGGCCGCCGCTGGCAAAACACGCGCATGGGCGTGTGCATGCGTGTGGGTGTGCGCGTGGGTGCGTGCGCCGCCGCCGGTTGGAGGTTAGACCTCTGGGTTTTGGTTTTTCTTTGAGGATGATTTTTTTGGTCGATTTAATTTGAGATTTTTGCTATGAATTTAATTCTCAGTAGCTATAAGACGCAGTAGATGACGAAGGAGCTACCCTACTCATCTCAAGCTCAGCTAAGAGACTAAGATTCTCCACCTTAACACTGTCAAGCTCGGAGGACAAACTATCATGCGAGGTCCTTAGTTTCTCCATGTCATCCAACAGAACACATCTTGTATCACAATCATCACGGGAGGGAGCAGATGTAAGTGAAGTAAACTCCCATGATAGTCTATCTACTTCCTTCTCCAACTCAGTACACCTAGCCCTAGACTTAGCATGGAATCTACCTACCTTAAGGAAAGCATCATTAAGCTGGTCGTAGGTGGGGCTTACCTCGTCGGAGTCGGAGTACAACTCGTTGTCGCTCAGTTCGCCCTCAAGGGCCATGAAGCACATGACGGAGAAGTCATCGCCGCCCTTGGGTTCTTGCTCGTCCGTTCCATCGTCGTCGCTCCACCCCTCCACCTCGCTGAGATCGAGGTCATCGAAGGCGGTGAGGACGCGGTGGAACAGCTTCTTGGCCTTCCCAAAGTCGCGGAACTTCTTCTTGCTTTGTGCGGGAACTGAGGGCTTCTTGTTGCGGTTCTTGTCGGTGTAGTCAGTCTTGCCCGAACCGCCGTAGTCACCTTTGCCCTTCTCCAGCTTGGGGCCGTTTGCCCGAATGTGGTTGGGGCCACCACACTCGAAGCAAATCACGGGTCCTCCTTTTTTTCCATCCCTCCTCCTCTTGTAAGCATGGGAGAATCTCCGAGCTAGGAGGGCTAACTGCTCATCCGCAAGCTACTCTAACTGATCATCAGTTATGTCACAGAGAGCAGCAAGGGAGAAACCGCAAAGAGAATCAGAAGAAGAACCGGAAGCCAAATTGGGATCGGTGACTAAGGCCATCGACTGCGACTTCGACTTGCCAGAGACAATGTCAATCTCGTGAGTCTTGAGGCGCGAGTATAGCGCATCAAGAGTCAAAGTCGAGAGTCCGTGGTGTCCTTGATGGTAGTCACCTTCATCTCCCAAACACGAAGATCGAGTGCAGCGAGCATCTGTCGAGCGTTATCCGAGTCGGGGTATGTGAGACCGACCGCTCGGAGGTTGCTCAGAATCTTGTCAAAACGTGTAAAACACTCATCGAGGGACTCGCCATCGAGCATTTCAAACTTGTTGTAATCTCGCTTGAACTGGTCCTGTCGCACCGTCTTTATTTGGGTGGTGCCCTCATGGTAAGCATCGAGGGTCTCCCAAATATCGAAAGCGGACGAAAGATAAGATATGCGGTCAAACTCACTACGACTCAACCCTTGGATAATGATGTTCCTTGCCTTAGCATTTGCCTCAACATCAGCCATGTTCCCGGCATTGATGTTCTCATCAGCAGGAACAACAAATCGTACCTTGACCTTACGCCAGATGGCGTAGCCCTGAGCCTGGATGTAGGTCTCCATCTGGCTCTTCCAGAAGGGATAGTCGATCCCATCGAAGACCGGGGCTTGGTCGAGTACTTGTCCGTCATCATAGCTTTAGAGACCGGTTAAGATTTATTGAAAAGAGCTAACCCGCTCTGATACCAATTGTTGGACCGAAATGGCGACAGAGGGGGGGGGTGAATGTCGATCTCTTAAAAATCAACCCCTCAAAAGTACTCACGAAAACATTCCTCTCCAATAGCTATGATAAGCTATTAAGTGGATGAGAAGGATCTCTGGAAGACCAAGAAAATGAAACAAGCGAAGAGAACCCAACAAAAGCATCACGCAAAGCAGGCTCCCAGGGGGTGGCCGGTCAGATCGCTGTTGAAGGGCCGGTCTAACCGGTCACATGCCGCCGGTCTGATCGCCCAATACATGGCAGTCTGACCGCCCTTGGTTCCCCAGTCTAACCGCTCCAAGAGCGCCGGTCAGACCACCCCCCTATCCCAGGCAGCCCGAGAGAGCTCTAAAAAATCTGAAACTGGGAAGAAACTTCAGATCCTCGACAATCAAGGTAAATAGTGGTTTTCTTTCATACTTTTTGACCCAAAGCCTTACTACAACATACCAAATAGCAAGGGGCCTTTGGGAAACAAAGAAACCACACCAAGAAACAAGAATTTCAGATTTGGGTAAAAATCTGAAATCTTGCCAGAATCAAGCCAAAACTTAAATTACTCCCCAACCTTTGATCCTTTGGCCATGAAACTTTGAGGATAGCTATATAATAGCCTCAGGACTCCACATGCAAAGTTTCGTGCCATCTCAAGAAGTAAAACATGGAAAGCCTCAAAACCCTAGAAGAGGAAATGAAGAACAGAGGAAGCCAAACACTCAAATCTGAGATTAAACATTTGTCTCTGGGATTCTAGCTGACCAAATGGTCTAAAATCATAACCCCATCACAGAGCAACCCATTTTGGGCCTTCTCCCCAAGAATCGCGCCAAAAACAAAAATCTCAGAAATCACACATAGAAGGTATCAAAGGAAAATCAGCAACAGAGAGCTAGAGACTCAATCAAACTCAAATAAAACCATCTTGGATTGATAATGAGGAAGAGAGATACATGATTGCATAGAGTATCAACTCATACCATCCCTACAACCCCATACATGCTTGGATTATCAAGAACTCCCTACATCCTTACTCAAGAACACAGAGCACAACGTACAGAGGGGAGACACCAAGGTAACACACCCTGTATCCTTCTACCAACCCTCAACCACTAAAGCCTCGAAGCAAAAGACCTCCCCAAAGACTCTTTTGACTCACTAAAACCCTAACTCTCTCCTCAATCCCTTGGAGTGCATGAGTGGACATGCAGCCACCAACATCTATTTATAGCCCTTGGCTAACGGGTCTCCAACCCGTTACGCCCACTAAACCCGAACGGAGCCCGCTCCCGCTTTTGTAGCCTCGCGAAATTACCATTTCGCCCCTCCTGCACCTTCCGGGAAGCTTCCGCGCTCCTTGTCGTCCAAGCCTCGCAACCACCTCGAGTCTTCGCGTCTTTGACACATCTCGACCGTTCTGACCTCGACACCGCCCGTGTCTAGTCCGGTCACCTCGTGTCTCGCCACGACTCCGTCTCGACGTCCTGCAGCCAACACAGACAAGAAACACATCAAATAGCTCCGCTCGATACATGTAAGCATAAATGCATTAATGAAATAGCCCAAACCTAACAAGTCGACATAATACGCATCCTAACCATTTTGACCAAGTTCGACCGAGCCCGATTGCACCACGCAACGTCAAGGACCGAACCAACCAAATCAAACTCGACTTTCCTAAACCGATGTCAATTACTCATCACATACAAGGGATGACCCTCACATGGTCTCTCACAATGTTTTTTCCTGAGGAGGCGCCACCCGGTCTTCCACTGCTTCATGGGATTGTTTATCAGATTGACTTCATGTACTCAGTACATTCATGCGCTTGATGAATCTTGTTTTAAGAGATTTCATTGGTTGCTTTGTGGTAGTCTACTTTGATGATATTATGATATATAACAAAACTATGGCTGAACACTTAGATCATTTGAAACAAGTGCTTGATGTGCTTAGAACTGAGAAGCTATTCACTAACTTTGCTAAATGCACATTTTGCACTGATAAAGTAGTGTTTCTTAGGTTTGTTGTTTCTGGACATGGAATTGAAGTTGATGACTCTAAAATTGATGTAATTAAGAATTGGCCTATTCCTATTAATGCGAGTCACGTGCGCAGTTTCCATAGTCTTGTTGGCTTTTATCATCAATTTGTGAAAGATTTTAGTACTATTGCTACCCTGTTAAATGAGTTGACAAAAAGGAAGTGCCTTTTGTGTGGGGTGGCACAATAGGTATTGATGGTGTTCTTATGTAGGAATGTAAGCCAATTGCTTATTTTTCTAAAAAATTGAATGGAGCTTAGCTAAATTATCCTATTTATGATAAGGAGCTCTATGCACTGGTACATGTTCTTGAAACTTGGCAACATTACTTATGGCCTAATACTTTTATCATACATTTTGGCAATCAATCTCTCAAGTATTTGAAAGGCAAATCTAAGTTGAATCATAGACATGCTAAGTGGATCCACTCATAGAAAATTTTCCATATGTTGTTAAGTATAAGAAGGGGAATATAATGTTGTTACTGATGCTTTATCTCGAAAGAGGATTCTTTTAACTCAATTGGTTAGTAAGGTGCTTGGTTTAGAGAGTTTAAAAGAGTTATATGTTGCTGATTGTGATTTCAGTGAACCCTCTGTTCGCTGTTTGCATGGGAATGGATGGGATAAATTTCATGTTCATGATGGGTTCGTGTTTCACACTAACAAACTTTGCATTCCAGATTCATCCGTTCATTTGTTTCTTGTGTAGAAATCGCATTGCAGATGATTGATGGGACATTTCAGGCACGAGAGGACATTGAGCATGCTGGATTATCACTTCTGCTGGGCGAAGATGAGATGTGACATTGAACGGTATGTACAACGGTGCATGACATGTCACAAAGGTAAGTCAAAGCTAAATCCACATGGTTTGTATACTCCTCTTCCGATTCCTACAATTCCTTAGGAAGACATTAGTATAGATTTTATTCTGGGTTTGCCTCGAACTAAGAGGGGGAGGGATTCAATATTTGTTATTGTGGATAGGTTCTAATAAATGGTGCATTTTATTCCCTGTCATAAGAGTGATGATAAGTCACATGTAGCTAACTTGTTTTTTTAGGGAGATAGTGCGTTTGCATTGCATACCGAAGACTACTATTTTTTATCATGACATCAAGTTCATGAGCTACTTTTGGAAGACATTGTGGGCTAAGCTTGACACGAAGTTGTTATTCTCTACTACTTGTCATCCACCAATTGATGGACAAACTGGAGTGGTGAATCGTACTCTTGGGACGATACTGCGAACCATAATAAAGAAGAATTTGAAAGGTTGCGAAGATTGTTTACTACATGTTGAGTTTTCATACAACAGGGTGGTACACTCTACAACTTAACTCTCCATTTGAAATTATTTATGGTTTTTAGCCATATACACCATTGAATTTATTGCCATTGCCTTTCATTGAAAGAATTAATATTGATGCTTCTAATCGTGCTGATTTTGTGAAACATATCCACCTGAAAACTAAGAAATAGAGAAAAGGCACGTTATATTGCTGAGAAACGAAATAAAAAGTAGAACAATTGATCTTTGAGCCTGGTGATCTTGTGTGGTTACATCTTCTCAAAGATAGATTTCCTGAGAAAAGAAAGTCTAAGTTGATGAATTGTGGAGATGGTCCATTCAAAGTGCTTGAAAGAATAAATGATAATGCTTACAAGTTATAACTACATGGTGATGATTACGGTGTAAGTGCTACATTTAATATTGTAAATTTGTCACATTTCTTTGGTTCTACTAACGCTGTAAAGTTGAGGTCGACTCCTTTTTAAGAGGGGAGGATGGTGAGGACATCACTATCAAGCAGGCTTCAACTACATCATCATCATCACCTCCATCATCAGATTCAAGCAATCATGACAATGACAAGACTAGTGTTGGTCCTACGGCTAAAACTTTGCAACAATTGTATAAGAGACCAATCACTCGAGTTAGAGCTAGGAAACTCACTAAACAGGTGAATCTGATCCTAAGTCCCTTGATTTCACTACTAAGGACAGCTTACTACCTAATGCTTCCACTTTGTGTTTGTTGTAAATGTAGGCAATATTTTAATTCCAAATTTTACCAGGAGGCAAATACAATAAACCAGTGATGTAAAACTTACTACTAACAGCAGGCTACTCATCATACTTCAGAATATACGCAAGAAAAATATAGTAATAAAATCGAACGAACACGCAAATGACTTACATTTGACCCTGATGAAGAACAAGAAGCAGCGTAGGCTTGATGCAGTGCAGAACGTAAATGACGCAGTGTAGTGAGCGGTTGTGCAGATGTGCACTGCCCAGAAACCTTATTGCTGCCCCGTGCAGGTACTCTCTGCGGCAATTGTTCGGAGATAGCCACTCTCCTTCCTTCCAGGTGCACGTCGGGAAGAAAAGTTGGCGAAGTTCAGACAGCACAGTACAAAAGAAACAAGATCGCAGAGAAGAAGAGAATGGAGGCAGTGAGATTCTCTCCCATACTTTGGACATCTTCAGGTATATAAATAGACAGACTGATAACTGACATGATTAAAATAGCCATTTACCCACTGGTAACTAACACATTCAACCAGCCATTTATCCACTGGTAACTGCCTACCATCAAAACCACAATAAAGCCTCAAATTCAAATATTTGAATCTTATTCAAACAGAGAGAGAGAGAGTGTGTGGTGTAGAGTTCAGCAAGAGTAAAGATAGACTTGGTTTACCAAGTGGCACACCACGTCATGTCATGGTCGAGCGTCACAAGTCACAAGTCACGCAATTTTCATGTGAAAATACGCAAATATGCCCACGCGCGTGCGTGCGCACGTGTGTGACTAGCTAGAACCCTCCTCATACCATCTCTATCCATATTCAAGGAGTGGTGAGGACTACACCTTATAAATTGGTCTTCCTCACCTTGCCTTAACAATATGGTACTAAACCATGCATGCTTTGGAATTAAGGAAATGGGCCTTGCTAATATAGGCCAATTTCTAACAGTGTATTCTTAGGTTATCATGTGAGCAAGAACTTGGTGCTACCAAGCAAGAGGGAGGTAGATCGACGAATGTAAAGAAGGTCCAAAAGGAGGAGATGATGACACTTTACTTATATTAGTGGAAAAAGCCACAAAGTTGTGGGAATCAAGTTTGCAAGCTCTGAATTGAAGATTGGAGAATACTATGCTTTACAAGCTCAATTGTGTCTAGTTTTCAATTCTGAGTTCGTTTGAGTTTTTGGCTAAGTTTCATATGTCATGGGCTGGTTTGTATCTATAATATGACCTACTACATGTGATTTGGGCTTTAGTTTTCATTTTGGTCTAGCTTTGAGGTGGTAGTCATGCCGAGTGCAATTGATCATCCAAGACTTTTATAGTTTCCACCACTTGATCAACAAAGCTCTCATTCTAGAAAATGAGAAAAGGATGATGGAGGCTAGCAGCAAGTGCAAGATGGTAGCCCAGAGGCCTCAAGGAGATCACCCTCAGAGGCCAGTATACCATGGCAACCCATCTTTTAGGCAAGTTGTTGCCTCACCACCAAAATCTCTAGCTCCAGCCCTGCGTCTTGGTGGGAATGTACATTGCACCCCTCACCCCACAGGACAGGCCACTGTGACCAACCTAGTAGCCCATCTCCATTGCTTTAGTTGTGGAGAGAAAGGACACTTCTCCAATTGATGCCCAAATCACCAAGTTTACTTCGTGAAACTCAACCTAGGAACTACTCTAGCTCGTGGCCAAGCATCAAATCCTAACAAGGCCCATCAGACCCTGCAAGTTTCTAGAGCAGCATCAACATCAAACCAAAGTTGTGTGAATCATGTCACGGTAGAAGAAGCAAAGAAGCTATCAAAGTGCTAATGGGTACATCCTCTGTTAAGTTAGTACCTACACATGTTCTGTTTGATTCTAGGGCTTCTTATTCATTCATATCGGAGAAGTTTGTGGAAAGGCTTAAGTTGCCAATTTATAAGTTGAAGAAACCCGTGGTACTTAGCTAACCTGAAGGACCCCTAACTATTATGTTAGTAAGTCTCGGAGTAGAGATTGCCATGAAAGATTTTGAATTCTTAGCATACTTGATGGTACTATAATCCCAACACTGGACATTATCCTAGGGATAGATTGGTTGGCCAGATACCAAGGAATGATAGATTGTGCTAATAGAACGATAGTACTCACTAAGTACCTTGGATTAACAATAACCGCCCCTCTCTTTTGGGTCATGAAATCCATTACCTTGAAGGTACACCTCTAGAAAGAAATGCATGTAGTTCAAGATTACCCAGAGGTTTCTCCAGAAGATTTGCTTGGCATGCTCCTAGACAAAGATGTAGAGTTTGTTATCAACTTAAAAAAAGGACCACCTTAATTGCCAAGAGACTCTATAGGATGGTTGTTGATGAGCTTGAAGAGTTACACACACAGATTGAGTAATTACTAGAGAAAGTATTCATTAGATCTAGCTCATCCCCCTAGGGTTCGCTGGTAATTTTCATGAAAAAGAAGGATGGCACTGCCAGAATGTGTGTGACTATAAAGCCCTAAATGATGTGACCATCAAGAATAAGTATCCCTTACCCCGCATCGATGATTTGTTCAATCAGCTATCAGGAGCCACAGTGTTCTCAAAGATAGACCTAAGGTCAAGGTACTATCAACTTGAAATCAGGGCTGAACATATACCCAAAATGGATTTTACTACCTGGTATGGCATATATGAGTTCACAGTCATATCATTTGGCTTGAACAATGCACCAGCCTACTTCATGAACCTCATGAATAAAGTATTTATGGAATACATAGATAAGTTTATGGTTGTGTTTAAAAATGACATCTTAATTTACTCCAAGACCATCGAAGAGCATGCTAAACATCTATAGCTAGTTCTAGAGAATCTTGGAGAGCATCAACTATATGCCAAGTACATGAAATATGAGTTTTGGCTCCATGGGATTAGTTTCCTCGAACAAATTATATCTGCTGGAGTAGTAGTCAATCCAGCTAAAGTAGAAGTTGTTTTGAAATGAAAACATCCCACCTCAGTGGTGGAAGTGTGTAGTTTTCTTGGATTGACCAAATACTATAGACAGATTATCAAGGGTTTTCAAAGCATTCCAAACCATTGACCCACCTACTCACAAAGGATAAGAAATATGAATGGACGGTAGCTTATGAGTAGAGTTTCCAAGGATACGGGGTCGCCCGATCTTTTTGACGTAGGATTTGGATACTCATGAGTATTCGATGAACCATAGTGATCTCCCGTTGCCAATGCAAGAGTTAGCACTCTATAATTCGCCCAAACACACGTGCTGAACTTCACGACCACCGATGAAGTTCCATCGTGCTCCCAATTCCCAGCGGAAAGGTTGAACGATCTTGATTTCAGCGAACTCCCAATTCCCTCAAGTTGGTTCGGCCATCAGAAAGAACAAGAGTATTCTATTATCAAAAGTGGTCTGAGTTTTACAGGGGTGGCGGCTATTTTCTGAAGAGATACAAGGGGTGGAGAGTCAGCCAAACACTTACGCCACCAACACATACGACCATAGCGGCCAATATCAAGATTGAACTAAAGGTGAATTCGTTTCTTCAACTTCAACACATTTTAAATGAGAATATGATGTAACCTAATGATGAAAAAATATATATTTGTAGCACCACATCACATTGGAACCAATTGAAGCAAGGGTTCAAGTTGGACAGCTTTTGAAATCCAATTCGGCCTCCAGATCAATTCGGATTCAGCCTAACAGGCCAACTTCAAACAGCCATAACTTTTGATCCAGAAGGCTGCTCAGAGCCCGTGAGGACTCGTTGGAAAGCTCTTGGAGTCTGCTTTCAGATGGATCTAGTTTTACCTCCAAACTGCATCCAAGCAGAGCAGAAACTGTGAAACAAGTCACATCACTTTTGATGAGGCGATAGGGTCCCGATCTTCCGATAGGATGATAACGACAATTTTGGCGGAGGTGACTCTTGCGACCCGACTACAACCGTACGACGTAGCTTGCGCCTTAGTAATCGCTGAATCACACTCTAAGTCGTTGTCAACCGTGCCAAGAACGCGGTTGACCTGACCACGAAGGTCTATTCCTGCATGCAACCGAAGAACACGCAAGAACAAGATAACAAGCAATCTGAAATTGCAAATATTTATATTAAGCTCAAAAGGTGGATTCCGTAGAAGGTTCTTTATGGTTGGTCTAGCCGACACAAGTGAAGAACAAAAGTTTTCACAATGGAAAAACTAATCAAACGAAATCCAAGAAAACTAGAAGGGTGCAGCCTCCTTAAATAGGGGTGGGGAAGCCACACAAAACTAAGGAAAAGGGTGTGGTACTATTCATGGTACTGTTCATGTGAATAGTAACATGTGAACAGTATGGGCCTAGGTGGGGGAGCACCTCCCCTTTGGGCCCAAACATTATAATGCCCAATTTGACCTAAATAGGTGATGCAGCACCTTCTTTGAGTGATTGCGGCAAGCACGGGTGGAATTTTGAGATGAGGTCAGATCCATTGGAAAGAGGACGAGAAAACCTTTCCATCGAGTACTTGTGGACCTCAAACGGACTCCGTATGTGAAAGTTATGCATATTTGAAGTTGGGCTGTCGTGCTGAATCCGAACTGATCTGGAGGCCGAATTGGATTCCAAAACGTGTCCAAGTTGAACTCTTGCTTGAATTGGTGCAAACATGATGTGATGCTTTAGTTCAATCTTGATATTGGGCGCTAGGGTCATATGTGTTGGTGGCGTGGTCACATCATCCTCCCCTTCTTGATAGAAAACCGTCCTCGGTTTTAGCATATGTGTAGCCTCACGTATTGCATGATCTTCATCATAAATCTCGGTACATAATAACAAACGCAACAAACTCTCATTATGTAATATCATAAGTTCTTTATCAAACAAATTAAAACTTCTTTGAAACGAGCTCACCTTATAATTTAAGCGATGCGTAGGAGCTCTTGTAATTGGAACAACAAGCATAGCAAATATGGTTGTATCCATAGGGGTCGTGTCCTCATCATCCTCCCCTCCTTGAAAACAAAGCCGTCCTCGGCTTTTGATAATTTGAATGTATGGTAACAAAGAAGCCAAGGTGTATGCATGGTATATGTATATGTCATCCGTTTTAACAATTCTTCGTTGTTGCACAATTAATATTAGAAAATAGCAGCAATCATAGAAGCTCATCGTATCATTAACCCAATAGTAGTTGTTATCATGTACCAAGATTTATGATCAAGATTATGCAATACGTGACACTACACCTATGTTAAAACCGAGGACGGTTTTCTGTCAAGAAGGGGAGGATGATGTGACCACGCCACCAACACATACGACCATAGCGGCCAATATAAAGATTGAACTAAAGGTGAATTCGTTTCTTCAACTTCAACACATTTTAAATGAGAATATGATGCTACATAATGATGAAAATATATATATTTGTAGCACCACATCACTTTGGAACCAATTGAAGCAAGGGTTCAAGTTGGACTGGTTTTGGAATCCAATTCGGCCTCCAGATAAATTCGGATTCAGCCTGATAGGCCAACTTCAAACAGCCATAACTTTTGATCCAGAAGGCTTCTCAGGGCCCGTAAGTACTCGTTGGAAAGCTCTTGGAGTCTGTTTTCCGATGGATCTGGTCTCACCTCCAAGCTCCAGCCAAGCAGATCAAAAACTGTGAAATAAGTCACATCACTTTTCTAGTCTGACTCAAAGTGGGCCGAGGTCCTTGTAACTTAGGCTGTTTGGGCTGGTACTGTTCACATGAACAGTACCACGGCCACATGAACAGTAACCAGAAATAGTACCACATCCCTTTTCATTAGATAAGTGTGGCTTCCCCCTCCCCTATTTAAGGAGGCCGCACCCCTTTAGTTTTTCCTGGGTTTTCTTAAGAGATTAATCTGCTTAGCAGTTTCACCGTATGTTCGGTTGAGGAACCCCAACTTGTGAACTTAATCTTTATTCGCAATACAATTTCAGATTGCATCTTGAACTCTATTGCTTGTGTTCTCGATTCGTTTGCAGGAGATAGCCTTCTTGACGAGGTCAACCGTGTTCGGCACAATTGATAACCAATGGAGCAGTGGTGTAGTGATTGCGAGGGGTTCGATCTGTTTTGGTCAGAGCTTTTGGATCATCAACGTCGAGTTTGCACAATCGACTTATCAGTACCTCTCGGAAGATCGAGCCATCGTCACATTACGTGGGAGGTCCGATTTAGGCTTCAAAATCTTGTCCAAAACTTGAGCTTTAAGTTCTTGGGCTTCTCCCCTTTTGCTCTCCCACTGCATGGGCTTCTTTCCTCCTTGATCAGCTGCATGGGCTGCTTGACTTTCTCTTTGAGCTTTTTGTTCTTGGTAGCAAATGTGATTACCAACCTTGTGCTTCTCCATTGCTTTGGCCTCAGAATCATCATAATATTCAAACCTAATAATAAACAAGAATTTGGCATATAGTAGTATATCGTTCCCACGAATAGATGGAAATTCATTAAGAAACAAATTCACCGGATAATATTTAATGCGGCTCAATACTTCTTTCCAGTGAAATAATGTATTGGACTGAAAAGTGCTAAGCATGTGCGTATCCGCATCATCCTCCCATTCTTCAAGAAAAGCCGTCCTCGGCTTTTGGTTGCCTGAAATTGTACTAAGCAAAGAATACAATGTGTATGCATGGTATATGTATTGGTCAGTTACACCCCTTCCGTCTTTCATATTATTATTACCTGGAGGTGTAGTAAGCAAAAAGAACAACACATATGCGTGGTATATGTATGAATCAATTATTGTGTCATTCTCATTCTCACTGTTTTGCACAAACCAATTGATACTACAACAGCTATCAAATGCATACATTGCAATGTTTTCATTCACACCATTCTCCTTCCCATAAGAAAAAGTTGTCCTCGACTTTGCGAAGTACGTGGACAAAGTCATTAATGGGCAAAATCAGATCAAATGGTTCAAATATGGAAGAGAAAATTTTAAGTGCCTTCCTTACTTCAACTGCACTACTTTGATTATTTGTACATGATTGTTCATCGAAAGAGGAACAAGTAGGCACAAGAAATCTTTGTAAACAGCAAGCACTATTGTTTAACCTCATCTCATTGTGATCATGACGTGGTATAAAAGATTGTTTGTCCAAAATTTGTAATTTCAATTCAGCAAGCTCATCACATGTACTGTATATTCGGTAAACATAAAACTTGTCATCTACACTATAATCTCCAATCAAATTGAAGTTGAAAGTGTAGGCATAGGTACTAACTAGTGATTTTAAATATGAAATTTTAGCAACATCCTCAATCACACTAGATAGCTCTCTAGGGTCATCGAACATGATATAATACAAAAAATCATTAGGAGATATTCGAGTCAAAACTTCCTTATGAGTAATTAACTCCACATCATGTAAATTGAGCAAAAAGATTTCAAAACATGGAATTTTTGACTGAACACATGAATTCTCGTAATTACTCACCGTTTTGCAATTAAATTCAGCACCAATATTGTTACCTTTATTACTCTCATCAGTTGATGTAGGTGCTGTAGGTATGAAATCATCATGTTGTATCCACGGGACAGCAAGTACTTCATCTTCTTCTGTGGTTATCTCGTCATCTTTTGCTTTCAAGGATGCCGGTTGTTGAGTGTTCAACTCCTTGTCGTCAATTTTAACCTGCTCAATGTAAGAAATAACACTAGAAGTAGACATTAATGTGTTAGTTTCAAAATCAACCTCACTTTGTCCATCATCTACCTCTTTCTTCTCTTTTGGTGTTTCTCTCACACTCTCAATTGGGATGCTCTCAAATTCACATATGGTGGAATCACACAACTCACTCTTTTTATCATTCTCACTCATTTTAACTATGTGGCACTCATCCTTAGATGGGTTTTGATACATCTCAAGTGTTATTTGTAGCAATGGGGCAGCACTACATGTCTTCTTGACCAAAGGGAAAGTCTCATGCTCGGTCATCTTCCCATGTGTCACACTTGTTGAGGCATAAGAGTTGAAGTATGAACTTGGTTGAAACTGTATGGTGTACGTATATCCATAAGTCTCTTCACCTCCTCAATAGCATAATTCACAAGATCATGCGCGCTACTAAAATATTTATATTGAAGTGCAGCAGTGATCTTACAATTCAAGCCTTCTTTGAAGTATACCTGTTCTTTTATTGCACTAGTGACATCGGCATGTCACAATGCACGCTTTAGCTCATAATAGTAATCTTGAACAGTGTTACTCCCTTGTGTGATGCTCTCCACATGGTGAAGCAATTCCCGCTCATAATAGGTTGGCACAAATTCAGTTCTCATGATCACCTTCAAATTTGACCAAGATCTAATGAATTGTTTTCCAGATAATTGTTGCCACCAACTATAAGCATAGCCTTTAAACTGCATAGTGGCTCGCATCACTTCTTGGCCTTTGGGAAGCTTCTGAAGTCTAAACTCTTTCTCCAATCGCCATTCCCACTCAAGATACTCCTCTGGATCTTCACTTCCATAGCACAGAAGATACAAATTGTTGGGTTTGGAATCCAACCATGAGGAACGAAATACTGTCCGATTTTGTTCACACCAAGAGAAACAATTTGTTGAATATCCTGTCATGGTTAGTTATGCAACATATATATTTGTGGAAATCACTCAATCTCACTATTTTCTCTCCCAAGTATAGTTCTTACCCTTCCGAAGTGAATTAAGGCCAATAAAAACTTACACCTGGTAGAAGTGACAACAGCAATGTGATGATTAAGCGAATTCAAGGGTGTTCACTACTTGCACAACAACGGTTATATGGTGGAGCTTGGTATGGAAGTGTATATCCTAGCAATCTGAAATTCTTGATGTTGTAAAGTTAAGTAATAATCCAAGCTAGAATATTTCGCCTAAGTGCTGATCCAAAAGGTTTAAGTGAAGTATATGAACACACACACAAAGATAAATGTGACTTAATGCAAACAAAGGAATGAGCTAGATGGAAGTAATCTGAAAGTAATAATGAAATAGCTCATTTTGCGTCAAGTACTAGGAGAGACGCTAGCCAATTGCAATAATATGAATGTAAGGGCACAAGATTGCTCAAAGAAATTAAATACACAAGCTGAAATTATATAGTAGAATTATCTAACCCCAATTTGGCCAACACTCACTTTTTTTGTCGAGGCACTTCTTCTTCTTTCTTTTTTTTTGTACTTGTGGTTGGCACTAATGTTTAGCGTTTCTTTGCACAATTACTGGAAATTTCAGCAAATATAGATTAATACTGTATAATTCGCCCAACCACACGTGCTAAACTTCACGACCACCGATGAAGTTCCATCGTGCTCCTAATTCCCAGCGGAAAGGTTGAACGATCTTGATTTCAGCGAACTCCCAATTCCCTCAAGTTGGTTCGGCCATTAGAAAGAACAAGAGTATTCTATTATCAAAAGTGGTCTGAGTTTTACAGGGGTGGTGACTATTTTTTTAAAGAGATACAAGGGGTGGAGAGTTGGCCAAACACTTGGAAATTGAATAGGACTCGATTACAAAACCCTAAGCCCTACTTTGATTCGGACTGAAAAAGTGATATGACTTGTTTCGCAGTTTCTGATCTACTCGAAGAGAATTTAGAGGTGATGCTAGATCCATCTGAAAGTATACTTCAAGAGCTTTCCATAGAGTACAAGAACTCCTCAATCGAACTCCGTTTGTAAAAGGTATGGCCGTTTTAGTAGGTGCCTGTTGGGCTGTCCCGAACCGAATCCGAATTGAGTTCTGAGTTGAATCCGACTTTGAATTCGGTTGTACACGTGGGAGGTCCGATTTAGGCTTCAAAATCTTGTCCAAAAATTGAACTTTAAGTTCTTGGGCTTCTCCCCTTTTGCTCTCCCACTGCATGGGCTTCTTTCCTCCTTGATCAGCTGCATGGGCTGCTTGACTTTCTCTTTTCCATCCCCATGGGCTTTGAGCTTTTTGTTCTCGGTAGCAAATATAATTACCCTCCTTGTGCTTCTCCATTGCTTTGGCCCCGAAATCATCATAATATTGAAACCTAATAATAAACAAGAATTTGGCATAAGATAGTATGTCGTTCCCACGAATAGAAGGAAATTCATTAAGAAATAAATTCACCTGATAATATTTAATGCAGCTCAATACTTCTTTCCAGTGAAATAATGTATTTGACTGAAAAGTGCTAAGCATGTGCGTATCCGCATCACTAAGAGTTGAAGAAATTAACCACCTCTCATGTGTTAATTTTACCAAATAAACACAAAGACTTTGATGTTTATTGTGATGCTTCACATCAAGGTCTTGGATGCATGCTCATGCAAGGAGGAAAGGTCATGGCGTATGCGTCAAGACAACTCCGTTCCCCATGAAGACAACTATCCAACTTATGACTTGGAGTTAGCATCAGTAGTGCATACTCTAAAATTTTGGTGACACTACTTGATTAGGAACCATGTGATGTCTACATGGACCATAAGAGCCTTAAGTACATTTTTACTCAAACTAATCTCATCCTTTGGTAGAGAAGATGGTTAGAGCTAATCAAGGATTATAACTTAGATGTCCATTACCATCCTGAAAAGGCTAATGTAGTGGTTGATGTCTTAAGCCGTAAGTTCTTCTTCAGTAATGTTATGGTCCAGGAATTTCACCTAGAGCTCTACAAAGAGTTAAAAGCACCCAATCTAGAGTTAGTAGAGCAAGGCACCATAGCTGTTGTGAAAGTTCATCTAACCCTAGAAGAGCAGATCAAGGTAGCTCAAAAGGATATTCTGGTGTCCAGAGGTTAAAGCTTTTCACGGCTAAGGGAAAAGCCCCTAAGATGATTGAAAATCAATAAGGAATCCTATGGTACAGGAAATGTCTCTTTGTTTCCCACTAGGGAGAACTCAAAAACTTGATACTCAAGAAATCCCATAGCTTAGCGTATATCTTGCACCTAAGAAGAACCAAGATATATTAAGATATGAAGACCCTATATTGGTGGCCTCGTATGAAGAGAGACATCACCGATTTTGTACCTTGTTGTGATGTGTGCCAACGAATCAAAGACAAGCACCAGAGACCTACGGGATTAAAAACTGTTAGAACAACTGTGCCCATAGTCATGGGAGGGCATGAGAACCTACTGGAGTTAGTTCTATTTATAAAATAATTTTAGTGGTTGGAACAAAAATAGTTTGTATTGCCCTAGGTGGTCGGTCCTAGTGATGATAATAGGTGGCACTATGGAACTAGCATTGGATGCTGGAAGCCATGTAACAGTTGATGGATCCTGCATTATTATTAATATTGCAATCTTCATGCATTCTAGAAAAATTCATTTCAGTTAAAACTGTTAAGTCATAGGAATTCGTATTACTTGTAATTGTCAACTAAGGCATTTAGGAAAAAAAACCATAGCCAACCTTGTCCAACCCTGCATCTACAATAATGCATTATGTGTGTTAGCTCGCAGAGCATGGATGATTGTGCTCACACTCGCCTACTCAACTAATTCAGAAGTGGTGGAGCAAGTCATCATGATGCACCAGGTCCTAATGCTGAAGAAGACAGAGGGACCTAAGGAAATCGTTAGTATGATAATTCCCCCCTCCCCTAGTCGCTTGCTTGTGGGAGGTTATGGCCTCACTTTTATTAGTCAATCTAGTTTCCACTTTTGCATTGTAAGTATTTAGCCTAAATGACCCTTTATGTAAAAATTGCTTGATGTAGTATATGTAAACTCTATTATGTATTATGGAATGGTATGGTCTAAGTGTTAGACCATGTGCCTAGGTCTAGAATTTTTATGATGATGAATAATTGACAACATTGCTTAATTCGAGGCGTGTGCGTGTATGCGTGGAATAATATCGGTCAAGTTGGTGAGAACTTGTGCCGGAAAAAACGTTCTTTGGTCTTTGCATGTGCAGGTTGGTCGTGGAGACGGAACATGGTCGATGACGGGACTGAAACTAGGTTCGGGAGGAACTGAGGTTTCGGGACTAAGTTCAGGGAGGAACTGAGGTCCTATCGGTCAAGGATGTCATACGGGATGTTCAAGCTAGAGAACAACGCGCGTAGAGATGTGTCATGGCAGAGGCATGCGGCAAGGCTGCAGGTGCTCGGTCTGCAAGTGTGCATAGTCCACATGTGGTTTGCGAGAGGATCAGGCGAAGGTTGACATGGCCTGCTACAGCTGGATGGCCCAACGAGCGAAGCTATGCATGCGGGCTGGCGTGTGTATTTGGCCGGGGAATACGGGTTCAATACGGAGCCGTGGTTTTGCTTCCGTGTTGGACTTGGTTGCATGCAAAGCAGTACGTGAGAGGAGGTCATGTGAGTTGGTTTCGCGCGGCTGTTGTGTGGCATACGGCCGAAAAATACGAGTTTTATACGGAGTCTCGCGCGGTAGTTTCCGTGTAGAAGTTGAGCATGTGAAGCTGCATGCAAAGCGGACTTGGGATTGGGTATAAAAGCAAGTTCACGGCAGCTTGTTTGATGTGTGCGTAGCAAAGGAAAAATATCGCTGGCTGCTTTTCGTACAAGAAGAAATCTGAGCGGTGCTTTTGGAGGGCATCATGTACACATAATCTTGGTAATAAAGATTAATTTTTGCAAGATTAGTGTGTGGTAATTCCGTTCATCTTTTTGCTCTTTACTTGCTTACGCAGTTTTTTTATTAATTACTTGTTTGCGAGTTTATGTTTGATTTAATCCATCGAATATAGCTAGGGCTTAATACTTTCTCGCCACTTTCTGCATCAGTGATCTTGTTTATTTTATATCTCGAGTTCTAGACCTCCGATTGACGTAATTCCAGTTGGATTAGTTTAATAATTTTGTCTAGTTTATTCTGTCAAAATTTGAGGTCAATCGGAGTTACGGTTTTTAATTGGGATCAGTTTTAGTGAGAGTACATTTTTCTGTCCAGAATTATTAAACGAGGCTTAAATAGGTTTTGTGTTTAGGGGAGAGTCTTAAAATTTATTTTTAGCTTCCGCAATCATTCACCCCCCCTCTGATTGCCTATCTTAGTGTGAATCGATCCTACAAGTGGTATCAGAGCAGGTTTATTTCTCTAATTGATCTTAACCGGTGATTAGTAAACATGTCGACGGATAGGTATTCCACAAAACCTTGTGTTTTCGATGGTGTTGATTTTCAGTATTGGAAAGCGAAGATGGAGGCATATATTCAAGCTCAAGGCTTTGCAATATGGGAGAAGGTCTACAAGCCTTATCAAGTGCCCGAGAACGATGAGGTGTCAGCAGCAAATATAGCACAAGTGGAGGCAAATAGCAAGGCAAGGAACCTGATAATTCAAGGACTAGGAAGGAGCGATTTTGATCGTGTTGTGCATCTTAAATCTGCATATGAGGTATGGAAAGCACTCTGTGATTATCATGAAGGTTCATCTACTATTAAAGAGGTACGTCAAGATATGTACAAAAAGGATTACATGCGTTTTGAGATGAAACCTGGTGAATCAATAGATGATCTCTTTGCTCGCTTTAACAAAATTCTTAGTAATCTACGTGCTGTTAATGTTACTTATACTGATGCTGAAAATGCACGTCAATTACTTGGAGCATTAGATATGTCTATATGGGAGATGAAGGTTACATCCATTAGAGAATCTACTGTCATGAGTACACTTACATTAGATGTACTTTATTCTAAATTGAAAACTCATGAATTAGATGTTTTTGCTAGAAAAAATAATTGTAATAAATCAATTGCTTTAGCTTCACAATCTAGCAAGTCTAATGGTGATAATTCTTCTACTAGCTATGCTTTGTCTTCTTTGTCTTCACTAACCGATGAACAGCTAGAGCAACTTCCGGAAGATGATTTGGCACTTCTCTCTACACGCTTCACAAGAGCTTTGCAGAATGTGAGATCAAGAAAGAGAGGAAATTTTGGTCCTCAAAGGTGCTATGAGTGTGGTGATCTCAATCATATTCGTCCCAAATGTCCAAAGTTTCTAGCAAGATTTGCAAAAGAAGGGAATGAGAAGGAAGAAGAGATGGAGAAAGAAAAAAAGAAGAATAAAAAGAAGGGCTATATTAATCGCAAGGTGGTGCATCGTGTTCTTTCGGCTCTTGAGCAAATTAATTTGAGTGATGTGGACACGGACAGCGAGGATGATGCTCCCAAAGGCAAGAAAGATTTAATTGGGTTGTGTCTAATGGCAAGTAGCAAAAGCTCCACCGACAATGATGATCTTGACAGCGACAGCTACAATGAGGTAGAACCTTCTTATGATGATTTAGCTAAAGCTGTTGCTAAACTTGGTACTTTGCTAGAAAAGAAAGACAAAAAGATTAAGAAATATGATACCTTGATTGAATCTCTAAATTCTGAAATTGCAAGACTTAGAGTTTTAATTCCTGATGATGAATCTTGTGAGTCTTGTCAAATTCTATATTCTGAGTTAGAGAATGCTAGGTCTCTTAATGCATTAAACATGGATCAACTTAGAGATGTAACTGCTAAATTTGATGAATTAAGATTAGCACATGACTCTTGTGATGAAAAATTGAAATGTGCAAATGATGAAATTGGAAAGCTCAAGTTTAGTTCTTCTTCATGTTTAGAATCAAGTATTTCAAATATTCAATTTAAAACTTGCTCTAAATGTGAATTGCTAGAAGCTAGACTTAGTTCATCTCAGGAAACAATTCAACAGATGCTTTATCATGAGAAATCTTCTTGCTCTATCTGTCCTAAGCTAAACACTGAAATAGAAGCTTTGACTAGACAACTTAATGATTTTGCCGAAAAAGAAAGATTGGCTCAGTCTAGTGCTTTTAAAAATCTTGTGAATGAATCTGTCAAATGTACAACTTGTCCCACTCTAGTTAAAGAGAATGAGTACTTGAAAGACACTTTAGAGAGATTTTCTTTTGGCAAGAAAAATTTGAATATGATTCTAGACAAGTCAAAAACAAGTGTGAAAAATCGTGGTCTAGGATTTAATTTTGTTGAGCATGCAAAGAATAATCCTCCTAAGGTTATTAAGCCTCTTGAACCTGGAAAAATTGAAGTGAAACTTGAACCAAAACAAACTATGTTTAAATCTGCTGGTATTATGTCATCTACTAATCAAGTGAATGCAAATGTTGCTTCTACTCCTCAAGTTAAACATAAAGTTAAGTACATTTGCAGTCATTGTGGTAAAGATGGACATCTTGTGCAATTTTGCTTTAGACTAGCCAAACAACAAATGAAAGAAAAGGCTAAGGCTTGGTCTAGGTTGAGGAATGCACGTTCTTTTGTGACTAGAAACATGAGTAATGCTAAATCTGAATTTTTACATAAGAATACTCGTGTTGCGCCTACTCGTCGTGTGTCTCAGTACTGGATTCCTAAATGTTTTATTTCTAACCCCAGTACTGAGGCCTCGACATCTTCTGTCTTTGTATAGGCTTCTCGCGCGAGGAAGGAGAACATATGGTTAGTGGACTCCGGATGCTCACGCCACATGTCCGGTGATAAAAGTTGGTTCTCCTCCCTTTCACATACATCTCGAGCTGAAAGTGTTACTTTTGGAGATGCTACTTCTTCATCTGTTTTGGCAAAAGGTACAGTGAAGGTAAATGAAAAGTTTATGTTTAAAGATGTGGCACTTGTTGAGAACTTGAAATTTAACTTGATTTCTGTCTCACAAATGATTGATGAAGATCTTGAAGTATGTTTTAAGAAAGGTGAATGTAAAGTGTTAGATGCTTCAGGTGATCTCGTTTTTAAAATTTCAAGATTTGGAAGAGTTTTTAAAGCTGATTTTGATGCTGCACATGATGCTAAGTTTAGGTGTCTAGTTGCCAGTTATTCTAAAGATTTATTCTTTTGGCATCGTAGACTTGGACATGTTGGTTTTGATCATCTCACGCGTGTTAGTGGTATGGATCTTATACGTGGTTTGCCTAAACTTAAGAATGAAAGCGATCTAGTATGTTCTTCTTGTAGACATGGTAAGATGTGTGCAGGTTCACATCCTCCGCTTACTATGGTCATGACAAATGCACCGGGACAGCTCCTACATCTTGACACAGTTGGACCATCAAGAGTTCAGTCGGTTGGTGGTAAGTGGTATGTACTAGTAATTGTTGATGATTTCTCTAGATATTCTTGGGTTTACTTTATGGCATCTAAAGATGAGGCTTTTAGTCATTTTAGAAGTCTTGCTCTTAGATTATCTATCGATCTTCCAGGATCTCTTAGAGCTATTAGAAGTGATAATGGAACTGAATTTAAAAATTCTTCTTTTGATCTTTTTTGTGCTGAAAAGGGAATTGATCATCAATTTTCATCACCATCTGTTCCACAACAAAACGGTGTAGTTGAAAGGAAAAATAGAACTTTGATTGAGATGGCTAGAACAATGCTAGATGAATATAAAACTCCAAGGAAATTTTGGGCTGAAGCTATATCTACTGCATGCTATATTTCAAACCGTGTGTTCTTGAGATCTAAACTTGGTAAAACTTCATATGAGCTTCGGTTTGGACATAGGCCTAGTGTATCTCATTTCAGAGTTTTTGGGTGCAAATGCTTCGTGTTAAAATCTGGAATCTTAGATAAATTTGAAGCTAGATCAACTGATGGTATTTTTCTTGGATACCCTGCTCATTCACGTGGCTTTCGTGTGCTTGTTTTGGAGACTAACAAAACAATAGAAACCTGTGAAGTTTCTTTTGATGAGGCTAGCCCAGGCACTAGTCTAAGTGATGCAGGTACAAGCGCATATATTCAGGGGGAGAGCATATTTGTTGATGACGATGAGGATGATGAAGATGAGGTTATGGTTCCCACTATTTCTCCACCTGTAGTTTCTTCTACACCTTCCACTACTGCGGCTACAGTTGGGCATCCTCAAGCTACTACTTCATCTACACATATTGAAAATGAACAAGAAGGTACTTCAGAAATTTCTGCTCCCCGTCACATTCAAAGGAGACATCCACCTGAACAAATCATTGGAGATTTAAATGAAAGAGTAACAAGGTCCAGGTTTATCGATTCTGACTCCCATGCTCATTCTGCTTTTGTTGCTTCTTTTGAGCCCAAAGATGTATCTCATGCATTAACTGACGAATCTTGGATCAATGCCATGCATGAAGAATTAGAGAATTTTGAACGTAATAAAGTTTGGAAACTTGTTTCACCTCCTACTGGTCACTCTATAATTGGAACTAAATGGGTGTTTAAAAACAAACAAAGTGAGGATGGTGTTGTTGTTAGAAACAAAGCTAGGTTGGTTGCTCAAGGTTTTTCACAAATAGAAGGTTTAGATTTTGATGAAACCTTTGCTCCTGTTGCTAGATTTGAAGCCATTAGAATTTTGTTAGCCTTTGCTGCATCTAAAGGTTTTAGATTATATCAAATGGATGTAAAAAGTGCTTTTCTTAATGGCTATATAAATGAGGAGGTTTATGTTAAGCAACCACCTGGTTTTGAAAATCCACAGTTTCCTAATCATGTTTTTAAATTGTCAAAAGCTTTGTATGGGTTAAAGCAAGCTCCTAGAGCATGGTATGATAGATTGAAAAGTTTTTTATTAGAAAAGGGTTTTTCCATGGGAAAGGTTGATAAGACTCTCTTTGTACTTAAGCAAGGCAATGATCAATTATTCGTTCAGATTTATGTTGATGATATCATCTTTGGGAGTGCATCTCATGCTTTGGTGACTGAGTTTTCAGCAACGATGAGCAAAGAATTTGAGATGAGTATGATGGGAGAGTTGACTTACTTTTTGGGACTGCAAATAAAACAAACAAATGAGGGAACTTTTGTGCATCAAAGTAAGTATACAAAGGATCTTCTACGTCGTTTTGGGATGGAAAATTGCAAGCCTATTGTGTCACCTATGGGAGCTGCTTCGACACTTGATCCTGATGAAGATGGTGAAGTTGTTGATCAAAAAGAGTATAGGAGCATGATTGGCTCACTTTTATATCTTACTGCTTCGAGGCCAGACATACAATTTTCTGTGTGTTTATGTGCTCGTTTTCAAGCTTTCCCACGTGTTTCACATCTACAAGCTGTCAAACGAATTTTCAGGTATCTACATGGCACTCAAAACTTTGGCATATGGCTTTCTGCTTCTTCATGTATTAGTTTAAGATCTTTTTCTGATGCTGATTTTGGAGGTTGTAGAATTGATAGAAAAAGCACATCTGGCTCATGTCACTTTTTGGGAAATTCACTTATTTCATGGTCATCTAGAAAACAATCTTCTGTTGCTCAATCCACTGCTGAATCTGAATATGTAGCTGCTGCTAGTTGTTGTTCACAAATTCTTTGGATAGTAGCTACACTTAAAGATTATGGGATAATTTTGGATAATGTTCCACTTTTCTGTGATAATACTAGTGCTATTTGTATTGCTAAGAATCCAGTACAACATTCAAGAACTAAGCATATTGATATAAGATTTCACTTCCTTCGAGATCATGTGGATAAAGGGAATATTGTGCTTCATCATATAGATACTGAACATCAGTTGGCAGACATTTTCACAAAACCTTTGGATTCTTCTCGTTTTGTTCGTTTACGAAGTGAGTTGGGTGTGTTGCATCCGATGGGATTATTCTAAGGGGGAGCTTGTCATTTAAATTTTTGGAAGCTTTGTTTATTATCCTTGTTAAAAAAAAACTCATCAAATCCAAGTCATTGAAACCAATTGAGTAGTAGAGCTCTCTTTATCATATTTACCCATATGTTGTGTAGCTTTGATCACGACTTGTTATAATTAAATTGCTACATTTGAATTAAAAGTATGACATGGCGAAATACTTTGACTAGATTAATTATATTTATTACTTTGCGATGTCCATCGAAAAGGATTAGCTTGATTGTGAGTCTTATTTTAACTCTTGGCTATGAGGCTCGTATGTTTCATGTTCCAATTGTTATGATCACTAATTCGGCATGTTTTTAAGAAAAGAGACTATATAAAAGAAAAAATTGAAAAGATGTATGCTTCAAGCATGCCATGGTGAACAAAAAAAAAAGGCACAAAACTGTGCAAAATGAAAAGAAGTATGCTTCAAGCATGCCACCATCACAAAAAAAAGTCATTATGAAAAAGAAGTATGCTACAAGCATGCCACATGCCTAAGAATTGAGTGTGGAGCAAAAAAGTTGTTACATGAGACTGCTAGCACGTCTAGAGTTAAAGTTTGCTTCACTTTTAGGCTTTGATTTTTCATTATGATATCTCTTTGTGTTTTTATAATTAATCTGGTCATTGTTGCGATGCTTGTCATTAATATAAATCGCTTAATCATATTGACGAACTTGTTTTGACATTGCTATGTGATATATGGCTTTATATGATCTAGATAGCTCTACTCAAAAATATGACTTGGTTGTATTATTAAATCAATGCAACGTGACTTGGATAATCTACAAAGTTTCTAGATTTTTTTTTTATCATTGCTCTTTCTTAGAATTATTTTTTTTCTGAATTTTTCTTGATGATTACATTGCCAAAGGGGGAGAGATTTGTTGTGCTTTGTGAGAAATTAGAGACATTTGCTAAAATTACCTCTCTTGTGTTGAGGGGGAGAGTTTTGAGATGATTTGAGACTTGTGGCTTAAAATAATTTTCGGCTTCAGTTCTTAACTTATATCTATTTGAAGCTGTTTCATCATACAGTCTTAATGTGTTGTCAATGTATTCATCAAGGGGGAGATTGTTAGACCATGTGCCTAGGTCTAGAATTTTTATGATGATGAATAATTGACAACATTGCTTAATTCGAGGCGTGTGCGTGTATGCGTGGAATAATATCGGTCAAGTTGGTGAGAACTTGTGCCGGAAAAAACGTTCTTTGGTCTTTGCATGTGCAGGTTGGTCGTGGAGACGGAACATGGTCGATGACGGGACTGAAACTAGGTTCGGGAGGAACTGAGGTTTCGGGACTAAGTTCAGGGAGGAACTGAGGTCCTATCGGTCAAGGATGTCATACGGGATGTTCAAGCTAGAGAACAACGCGCGTAGAGATGTGTCATGGCAGAGGCATGCGGCAAGGCTGCAGGTGCTCGGTCTGCAAGTGTGCATAGTCCACATGTGGTTTGCGAGAGGATCAGGCGAAGGTTGACATGGCCTGCTACAGCTGGATGGCCCAACGAGCGAAGCTATGCATGCGGGCTGGCGTGTGTATTTGGCCGGGGAATACGGGTTCAATACGGAGCCGTGGTTTTGCTTCCGTGTTGGACTTGGTTGCATGCAAAGCAGTACGTGAGAGGAGGTCATGTGAGTTGGTTTCGCGCGGCTGTTGTGTGGCATACGGCCGAAAAATACGAGTTTTATACGGAGTCTCGCGCGGTAGTTTCCGTGTAGAAGTTGAGCATGTGAAGCTGCATGCAAAGCGGACTTGGGATTGGGTATAAAAGCAAGTTCACGGCAGCTTGTTTGATGTGTGCGTAGCAAAGGAAAAATATCGCTGGCTGCTTTTCGTACAAGAAGAAATCTGAGCGGTGCTTTTGGAGGGCATCATGTACACATAATCTTGGTAATAAAGATTAATTTTTGCAAGATTAGTGTGTGGTAATTCCGTTCATCTTTTTGCTCTTTACTTGCTTACGCAGTTTTTTTATTAATTACTTGTTTGCGAGTTTATGTTTGATTTAATCCATCGAATATAGCTAGGGCTTAATACTTTCTCGCCACTTTCTGCATCAGTGATCTTGTTTATTTTATATCTCGAGTTCTAGACCTCCGATTGACGTAATTCCAGTTGGATTAGTTTAATAATTTTGTCTAGTTTATTCTGTCAAAATTTGAGGTCAATCGGAGTTACGGTTTTTAATTGGGATCAGTTTTAGTGAGAGTACATTTTTCTGTCCAGAATTATTAAACGAGGCTTAAATAGGTTTTGTGTTTAGGGGAGAGTCTTAAAATTTATTTTTAGCTTCCGCAATCATTCACCCCCCCTCTGATTGCCTATCTTAGTGTGAATCGATCCTACACTAAGCGATGTACAAAATAATTCCGCAATATATCTATGAGCATTATCTACTAGTCCAGGAAATAGTGCAGTGGAATCACAGAGGATTTTAGATTGTAAAATCCAGGTCTAACAGTATTGCCGTGTAATGCTTTTCATTCCAAATAGTTACCAGATATTTTTCAAAAATAATTTGGCTAATTTTTTTGATAGCTCCATATCAGATGGATACCTCCTTCCTGAATCTGTTCCCGTATCCAGCAAAACTATTTGGATCCAAATTTGTTATTCGACCGAAAAACCCAGATATAATGATCATGGTGTTGGATTGACCTACCTTGAGACACTACAGGAATGATTATATTCTTAAGTGTCATCAGTTGGTCTCATATTTAATGTATGTAGGATCCTTCGACCTGATATCGTCATAGTTTTCTACATGTGTAATAGTTTACTTAGAGATTGCCAAACACTACTCCGTAATAGGGTGGTCATAAAGGTAGCTTTTGGATTTATTATGAAACATGCAGAGGAATTTGAGCGACCAGGATAGAATTTGCCCCTCCTATATAACGGGAGAAATATCTCTTGCCCCTCAATATGGTTGGATTAAGAAAGTACATGGCCATGTTGAATGTGGTTGAGAAGTCAATTTCAAATCGAGCTATCATAGGATCGCACGTTTCTTGCCTTGAGTTCGATCTAATATTATGAGGTAAAGGTTGATGTACATAAGCACTATATAGGTTCGTCCAATATTATCTTTATATATTTAAGAGTCATTGTGTCTTGCTAGGGACTACTACTGACTTATGGACCGAAAAGGAGTTTTCGATCCCTGGCCGAATATACATGAATATACAAGGTTACACACTTAACGGGTTGGAACGATGAGAGTCCAGATGATAGACTCCGAGCGGGACATGATCTCTACTCGTGTTGGATCAGTCAAAGGCTCTCCGAGTAGGATACGATCTCTACTTGTATTGATAAAGATCCAATCAGGGGCTTTCTGAGTTGGATACAATATTTAATCGTATCGGATCAAAATCCGATTGGAGACTATATATTAAGAGAGGCGCGAGGCTGAGGGTATACCTGAGACACATCCAACAGAATACTAGCCGCCGCCACTCAAAACCCCTGTCATGCGAACTGGTGCTAGCACACCAATACACAACATTCCATCCCTAGACTTGTGGACCTCGATAGAGGCACTGCTGCGACTGCGTTGCTGATCAGGATGACCGCATGGAGGAGACGGTTGGCCAGAGGATGATCGACTACTTCTACTATACCAACGTGAGCTATATTGAACTGACCGTTTCAACTCTACTTCCGCTGCACTGTGCGTCTAGTAGTAATGATCCATGATATCTTACTCACATGATTTCCTGGTTTACGCGGTAGAAAATTTTAATCTACGTTAGTATAGCCTACCCGTATCCCAACAGCTAGGCATTCGGATGCTACCGCATAGACATATTCATAGCAAAAATGTTGGTTACATCAAGAGAATTTACTCTGCATGTTGGGGCATCGCTGGTGTTGGCATCACCGCAGGTGCAGAAAATATAGCTGTAGCCCCAAGGCCATTTATCATTTTTTTGGTTCGTACCAATTCCACCTTGTCCCAATTGTGAACCAGCAATCAGACCACCTTGTGCCACATTGTGAACCAGCTATCAGACCACCTTGTGCCACATGAGGCACTGATTGACCCATACCATGTTGCTTTGGATGTTAGCCAAAGAGGATATTACAACAACATTTGAATTACCAGATACAGTAGCAGTGTTTGATCCAAAAGAGACAAAGAAAGACAAGGCACCAAGATATGTCCTGTCATTGACCTCTCTAATTTGCTTAGTCAATCCCTTTAGTTCACCGTATCTTGCCTTGAAAACGCCTGGACGTCATAATGTCCTGGCGCCTCTTAGGCGCCATGGTTGCCAAGTCTACCATGATAACCATGCTTCAAAATACTAGATTGTGCTGCTGTTTTTGTTTGATCATCTATTATGTTTGTTGATGTTGATTGTTTCACTTTGGTATGTTGGAATTTCGCTCATTTCTCTTCCGTTAGTCGCATGTCCTTTTCAGTTAGGCTAAAGAATATGGTGCTAAGCTTGTGCACGTTCTTGTTAATGCTGCAAATACAGCCATATCCTTTGCTGTTGTAGCCTGCAGCTTATTTTTTGTTCAATGTTTTTAAGAAAACTTGCTTTGGGATCATCTCTTTAAAGAAATGATGCTCTGGGATCCGGATCCTAAAGCAGTCGGTCCATTCCATCGCTTTCTACACTAGCACGTTCCTACAGGTTTTCGGCCGAACATTTTATTCAATCAAATCAAACCAGATCGGTCAAAAATTGGTAACTTTTTCTGAAAATGATACGGGGTCGCTCGATCTTCTCGACGTAGGATGGATACTCACGGGAGCCTTGATGAATCATAATGATCCTCTAATGCCAATGCAAGGGACGAACACTCTTTAATCCGCCAAAACACACTCGTGTTGATTTCGCCGACCACCAAGCGAAGATCTATCGTGCACCCAATTCCCAGCGGAAAGGCTGAACGATCTTGATTGAAGAAGACACTCCTAATTCCCTAAGGAATTTTGGCAGCAATGCTAAACTTGAAAACTTTAGTATATTGATTTTTCTCAAACGTGGTCTGTCTCAAACAAAAGGGATATAAGGGGGTTTTATAGTGCTTCCCCGAACTCACGCAAGGAAAGCCTTGGCCGAATCAATCTCTAATTCGGTCAAGTTTCCTAATCTAATTCCTAAAATTTACCAAGTCTGTTTCCTTCAATTTCGGGCTAAGGGGGTACAAGATCGAGATTGAGGTGGATTCGGTCGGCTTTTAGGCACGCAGGCCACATCTTGGGCACACCATGAGATTTGTGATAACGTGGCCTTCCATTGATTTGATGGCTGCTTGGTTGAGACTTTCTTAGACGCATATATCTTAGTTCCTTGCTCGCATGGACTCTCATCCTCTTGACTCGTGGCTGGTTGGACCTTCTCCACTTGATCTTCCATTGTTTCGAATCTGAGAAGGCACAACATATTTGCATTAGGTAGTATGCTATTCTCATCTAACATAATAGAAGACTCTCTAAGAAACAAAAGCACCTGTTGTTGAAGTAGTTTAGCTCTTGCTCTTGTCATAGGACCTTTCGGAGCCTCATCACTAGCTTTGTCATGCACACTTGGAGTGGGTGATGAATGTGTAATACAGATGTCCTCATCATTCTCCCCCTTCTGAAAAGTAGTCGTCCTCGACTCTGTGCCATCTTGTCCAAATAATGGTGATAAATCAGCAACATTAAAAGTAGTACTCACCCCATAATCATCTCCCGGAAGCTCTATCTTCTATGCGTTGTCATTGATCTTGGCAAGTACTTTAAAAGGACCATCACCACGGGGCATCAATTTTGATTTACTCTTCTTCGGAAAGCGTTCTTTGCAAAGATGCACCCATACTAAGTCACCTTGTTCAAATAGCATTTTCTTTCTAGCCTTGTTAGCTTTAGCAGCATAAGCACGTACCTTCTTTTCAATTACCTCTTTAGTCTTTTCACGGAGCTTTTTCACAAAATCAGCACGCTTGGAAGCCTCCATATTTGTACATTCTTGTAATGGAAGTGGCATCAAGTCAAGTGGTGTGATTGGTTTGAAACCATACACCACCTCAAATGGACACAATTAGGTTGTAGAATGCACCGCCCGATTATATGCAAATTCAATATGCGGTAGACAATCTTCCCACTCTTTCAAATTCTTTTTGATCATTGTCCGTAGCAACATTGAGAGTGTACGGTTCACTACCTCCGTCTGTCCATCTGTTTGTGGGTGACAAGTCGTTGAAAACAACAACTTTGTCCCAAGCTTGGCCCACAAAGTCTTCCAAAAGTAGCTCATGAACTTGACGTCATGATCTAAAACAATAGTTCTTGGCATTCCATGCAACCTCACAATCTCCCTAAAAAACAAGTCAGCTACATGCGACGCATCGTCGCCCTTATGATAGGGAATAAAATGTGCCAATTTAGAAAACCGATCCACAACAACAAAAACTGAATCCCTCCCCCTCTTGGTCCTAGGTAATCCCAACACAAAATCCATGCTAATATCTTCCCAAGGAACACTAGGAACTGGAAGTGGAGTGTACAAACCATGTGGATTGAGTTTTGACTTTGCTTTATGGCATCTGATGCATCTTGAACAAATCTCTCGACTTCGCGCATCATCTTTGGCCCATAGAAGTGATCGGCTAACATCATGTATGTCTTCTCTCTTCCAAAGTGACCCATCAATCCTTCTGCATGAGACTCCTGCAATAGTAGCAAACGCACGAAAGAATCTGGAACGCATAGTTTGTTCATGCGAAAAAGAAAAACATCATGAACATGAAATTTATCTCACCCTTTCCCATCTTTGCAATTAGAATATGGTGCTGAAAAGTCATGATCTGAAGCATATAAATCTTTCAAACTTTCTAGCCCTGCAACCTTTACTTCCAATCGAGTGAAAATCACATATTTTCTAGACAATGCATCAGCTACCACATTTTCCTTGCCTTTCTTGTATTTAACAACGTATGGAAAACTCTCAATGAATTCGACCCACTTAGCATGTCTACGGTTTAGTTTAGCTTGACCTTTCAAATATTTCAAAGCTTCATGATCAGAATGAATGACAAATTCTTTAGGCCAAAGATAATGTTGCCAAGTCTCTAATGCATGCACAAGAGCATACAATTCTTTGTCATAAACAGGATAATTCAATTGTGCACCATGAAGTTTCTCACTAAAATATGCAACAGGTTTTCTTTCTTGCATCAAAACACCGCCAATACCTATTCCAGTGGCATCACATTCAATCTCAAAAGTTTTAGTGAAATCAGGTAAAACAAGCAATGGTGCTTCAGTCAAACATTTCTTCAATTCAGCAAAAGTTTTGTCTTGTTTTTCTCCCCACTCAAAAGTGACTCCTTTTTTGTTAATTCATTTAATAGGGCAGTATTGGTGCTAAAATCTTTCACAAAGCGGTGATAAAAACTAGCAAGTCCATGAAAGCTACGAATTTGACTAACATTGACAGGAGTATACCAATTTCGAATAGCTTCAATCTTAGATTCATCCACTTCAATTCCATGAGCTGAAACAACATAGGCTAAGAACACCACTTTGTTTGTGCAAAAAGTACACTTCTCAAGATTAGCATACAATTGTTCAGTTCTTAGCACTTGGAGCACTTGTCTAATGTGTTCAACATGTTCTTCCAATGAGCGGCTATATATCAAAATGTCATCAAAATAGACTACCACAAATTTTCCAATGAAGTGTCTCAAAATATGGTTCATTAATCGCATGAATGTACTAGGGGCATTAGATAAACCAAAAGGCATCACTAACCATTCATACAATCCAAATTTTGTTTTAAAAGCTATTTTCCACTCATCACCATGTTTCATTCGAATTTGATGATATCCGCTACGCAAATCAATCTTAGAAAAGATAGTGAGCCACTCAATTCATCAAGCATATCATCTAACCTAGGAATAGGATGATGATAACGAATGGTAATATTGTTGATAGCTCTACAATCTACGCACATTCTCCATGTACTATCTTTCTTAGGAGCAAGAAATGACGGGAACGGCACAAGGACTAAGACTTTCGCGTACATACCCTTTTACCATGAGCGCTTGCACTTGCCGCTGAATTTCTTTTGTCTCCTCCGGGTTTGTGCGATACGACGGCCGGTTGGGAAGTGGAGCTCCTGGTACTAAGTCAATTTGATGTTCGATGCCTCGAATGGGTGGTAGACCGGCGGGTACCTCCTTTGGAAAAACATCCTCATAATCCTGTAACACTTGAGAAACCACGCTAGGAAGAGAGGTTAAGTCATTAGTACAAAGCAAGACATGTTTATACAGCAATACCAAATGCTCCAAAGTGGAATCATCTCTCATCGCTCTCAAATCAGATTTGGTGGCTATCATGACTAGCTTTGTCTCTCCCTCATCCTTTGTTTCCACTCAATTTTAGCTTGTGGCTCTCTCTCACCTTTTGTGGAATCACATTCTTTTGCTCCTTCCCTTTCTCACTCTCTACTTTCACCTCAACTTTTTGCATGTTATCATGTATGATTTGAGAAGGAGTTAATGGCAGTAGCGTTATTTCCTTATTGTTCACATGAATTTGTACTGATTAGTTCTACCATCATGAATAACAGAACGATCATATTGCCATGGCCTACCTAATAACAAGTGACATACTTCCATGGACACAACATCACATTCTACAGTATCACGATAAGAACCAATCTGAAAGCTAACATCAACAGTGTACCCAACATTCATGGAACCATTATTATTCAACCACTGAATTTGATATGGATGTGGGTGTTTCTTGTATTTCAATCCATGTTTAGTGCAAAGTTCTTTGCTAGCTAGGTAATGACAACTACCTCTATCAATAATAACTTTACAACACTTACCATCTTTACTTACCTGAGCTCTTGTTTGGAAAAGATTGTAGCGCTGTTCATGGTTGGGTTTTGCTTGAACGCTCAATACCGAAGGGGTGCACACAAGGATAGGACCAGACTCGGGGTCACAATACCCATCCCTATGTGTTTCTTCTTCTCTTTCTTCCTCATGGCCATCCTCAAATGCCTCAAAATCAGCAAGGTGCTCTCCATCTTCTTCAGCAGAATCATATTCTCCATTCTCAGTTACCGACATTACCTTGCTATTTGGGTAATCCTTTTGCATATGTCTGTGACCAAGACACTTGAAGTATTGGATGGAGCTACTCTTAGCTGTAGAACCAATAGAAGATGATGAAGAGGGGACTGGTCCTCTCTTTGGAAAGGAAGGAGTGGCATTTTTGGCACTTGGGGCAGCATGTGCACTAGGAGTAAAACTTTCACTAGATGGGTTAGTTTTAAACGAATTAAAACGAGATGTGGTTTTACCTCCTGTAGGTGCTGTACGGTGCATGTAGGATGAAGTTCTTGTTGCCCTCATGTCTTGTTGAACTTGTCTTTCAGCCTTAGTTGTTTGATGTACCAACTCCACCATGTTGTTGTAAGGCTGAAATTCCGTGATGCACTTGATGGAAGGGTGTAGACTAGCAAGGAATCACGCCATTGTTTGCTCTTCTTGCTCATATACATTAGCTCGAATCATCACCATCTCCATCTCTTTATAGTACTCCTCCACCGTGAGGGTTCCTTGCTTCATTTGCTTTAATTTGTCAAACAAATCACGATTGTAATGTTTGGGAACAAACCTTGCTCTCATGTGGTACTTCATCTCTTCCCATGTAGTGATGGGAGGCTCATCGTTCTCTCTCCTAAGATTTTGAACTTGTTCCCACCATATGAGTGCATAATCAGTGAATTCAAGTCCCGCCATGTGAATTTTCTTCTCCTCTGAATAATTGTGTAAGCGGAACACCTTGTCCACCTTAAGCTCCCAAGTAAGGTATTCCTCCGGGTCATGTGTTCCTAAAAATATTGGCATAATAAATTTAAGCTTACCAAACTTATCCTCATTAGGACGTTCATCGCCGCGACGATTACGACGGTGGTAGCTGTCGTCGTAGTGAAGAAAGTCATCGTCGTCAAAATGAGGTGCTCCTCCGCCACGGCCTCCATGTCCATGGCCTCTCCCCGAACCATGGAAGCCGCCCCCTTCACCTCTCCCTGGTAGGGGTGGACGATTGGTGTTTGCCACTACACGGTCCCGTCTGTGTTGCGCTTTTTGGTCACCTCGAGCAATGCCCGCTTCCTCATCTCGTGGAGGGATTCCACCCCACGATGTACACTGCCTTCCTCTTGTTGCGGTCAAAGTGCACGTACCACGTCGTTCACAATGTTGGTACGTAGTACATTCATTTGTTGGTTCATCTCAATGCACATGTCTTGTGTGGAGTTGTTAATCTCTGCCTTGAGTTGCTCCTCCAAAGCAGAAGTAGTAGTAGCAAACTCATTGCGCAAAGTTCCCCTCAAAGCTTGGAATTGAAAACGAGTCACTGGGGAATTCAGACCATGCTCCTCTCCCATGTTGTCGACTCCACCTAACATGGTTAGTACCACAAAGAAGACACAAAAACCACAAATATATGGGTAATATGTGAAGTCACTCAATCTCACTTTTCCTCTCCCAAGTAAAGTTCTTACCTTTCCGAAGTGAATTGAGGCCAAAAGAAACTTACACTTGGTGGTGGCTACAATAACAAGTGATGATCAAGCGGATTTAAAAGTGACTCACAATTGCACGGCAAATGATATTTTGTGGAGCTTGGTTAGGAAGTATTTATCCTACACGATCTGAATTTCACGATGTTGTAAAATTAAGTAATAATTCAAGCTAGAAAATATTGTCTATGTGCTGATCTAATAGATATAAGTGATGTGTATGAACGCACACGCAATGATCAATGTGACTCAATGCAACAAAGGAATGAGCTAAATAGAAACAATTAGGAACAATAGCTCGTTTGCATCAAGTACTAGCAGAGATGCTAGCCAATTGCAATACAAGAATAGATGACACAAGATTGCTCAAGAATTTTAGTCACTCAAACTGAAAATATGAACTAGAACCACTCACCCAAACCAGCCTCCTCACCCTTTTTTTCGCTTTTTTTTGCTCACCTCTTTCTTTTGCTACCTTGCCAATCACCCAAATATGTTCAACTCACTATTCTGAGTCTATTGCGGTATATGGGTCACAAACTCTCTCTAAACTTTGAAATTTTTTTTATCAGCCAGGATGAGTGATGCACAAGCCCTAATGTTCATCTAGGAGTATTCAGGAGCAGCCCTCAATGCAATATCAATGACTAGTCTCAAGTATTCAAAGGATATAAGTGAAGCTCGTATATATGGTGTTCAGCCGTATGGTGTTCAAGGAAGCCAACGCGAACACTAGCACCTCCCTAGTGTTGGTTTCGGATGACAACTTCCACACGGATTCGGAAGTGGACAGCTAGCCAAAATCGACTTGGATTCTAGGGTTGTACTCCGATTGATCTGGAAGGAGTTATGGACATGGACTCAACTTCAGGAGTAAATTGAATCTACTTTTTTTTGTTTTATGGGGACACAAGATCAAGTTACGTGAAGGAACACAAAGATCAACACGTAAACAAAATTTCTAATGGATCAAGATTTAATAAAACTCACAAAAATAACAGATGTGAATCTAGGGTTTGGATTTTTGTGTGTGTTTTCGGCTTATGGACTATAGGACAGAAAGTAGTAAACTGAAATTTAAAGGGATAAGATCCTACCGAGTAAACTGCGCTCTGATACCAAGATGATACGGGGTCGCCCGATCTTCTCGACGTAGGATGGATAGTCACGGGAGTCTTGATGAATCGTAATGATCCTCCAATGCTAATGCAAGGGACGAACACTCTTTAATCCGCCAAAACACACTCGTGTTGATTTCGCCGATCACCAAGCGAAGATCTATAGTGCACCCAATTCCCAGCGGAAAGGCTAAACGATCTTGATTGAAGAAGACACTCCTAATTCCCTAAGCAATTTCGGCGACAATGCTAAACTCGAAAACTTTAGTAGATTGATTTTTCTCAAACGTGGTCTGCCTCAAACAAAAGGGATACAAGGGGGTTTTATAGTGCTTCCCCGAACTCACGCAAGGAAAGCCTTGGCCGAATCAATCTCTAATTCAGTCAAGTTTCCTAATCTAATTCCTAAAATTTAGCAAGTCTGTTTCCTTCAATTTCGGGCTAAGCCCCCTATCCTATTATAAGACCGAGATTGAGGTGGATTTGGTTGACTTTTGGGCACGTAGGTCACATCTTGGGCACACCATGAGATTTGTGATCACGTGGCCTTCCATTGATTTGATGGCTGCTTGGTTGAGACTTTCTTGGACGCATATATCTTAGTTCCATGCTCACATAGACTCTCATCCTCTTGACTCGTGGCTGGTTGGACCTTCTCCACTTGATCTTCCATTATTTCGAATCTAAGAAGGCACAACATATTTGCATTAGGTAGTATGATAATTCACAGACGGTTTTTTATTAAAAACCGTCTGTGATAATGGTCACTAGGCATTTATTGCGCTGCTCAAACCGCATCTGTCTTCATTTCGATCCAGATCTAGCCGCTGCTGCGCACTCTTTCGCTCAGGAGGCAAGCTAGGCGATTTCAGGCCAGTTAATTTGGTGGGAGGAGGCAAAGATTGAGCTTTGAAGATTCATACTTTCCTGGTTGCTCTAGATATGGTTAGTAATGAAATTTATTTTTTCTTTGCATTACAATTTAGATCTAAGTAATTGGTGAGTGTTATTGAAGATGGTTTGCAAAATTGTGGTTATATAATACCTGTTGTGTTTATAATATGAATTGAGCTAGCAAATTAAGCCTCAATACATGTGGCCGGTATATATGTAGTAATAATTAGTTAATTTATTTTTTAATACTAAGTTGTTATATATGTACGTAATGTAGGACTGAAGCTGGATGTATGTCGCAAGCCGTGTGAGTGAAGAGTATATTAATGGCGTGTCTGCTTTTACAAGAGCTGCCGTGGAGGATATGTTGAATAAGGGGGTCTGAGATACCATGTGGAGGTCTTCCCGTGTGTGTGATGAGTAATTGACATCGGTTTAGGATAGTCGAGTTTGATTTGGTTGGTTCGGACCCTGACGTTGCGTGGTGCAATCGGGCTCGGTCGGACTTGGTCAAACCTAGTCAAAATGGTTAGGATGCATATTATGTCGACTTGTCAGGTTTGGGCTATTTCTTTAATGCATTTATGCTTTCATGTATCGAGCGGTGCTATTTGATGTGTTTCTTGTCTATGTTGGCAGCAGGACGTCGAGGCGGAGTCGTGGCGAGACACGAGGTGACCGGACTAGACACGGGCGGTGTCGAGGTCAGAACGACAAGGAGCACGGAAGCTTCCCGGAAGGTGCAGGAGGGGCGAAATGGTAATTTTGCGAGGCTGCAAAAGCGGGAGCGGGCTCCGTTCGGGTTTAGCAGGCGTAACGGGTTGGAGACCCGTTAGCCAAGGGCTATAAATAGATGTTGGTGGTTGCATGCCCACTCATGCACTCCAAGGGTTTTTGGGGTTTCCTTTAGTCAAAATGAGCTTTAGGGTTTTGCTTTGGCTTTAGGCTTTAGTTGGTGAGGCTCTTTAGTGGTTGGAGAGTGGTTGAGGGCAGCAGAAAATGCTCCCTTCGTAGCTTTCTCTGTGTGTATTCATCCCCTCCACCAAGCTTGTAGCTTGTGTTTTTGAGGTTTAGGGAGAGGGAGAGGATGAGTTGAGAACTTGTAATCATTCCTCTTGTATCAATCATGTATCTCCTTTCTTCTTTATCATTATGAGATGGTGTTGTTTGAGTTTGATTTAGTTCATCTTCTCTGTTCGTGCATATTTCCTTCGTTCTCCATTTTGGGTGATTTTTTTATTTCTGAGTTTCTTGTTGATTCTTGCTGGGAAGGCTCAAAATGGGTTGCTCTATGTTGGGATAGTGCCTCAAGGTCATTTGATCGTTTTTCCCAAGAGCAAACCTTGTTTAATCTCAGTTTTTGCTTTTTGAGTTGCTCTGTTCATAGTTTGTAGTTCTAGGGTTTTGGTGTGGTTTTTGTTTCCCTTCGCAAAATGGCATGAAACCTGGCATGAGAGGTCCAGAGGCTATTGCTAACCTATCCTCAAAGTTTCATAGCCAAATGATCAAAGATGAAATGGGAATCTGAGTTTTTTGGCAACTCTCTGTACTTTTCAGGTTTTTGTCCAAATTCTGAAATTCTTGATGTTTGGAGGGATTTCCTTGTTTCTCAAAGTCCCCTTGCTATTTAGCCTGTTGTAGTATTGCTCTGGGGCAAAAAGTTTGGGAGCATTCCCTTGTTTTCTTAGGTTTCCTGAAAATCTGTTGTATTCTCGGGTTTTAGCAATTTGCAGTCTGCTCTGTGCCCTGTCTGAATTTTCAGTACTAACCGGTCAGACCGGCGTTTACCCAGCAGTCAGACCGGCTTTTACCCAGCGGTCAAACTGGCTTTTACCCAGCGGTCAGACCGGCGTTTACCCAGCGGTCAGACCGGCCCCTTGCTGGATATGTTGTTTTTCATGTTTTTCTCTACTATGCCTTCGAGGTTTTCCTTTTGACTGCAGTGTTTCCTTCTTTTGAGTACTTAGATCTCCAGTAAGCCTAAATCTTGATTCTTCATAGCACTCGTTGTTATCGGAGAAGAACTTTTTGATTGGAGATTTGTGGGGGACAAATTCTTAGAAGTCGACATTCACCCCCCTCTGTCGCCATTTCGGTCCAACAGGGTGAAATATATGTACTGTCCATGCACTGACTATGAGTGTTGTAGGGGTGGCCCAACCCCCCATGACTGGGCCGTGCAACTAGTCCAGCATGTAATAGGACCAATAGTGTAGAGGAATATACCAGTGTAAATATACCAATGTACCCTCAGCCTTTGTAAGTACTAAGGGGTAGAATGGGGATTTCCCATTCTTCCCCACTCATATATATAAACCCCCAGGAGGGGCAAAGGGGGGATCCTCTCATTCTCACCAACACTCCCACATACTTGGCTCTCCTCTTCCTCTTCTACTAGTCCCCTTCTTTCCTGTTTAGCCCGTAGCTACAACAGATGGTGCCGTCCGTGGGGACTGGGCTAGAAGTCACGAAAGGAAGAGTCACCACCGCGAGGAATATTTGCTCCGTGGCTGGGCTGGAATACATCCGGCCAAGAGCAAGAAAAGGTGAGTCTCTGCGTAGATCTGATAGATCCACCGACCTTGTAGGTAAGTCCCTGTGCAGATCTGATAGATCCATCAATCTGTCATCATGAGTATTAATCGAACACCCATGTTGCATGATAACTATGAGTTGGTGCGTGTGTGATGCATATTTCTCCAAAACTGATTTTTTACTAGTATTGCTGAGTACTGCCTGAGCAGCGAAGTGCAGCGACAGGGTCTCGACGCCGATCTCTGCGTCGTAACCTTCCGTGTCGAAGCCTCCTCGAGCCTCTGCACGGTGTAGAGCCCCCGCGTCGAGCCTCCGTAGGACATCGAGTCTCCGTACCGAGCAACGCGTCCAGAGTATTTATCCGCACCTCCATACGTGCATGCACCCACATGTTCATCTATGAGCCATTACTAGTATTTATTCATGCATGCATGAAATATCCTCCATGTATATCTACCCTCTGTCCTTGTCGCTACAAGCCTTCGTGGGTGCGCGCCTGAGCGAGGGAGCGGTCATGGCGAGAATAAAGTAGGCGGAGTGCGTGTACTCCACGAAGCTGGCACGACGAGCGGGCGGAGATGAAGCCAGCGCGAAGGGCTGTCGAGATGAAGCCGACGGAATGCGTGTACCCCGCAAAGTTGCGGAGATGAAGCTGGCACGACGAGCTCCCCGTGGCCCAAGGTCTTCCACATCGAGGTGAACGACGACTTCGAGACTCCGCTCTCCGTCGAGCTCTCGGCCTCGCGTCGCCCCCGCGCAGGACCTCACCATGCGGCCTGGGCTTCGCCGGGCCTCCGCTTCACAGCCTTCGCCGCAGAGACCCACTCATGCAGCATTTCATGCATGGCACTCATGCTGCATGGCAGGCATGCATATACATGGTGTGGGCGCTACGCCCGCCCCCGTCTCAGCCTGGCGTCTACGCGCGAGCACCCAGTTGCGCTGCCCCGCGGTGCAAGAATTACGCGATGTACTCCCCAAAGGAGATGGACAGGCCGAAGGGGGCTGGGAGCAACAAGTCTGATTCGAAGACCTGAAGCGGAATCCAGGAAAGGGTGCTCTGTGAGCCTAGTAGCCAGGACGGAGCGAACGTCACCTACAGATTCGAGCAGCCAGGCGAGGCTGTGGAAGACGCTTCCACTTCGAGGCTGTCTGCCGCGAGTTCTACCACCCCATCCGCATCACCTTCTTCGGAGGCCGGTGTGGAGTCCATATGAAACTCGGAGAAGGGGCGCGAGAACTGGCAGCGCGGAGGCCATGCCGCACGCGAAGTCCCATGGCATGCATGAAGTTGTACGCAGAAGCCATGCCGCACGCGTGAAGGCTGAGTGCCGCTCGCACCATGCATGCATGCATGGCCCCTACGTCCACTACCGCTCGTCTCCGCGCGGTCCATTCGTACATACGACAACCCCCTGAAGCGTCAAGCATCTCAGCTCCCCTCCGCTCCAAACACCATCTACGTGCGCTGCCCCGAGAAAACAACGCCAAGCAATCGCAGCAGGCCAGTGGCCTACTGACCGGTTAGCGCGCGCCGGCAATGGGGCGGCCGCCGGTCGCTAAATGGAGGCTCACGACATATGCGATGGCGGCGTTGTGGCTGCTGGTATCGGCCTCGGAGGCGGCGCCGGCCCAGGGGGAGAGCCGCGAACTGGCGCAAGGGAAGAAGGTGCGGCATCGCTGGCGTTCGGCTTCGACTCGTCTCCGGCCTTCGCACAGACAGCATGACCTGCCTCGGACTTCGCTTCGACTCGCACGTTGCTGGAGTCTGCGCCGTAATTCTGGCCTTCACGCCCTCGGCGTCTAAGCGCGGGACTACATGCATGTGCGGAGTCTCCAGCCCGAAGTCTCCGGCTCAGCGCGCTCAGGCTGCATCATTGCGTGGCGTATATACCTCGGCCAGCAACGTCAAGGGCGTCGTCTTCAAGACCCGCTCACAGCTACGAGGTCGCCTCTACGCCATTTCCTCTGCTGCGAAGTCTCCGCGACGAGTAGCAAGTCGCAGCCTTCGCTCCCTTCGAGCCTTCGCACGACCTCGGCGAGGCTTCACCAGTCCCAGCTCAGCCCTGCGGCGACATCGCCGGCGTTTGGCTCAGCCTCGGGACGGCTTCGCCAGTCCCTACCTCCGCACTGGGAGCGGACCTCCTGCCTCCGCGCGGCATATGCGTGTACGTGTAGAGCGGACGAACGCTCTGGCTGGGTTGCGCTACGGCGATCTTGGGTGAGATCCCTCGCGCGGGGCAGACGGCTCACGCGGCGGTACGGGGCAACTGCCAGTTGGTTCGTAGGCGGCACGGCGTGGGCAGGACAGCAGCCTTCGCGACCGGGCTCGACTGGCTTCGGCACCACCTCGCCTTCGCATGCTCGGCTCCTCGCAAGCCTTCACAGCCAACCTCCAATCCGGAGTCCGCGAAGGTGCGCCTCCTCCGTGTGTGACGAAGCCCGACTCGCCTCGAAGACTCCGAGTCGACCTTGGCCTTCGTCTCGCCGAAGTCTGAGCTGACCCATTGCTGTGAGCTATGCGTAGTTAAGGTCTCCGCACCTACGGACTCTACTCCGTGTCCCCACCATCGTGCCCGGTACGCACTGCATGTGATCACGTATGATGCTTTTAATAGCAGCCCCTGTATTTCTTGCGTGCTTGGCTTTCAAGAGATGGTTTTTCATCATATCATTCATTGCGGCTACGGCTCCATTCTAAGAGCATTTGATTTGGCCGTGTTTGCTTTCTCGGTGCTGCATTCTGAGGCGTTTGGTTGTCGCAAGTCTTCGGCCATTTCTTTGATGCCTTTGTTTGGTCCTCGTTTTTGATTTAAATCGCAAGATTGCCTCGAGCGTCGGCGTAGTCTACGAACTCTAAATAAGACGTAGCGTCGAGGTCCGCCTCCGCACGCACCAGTCTACACACTTTGCGGAGTATAAATAAGACGCAGATGCTGTCGCTACGCACTCTACGGAGTATAAACACGACGCGGATGCCGCGCACGCATGGACATTGTCCTTACGCGCACTCTACAGAGTATAAATAAGACGTAGATGTTGATCCCACGCACTCTACGGAGTATAAATAAGATGCGGATGTTGTCCCTGCGCACTCTACGGAGTATAAAAATAGCGCGATGGGCGAGACACCAGGGAGTGCATCACTTTAGCGACGCACCACCAGGATATCGTGCCTTCGCGCGCGTTGCACCAGGGAGTGTATCGCCTTTTTGAAGGTAGGGGAACGGCGCCTTCGCCTCCCTACCTCGGCGTGCGTAGTGCCCTCAGCCAACGCCGCAAGCGCCCGCTCTCCGCGGGCACTGTTTTTCGAGGTAGGGGAACGGCGGTCTCGCCTCCCTACCTCGGCGTGCGTAGTGCCCCCGGCCTACGCCGCAAAAGCCCAGTCTTCGCGGGCACTATTTTTGAAGGTAGGGGAAGGGCGGTCTCGCCTCCCTACCTCGGCGTGCGTAGTGCCCTCGGCCTACGCCGCAAAAGCCCGGTCTGCGTGGGCACAATTTTTGAAGGTAGGGGAACGGCGGTCTCGCCTCCCTACCTCGGCGTACGTAGTGCCCTCGGCCTACGCCGCAAAAGCCCACTCTTCGCGGGCACCGTTTTTAAAGGTAGGGGAACGGCGGTCTCGCCTCCCTACCTCAGCGTGCGTAGTGCCCTCGACCTACGTCGCAAAAGCCCGCTCTTCGCGGGCACTGTTTTTCGAGGTAGGGGAACGACGGTCTCGCCTCCCTACCTCGGCGTGCGTAGTGCCCCCAGCCTACGCCGCAAAAGCTCAGTCTTCGCGGGCACTATTTTTGAAGGTAGGGGAAGGGCGGTCTCGCCTCCCTACCTCGGCGTGCGTAGTGCCCTCGGCCTACGCCACAAAAGCCCGCTCTGCGCGGGCACAGTTTTTGAAGGTAGGGGAACGGCGGTCTCGCCTCCCTACCTCAGTGTACGTTGTGCCCTCGGCCTACGCCGCAAAAGCCCACTCTTCGCGGGCACCATTTTTGAAGGTAGGGGAACGGCGGTCTCGCCTCCCTACCTCAGCGTGCGTAGTGCCCTCGGCCTACGCCGCAAAAGCCCGCTCTTCGCGGGCACTGTTTTTCGAGGTAGGGGAACGGCGGTCTCGTCTCCCTACCTCGGCGTGCGTAGTGCCCTCGGCCTAAGCCACAAAAGCCCGCTCTGCGCGGGCACTCTTTTCGAAGGTAGGGGAACGGCGGTCTCGCCTCCCTACCTCGGTGTGCGCAGTGCCATCAGCCTATGCCGCAAAAGCCCGCTCTCCGTGGGCACAGTTTTTGAAGGTAGGGGAATGACGGTCTCGCCTCCCTACCTCGGCGTGCGTAGTGCCCTCGGCCTACGCCGCAAAAGCCCGCTCCTCGCGGGCACTGTTTTTGAAGGTAGGGGAACGGCGGTCTCGCCTCCCTACCTCGGCGTGCGTAGTGCCCTCGGCCTACGCCGCAAAAGCCCGCTCTTCGCATCCACTATTTTTTGAGGTAGGGGAACGGCGGTCTCGCCTCCCTACTTCGGCGTGCGCAGTGCCCTCGACCTACGCCGCAAAAGCCCGCTCTTCGCGGGCACTATTTTTGAAGGTAGGGGAACGACGGTGTCGCCTCCCTACGTCGGCGTGCGTAGTGCCCTCGGCCTACGCCGCAACAGCCCGCTCTTCGCGGGCACTATTTTTCGAGGTAGGGGAACGGCGGTCTCGCCTCCCTACCTCGGCGTGCGTAGTGCCCTCGGCCTACGCCGCAACAGCCCGCTCTTCGCGGGCACTATTTTTGCAGCTAGGGGAACGGCGGTCTCGCCTCCCTACCTCGGCGTGCGTAGTGCCCTCGGCCTACGCCGCAAGCACCCGCTCTTCGTGGGCACTATTTTTGAAGGTAGGGGAACGGCGGCTTTGCCTCTCTACCTCGGCGTGCGTAGTGCCCTCGGCCTACGCCGCAAAAGCTCGCTCTTCCCGGGCACTATTTTTGAAGGTAGGGCAACGGAGGTCTCGCCTCCCTACCTCGGTGTACCTAGTGCCCTCGGCCTTCGCCGCAAAAGCCCGCTCTCCGCGGGCACAGTTTTTGAAGGTAGGGGAACGGCGGTCTCGCCTCCCTACCTCGGCGTGCGTAGTGCCATCGGCGTACGCCGCAAAAGCCCGCTCTTCGCGGGCACAGTTTTGAAGGTCGGGGAACGGCGGTCTCGCCTCCCTACCTCGGCGTGCGTAGTGCCCTCGGCCTACGCCGCAAAAGCCCGCTCTTCGAGGGCACTGTTTTTGAAGGTAGGGAACGGCGGTCTTTGCCTCCCTACCTCGGCTTACGTCGCAATAGCCCCTCTTCGCGAGCACTATTTTTGAAGGTAAGGGAATGGCGCCTTCGCCTCTGTACCTCGGCGTGCGTAGTGCCCTCGGCCTACGCCGCAAAAGCCCGCTCTGTGCGGGCACAATTTTTGAAGGTAGGGGAACGGCGGTCCCGCCTCCCTACCTCGGCGTACGTAGTGCCCTTGGCCTTCGCCGCAAAAGCCCGCTCTTCGCGGGCACCGTTTTTGCAGGTAGGGGAACGGCGGTCTCGCCTCCCTACCTCAGCGTGCGTAGTGCCCTCAGCCTACGCCGCAAAAGCCCGCTCTTCGCGGGCACTGTTTTTCGAGGTAGGGGAACGGCGGTCTCGCCTCCCTACCTCGGCGTGCGTAGTGCCCTCGGCCTACGCCACAAAAGCCCGCTCTGCGCGGGCACTATTTTTGAAGGTAGGGGAACGGCGGTCTCGCCTCCCTACCTCGGTGTGCGCAGTGCCATCAGCCTACGCCGCAAAAGCCCGCTCTCCGCGGGCACAGTTTTTGAAGGTAGGGGAACGGCGGTCTCGCCTCCCTACCTCGGCCTACGCGGCAGAAGCCCGCTCTTCCCGGGCACTGTTTTTGAAGGTAGGGGAACGGCGGTCTCGCCTCCCTACCTCGGCGTGCGTAGTGCCATCGGCGTACGCCGCCAAAGCCCGCTCTTCGCGGGCACAGTTTTTGAAGGTCAGGGAACGGCGGTCTCGCCTCCCTACCTCGGCGTGCGTAGTGCCCTCGGCCTACGCCGCAAAAGCCCGCTCTTCGTGGGCACTGTTTTTGAAGGTAGGCAACGTCGGTCTTTGCCTCCCTACCTCGGCTTACGTCGCAATAGCCCGCTCTTCGCGGCCACTATTTTTGAAGGTAGGGGAACGGCGCCTTCGCCTCCCTACCTCGGCGTGCGTAGTGCCCTCGGCCCACGCCGCAAGCCCCCGCTCTTCGCGGGCACTATTTTTGAAGGTAGGGGAACGACGGTCTCGCCTCCCTACCTCGGCGTGCGTAGTGCCCTCGGCCTACGCCGCAACAGCCCGCTCTTCGCGGGCACTATTTTTCGAGGAAGGGGAACGGTGGTCTCGCCTCCCTACCTCGGCGTGCGTAGTGCCATCGGCGTACGCCGCAAAAGCCCGCTCTTCGCGGGCACAGTTTTTGAAGGTCAGGGAACGGCGGTCTCGCCTCCCTACCTCGGCGTGCGTAGTGCCCTCGGCCTACGCCACAAAAGCCCGCTCTGCGCGGGCACAGTTTTTGAAGGTAGGGGAACGGCGGTCTCGCCTCCCTACCTCGGTGTACGTTGTGCCCTCGGCCTACGCCGCAAAAGCCCACTCTTCGCGGGCACCATTTTTGAAGGTAGGGGAACGGCGGTCTTCCCTCCCTACCTCGGCGTGCGTAGTGCCATCGGCGTACGCCGCAAAAGCCCGCTCTTCACGGGCACAGTTTTTGAAGGTCGGGGAACGCCGGTGTTCCCTCCCTACCTCGGCGTGCGTAGTGCCCACGGCCTACGCCGCAAGCGCCCGCTCGCCGCTGGCACTATTTTTGAAGGTAGGGGAACGGCGGTCTCGCCTCCCTACCTCGGCGTACGTCGCAATTGCCCGCTCTTCGCGGGCACTATTTTTGAAGGTAGGGGAACGGCGGTCTTGCCTCTATACCTCGGCGTGCGTAGTGCCCTCGGCCTACGCCGCAAGCGCCCGCTCTTCGCGGGCACTATTTTTGAAGGTAGGGGAACGGCGGCTTCGCCTCTCTACCTCGGCGTGCGTAGTGCCCTCGGCCTACGCCGCAACAGCCCGCTCTGCGCGGGCACTGTTTTTGAAGGTAGGGGAACGGCGGTCTCGCCTCCCTACCTCGGCGTGCGCAGTGCCCTCAGCCTACGCCGCAAAAGCCCGCTCTCCGTGGGCACAGTTTTTGAAGGTAGGGGAACGGCGGTCTCGCCTCCCTACCTCGGCGTGTGTAGTGCCATCGGCGTACGCCGCAAAAGCCCGCTCTTCGCGGGCACAGTTTTTGAAGGTCGGGGAACGGCGGTCTCGCCTCCCTACCTCGGCTTACGTCGCAATAGCCCGCTCTTCGCGGGCACTATTTTTGAAGGTAGGGGAACGGCGGCTTCGCCTCTCTACCTCGGCGTGCGTAGTGCCCTCGGCCTACGCCGCAAAAGCCGCTCTGCGCGGGCACAATTTTTGAAGGTAGGGGAACGGCGGTCTCGCCTCCCTACCTCGGCGTGCGCAGTGCCCTCAGCCTACGCCGCAAAAGCCCGCTCTTCGCGGGCACTATTTTTCGAGGTAGGGGAACGGCGGTCTCGCCTCCCTACCTCGGCGTGCGTTGTTCCCTCGGCCTACGCCGCAACAGCCCGCTATTCGCGGGCACTATTTTTGTAGCTAGGGGAACGGCGGTCTCGCCTCCCTACCTCGGCGTGCGTAGTGCCCTCGGCCTACGCCGCAAGCGCTCGCTCTTCGCGGGCAGTATTTTTGAAGGTAGGGGAACGGCGGCTTTGCCTCTCTACCTCGGCGTGCGTAGTGCCCTCGGCCTACGCCGCGAAAGCCCGCTCTTCCCGGGCACTGTTTTTGAAGGTAGGGGAACGGCGGTCTCGCCTCCCTACCTCGGCGTGCGTAGTGCCATCGGCGTACGCCGCCAAAGCCCGCTCTTCGCGGGCACAGTTTTTGAAGGTCAGGGAACGGCGGTCTCGCCTCCCTACCTCGGCGTGCGTAGTGCCCTCGGCCTACGCCGCAAAAGCCCGCTCTTCGTGGGCACTGTTTTTGAAGGTAGGCAACGTCGGTCTTTGCCTCCCTACCTCGGCTTACGTCGCAATAGCCCGCTCTTCGCGGCCACTATTTTTGAAGGTAGGGGAACGACACCTTCGCCTCCCTACCTCGGCGTGCGTAGTGCCCTCGGCCCACGCCGCAAGCCCCCGCTCTTCGCGGGCACTATTTTTGAAGGTAGGGGAACGACGGTCTCGCCTCCCTACCTCGGCGTGCGTAGTGCCCTCGGCCTACGCCGCAACAGCCCGCTCTTCGCGGGCACTATTTTTCGAGGAAGGGGAACGGTGGTCTCGCCTCCCTACCTCGGCGTGCGTAGTGCCATCGGCGTACGCCGCAAAAGCCCGCTCTTCGCGGGCACAGTTTTTGAAGGTCAGGGAACGGCGGTCTCGCCTCCCTACCTCGGCGTGCGTAGTGCCCTCGGCCTACGCCGCAACAGCCCGCTCTTCGCGGGCACTATTATTCGAGGTAGGGGAACGGCGGTCTCGCCTCCCTACCTCGGCGTGCGTAGTTCCCTCGGCCTACGCCGCAACAGCCCGCTCTTCGCGGGCACAGTTTTTGCAGCGAGGGGAACGGCGGTCTCGCCTCCCTACCTCGGCGTGCGTAGTGCCCTCGGCCTACGCCGCAAGCGCCCGCTCTTCGCGGGCACTATTTTTGAAGGTAGGGGAACGGCGGCTTCGCCTCTCTACCTCGGCGTGCGTAGTGCCCTCGGCCTACGCCGCAAAAGCCCGCTCTTCACGGGCACTATTTTTGAAGGTAGGGCAGCGGCGGTCTCGCCTCCCTACCTCGGCGTTCCTAGTGCCCTCGGCCTACGCCGCAAAAGCCCGTTCTCTGCGGGCACAGTTTTTGAAGGTAGGGGAACGGCGGTCTCGCCTCCCTTCCTCGGCGTGCGTAGTGCCATCAGCGTACGCCGCAAAAGCCCGCTCTTCACGGGCACAGTTTTTGAAGGTCGGGGAACGGCGGTCTTCCCTCCCTACCTCGGCTTGCGTAGTTCCCTCGGCCTACGCCGCAAGCACCCGCTCGTCGCTGGCACTATTTTTGAAGGTAGGGGAACGGCGGTCTCGCCTCCCTACCTCGGCTTACGTCGCAATAGCCCGCTCTTCGCGGGCACTATTTTTGAAGGTAGGGGAACGGCGGTCTTGCCTCTATACCTCAGCGTGCGTAGTGCCCTCGGCCTACGCTGCAAGCGCCCGCTCTTCGCGGGCACTATTTTTGAAGGTAGGGGAACGGCGGCTTCGCCTCTCTACCTCGGCGTGCGTAGTGCCCTCGGCCTACGCCGCAAAAGCCCGCTCTGCGCGGGCACTATTTTTGAAGGTAGGGGAACGGCGGTCTCGCCTCCCTACCTCGGCGTGCGCAGTGCCCTCAGCCTACGCCGCAAAAGCCCGCTCTCCGTGTAATACCCTGATCGTCGATTCGGCGTAAGTTTTAAAATAATCGCGGAGTCACCGGTTTTTCGGTAAATCGCGGGAAGGAAAAAATAAAAATTATAGAACAGTGTAAAATGAATAAAATAAATTAAAAATTATAATAATAAATTCAGATGGGCTATCGGGAGAGTGGGCCGACCACCTTGGGCCGGAGGCCCAAGGGGTGGCCGCACCTCCCCCTCTCCCTCCCCTAAAACCCTAAGCCACTCTCCCCCTTTCCCCCCCACAGGCGCCACCCCCCTTTCCCACCCTCTTGGGCGCAGCCCCCCTCCCTGGTTGGTGGATGTGGATATGTCGTGAGCATGTTGATGCTCCTTAGAGGATGGATTAATGTGATTTGTGATTATCATATCATATCATGTCATATGCATATGTGGATGTCGCCGCACATAGCCGCGACTGTACCGGTACAGCATCGTATATTGCCGTAATACGATGCACCTCTTATCCCGCGGGAAGCATCGTATATTGCCGTAATACGATGCACCTCAAATCCTGCCCTGGAAAGAGTGATGTGGAGCATAGCATTCATATGCATTGCATTGTGGAAAGATTCATTTGCATACATATCCAATATGTTGTGGTGAAGTTATTTTGTGGAATATTCAACTCATAGTTGTAATGTGGATTATACAACTTCATAGTTGTAATGTGGAATTGGCTCATGTGAGCTATTTGTGATATGAGGATTATGGTTGTGGACGTGGAATGGGGTTCATCCCTTGTGTACGGTAAGGGTTGTGTTTGTGGCATGAGATTATTTTCTCTTGTATTAATTGTTGATAACAATTGTGGATGTGAGAAATAATAAAGTGTTGAAGTAAAACATACATATGTTTTATTGCTTTTGCTAGTTGTAGTGGTTGAGAATTTAAAGTAGTCAAACAAGATTTTATTTGTTAATGCTTTAACGTCATTGATGGTGATTTGAGGTTGAGGATAATAACATTGTAATTGTGGAAGAATGTTGATGATTAACCTGTTGTGGTTTGTGGAAGATTAAATGTTTCATTTGCATTTAATTGTGGATAAAATGACTGCATTCATATGCTAATAAAATCTGAAATTGAAGAGGTATGATTCATGGAAGTTTGTGGTGGTTTAATAATTGTGGACATGAATTGTGGTTATAGTTGTATGGAATTATAAATGATGATGTATAATTGTTTGTAGTTTGAATAGCCTGTTCAACAGTTTGCTTGCTGAGATTTTTATCTCACCCTTGTTTCCCCCTCCCTACAGGTGGACTTTGAGCATGCATGGGAAGGGTAGAACGGCACCACACTGATGCACGTGAATCATATTTTTATGCTGTAATAAAGTTGAAAGGATTCTAGACCTTGCATAGCTTTGTTTACATTATCTTAATAATGTTAAATTTGTGAACTATGTTTTAGATTAAAATGTTGGAGGATGTTTTAAATAGTGAATTGCTATCACTATCCTGTTATTCCTTAGTTGTTTATGCTTCCGCTTATACTATCTTGTTTAGTAATTGTTGCCAGTTTATTTTATCTTGTAAATTGGCTCGTTGTAGAGCAGTTTTAGTAGCATCCCAGGGTAATGTGGGTCCTGGGGTGTTACAGTTGGTATCAGAGCGGGCGTTAGGTCCATGGTAATGAAACTATTAAATTGACACACTGGTGCACATTAGGATGGGATGGGTCAAGCATTGCATTTATGCTTTTGACATGTTGTATTGATGATTTACATTATGAGATAATCTTGTATGATTATGATTTGCTCCTATGACTGTTATGAGTGAGAATTGTCAATGATAAGATGTAGAGGTTGTATTTGCTGCCTTGGCGTTGCCAGGTTATACCACTGTTTGTAGCATGGGGATTAGCGATGTAGTTACCTCGGGTAACTTAGTTGCGGATGTTGTGAGTGAGTTTATTTAGAAATGTTGATATCTTCCTTGAGTTGATTTTGGCCAATTCTTTGTCTATTGCAGTTAATGAATTTCTCTTGAGTTTGTGGTTCATTGTAGTTGAGGGTTTGCAATTGGTCTCTATCTGTTCGTTGAAGCAATTATTGTTTCTTTTCGGACTAGTAAGACACTATTGTTGCTTGTGAATATTGTTGATTTGCAAGGTTAGTCCCTTTGTGGGAATTTTGTCTTGTTGTGATTCATGACTCATTGGTTCGCTTGGTATTTTTACCAACGAAAGTTTTGTGTTGCAAACTCATTAATATGTTAAAGCCTTGGATCTATGTAATCCGTTTAGATTATTTTGAGTGATGAAGTTTATTTCCACTCCTTTCTGAAAGAGAGTGTTAAAACCCTTTGTGGTGTTTTGCTATGCTTAAGTGGAAGGTGGTAACCATATAAACTAATTCATAAGGTATGAATTATCAAGTTGAGATGTTAGTATGGTGCATAATTAATTTAACTAGCATCCTCGGATATATAGTTGACTAATTTGATATCACCTTGTAATAGTTTCTTGAAGAACTGTGATTAAGAACTTGTCTATACATGATTGGAACTCATAGAGTTATTGAGGAGTGTGCAAAAGAATTAGAATGATTATTATGATTGTTTAAATTTCTATCATGTTGGATAAATTGAATTATTTTTGTTTATAGTAATTAATCTGACCGTTTGGAATGATTAAGTAAGGAGGTGTTGGAATATTGCCTTGGTAATATTAACCTTTAATCTGTCGTTTATTTAGATACTTTATGAGCATGTACAATTGCTAGATTCATCTATCTTTCACCATGCTAAATTGTTGAAATATGTATAAAGAAATAGAGGAAGGTGGATGTATTGACTTGTAGAATCTTGTCTTACAAAGCTGGTATTATTGAAGTTTAAAGTTATTTCGTTCTAATTTCTGAACGTAAGGTGGGATACTGAATCTATGCTCATGATTGTTTTATGATTGTAAAACGGAGTTAGGATCATGAATGTTGTTATGATAAAATAATAACAATTATTGCTAGTAATGACTAGAGTACAATCAATTTGTGCTAAATTAGAGTTGAGCATCAATAAGAATTGAATATATGGAATCTAATTAGAGATTCATACTAGCATGTTTGTGAGATTGTCATGTTCTAGTATCATCTTGTTTAAAAGCTTTGATTTAATATGGTGGCTTATGCACTAGGATTTCCTAGATTAAGTAGTCGCAATCTTACTGAGATAATAGAAATATGATGAAGTGATTTCTTATGTTTCTTTTGGAAAAGTTTATGAAGGGATTTGTGGATATGATGATGCTTGTTAAGAATGTATTATTCTGATGTTAGCATGATGGTTAGTTGTGGTTGTGATGATAATGTTGAATGTTCCTTAAATAAAAGAATTTGATAACTTCCATGATACTACTTAAATCAAAAGTTTTGAGATTTGCGTACGCAATCTTTTTGATCTCATGACTTATGTGGCAGCTGAAATCGTTTGAGCAAAGTGACGTGTTGAGAGCTTTTATTAGTTCTTAAGGGATTAATGTGTTGTGGTCTTTAAATCACTTTTGTTGGAATTGTCAAGGTGATACCGTAATCAAAGAAAGTTGTTCTCTTTGTTAAAAGAAAGTGCGGTAAAAGTATTGGAGGTTGAAGTCATGTCATGCAATTTTTTTAGGTGTGTTTGACTTCTTAATTTCGCCGCTTAAGAGCTTCTTGAACTCAAATGGCAATATTTTTTTCCGCCGCCTAAGAGTTTCTTGAGCTCAAATGGCAATACTGTATTCTTATTGGTTGAGATTTGGTATTTTCTTCTTGAGGGGCATGTGCCTTCAACTGTGATCTTATCTTTTGCTATCCAAGATTGTTGCTATTTCTTTTGGTCTTGCATTTATTGCGGATGGTAGCATCATCCTCTGTGCTGAAATTTACTTTTTTTTGCCTCTTCTAAGAAAGGGGTAATCAATTTGGGTTGCAAAGTCCTTTAAGAGGTGTATGGCATCTAGTTGGTGTGGTCATGTGATTGATTTTGGTGAGAATGTGGGTGTGATATGAATTTCGAGTTGTTATCCTTAAAAGGATTGAGGTGTTTTAGGAATTATCTGTCAAAGTAATTCCATTGGTCGTTGGCTTGGCTAGAATGTATTTTTGTGGAGACAGTAGAGTCTCTCTGCAAGGGTGTGGATGATGTACTCAGTTTGAGCGCATTGTCGAAGTTGCCAACCTAAGATAAATGAGTTGGTGTGTTGGGTGATGATTTGAAAATCCTTGGTTCGAGGAAGTTAAATTTCCAAAGGGAATGGATTGGGGAATTATTAATAACTCGAGCAGTAATATGCTCTCTTGATTCTTGTTTAAACTGTGTGTTTATGGCAGAGGTCATCTGCAAATTGAGTTGTTATATGTTGTGGTGTATTCTTTTCCAGTTAGGAAAAGAAAATGATTGTTTTGGTCTGTCGAGTGATTTTCACTCTTGGCTCGTGCAGTGTGGTTTTTCCAAATGTCTATTTGGAGAGTGTGAATGGTTTTGTTGTGAATCCTTTGTTTTGGATTGTGGTCCTTTGAAGGAAGGTTGTTTGCTAGTATGTTGCTTGAGAATCCCTTATTCCTCTTTTGGTTGGGTTCCTTCTGCGAAGTTATTGTTCGTGCTTTGAGTAATGTTATGAGTGGAATCTGTGGTTGAATTCTTTAAAAGGGGTACAATGTATTATCCCGATTATAATAAATAGAGGAAAATGTTTTAGGAAGGAGGATGGTATTAGATAGTGGCTTGATAGTTGTGGCGGAGAATTTTGTGAGAACGGCAGGATCTGTTGGCCACTCAGAGCCAACAAAAGAGTTGCGGGTGCTCGGCGTTCACTGGCGCGTGTCGTGGACTCATCGGAGTTGGACTTGAGGAGAACCACCATGTATGTGGAGGCCCTCTTGGCGAATCAATCCGAGCGGGAGGTGACGTGGGAGCTTGAAGTTCAAATGTAGAAGAAGGACCCGAGTTCTTCAAGGCGGGTGAGAACCCGTAGTAGTGGTTCCCTTGGGATGATCTATCCTTGGGATGCTCTTTCTTGTGGTTGTTCTTTCCTTCATTGCTCTTTTCTTGTTATTCTCTTGATTTGTGGTTTGAGGAGTTAGATTCGAGGACGAATCCTTTTTAGGTGGGGAGAATGTAATACCCTGATCGTCGATTCGGCGTAAGTTTTAAAATAATCGCGGAGTCACCGGTTTTTCGGTAAATCGCGGGAAGGAAAAAAAAATTATAGAACAGTGTAAAATGAATAAAATAAATTAAAAATTATAATAATAAACTCAGATGGGCTATCGGGAGAGTGGGCCGACCACCTTGGGCCGGAGGCCCAAGGGGTGGCCGCACCTCCCCCACTCCCTCCCCTAAAACCCTAAGCCACTCTCCCCCTTTCCCCCCACAGCCGCCACCCCCCTTTCCCACCCTCTTGGGCGCAGCCCCCCTCCCTGGTTGGTGCCCCCACCCCCCCCCCCCCACAAGTGCTGCTGCCATTGGAGCCAAGGAGAGGAAGGAGAAGGAGAAGAAGGAAGGAGAAGGAAGAAGAAGAAGAGGAGGAAAAAAAGGGGTGATCCATCATCTAGGTAATTTTTCCTCATCCCAAACCCTCTGTTCTATGGAATAATTAGGGTTCTTGACACGGATTTTGAAGGTAGTTAATAGATTAATTGCCCGATTAGAGATTAGCTGATGTCTGCCTGTAGATTGATTCGTGCAGCGTGTCTGTTCGCAAAGTTTTGACATAGTAAACGAATTTTCCTGCGGACCTTCCCAAAATGAAAGTTGTAGAGGACTTCCAGACGCATCTCCTGTATTTGTTTCGGAATTTTATGCCTTGTTATCTGGGAGTTACAGGGTCGGGAATACTGCTGTTCGTCAGGCGAGCAGATTGGTACAGACCGACGGTAATCTGGGAATTAGAGGTCGTAAATGATTTTTATGACCATGTCCGTAATTGAAAAAGTTGTAGATAATTTAGTGATATAGCTGCTGTATACAATTCAGAATTTTTAGACCCTTTTACTGATGTTGGGACGCATTTGTTTATTGCTGTCCAATCTGCCAGAACAGAGTTCTTCCTCTGTTTTGGGCATTAAATTACACCTAGCTGTGATCAAAATAAAAATAGGCGTTCTACATGAAAAATGTAGGCTTTTAAGCGATGAATCCATAGAGATATCGTTTGCTGTAAATGGATCAATATTTTTAAAGTTACGAAAATGTTAAGCAGCGCTGCTGCAGAGGGTAATTTGCTGAATTGTTGAGCGGAGAGGAGTTTGTGCGGGTTCGGGGTTCTAGCGACGTTTTTAATTATTAATGTCATGTTTGTATGCTGTAGCTGTGTGCTGAGAGTTGCCTTTTGGACCGGTGGTCTTGTCCCTGAGCGCTCTTGATTTTATTTCGCTTCGTCGGTTTGAGGCAAGTAAACGTAGCGGTGGTTGCTACCGTTTAACTTATTATTCCTTCTACTTGCAGTTATATTATTATCGTAATGTGATACATTATGCCATGATTGCATGATAATTTAATTGTGGAGATGGTAGCAAGTACTTATCCATTGATATGTTGATAATCTCCTAGTAGCCATGTGGAAATCTTGCTTAATGTTATAATGTGGAACATAAAAATAACATGTGGTGGATGTGGATATGTCGTGAGCATGTTGATGCTCCTTAGAGGATGGATTAATGTGATTTGTGATTATCATATCATATCATGTCATATGCATATGTGGATGTCGCCGCACATAGCCGCGATTGTACCGGTACAGCATCGTATATTGCCGTAATACGATACACCTCTTATCCCGCGGGAAGCATCGTATATTGCCGTAATACGATGCACCTCAAATCCTGCCTTGGAAAGAGTGATGTGGAGCATAGCATTCATATGCATTGCATTGTGGAAAGATTCATTTGCATACATATCCAATATGTTGTGGTGAAGTTATTTTGTGGAATATTCAACTCATAGTTGTAATGTGGATTATACAACTTCATAGTTGTAATGTGGAATTGGCTCATGTGAGCTATTTGTGATATGAGGATTATGGTTGTGGACGTGGAATGGGGTTCATCCCTTGTGTACGGTAAGGGTTGTAAATGTGGCATGAGATTATTTTCTCTTGTATTAATTGTTGATAACAATTGTGGATGTGAGAAATAATAAAGTGTTGAAGTAAAACATACATATGTTTTATTGCTTTTGCTAGTTGTAGTGGTTGAGAATTTAAAGTAGTCAAACAAGATTTTATTTGTTAATGCTTTAACGTCATTGATGGTGATTTGAGGTTGAGGATAATAACATTGTAATTGTGGAAGAATGTTGATGATTAACCTATTGTGGTTTGTGGAAGATTAAATGTTTCATTTGCATTTAATTGTGGATAAAATGACTGCATTCATATGCCAATAAAATCTGAAATTGAAGAGGTATGATTCATGGAAGTTTGTGGTGGTTTAATAATTGTGGACATGAATTGTGGTTATAGTTGTATGGAATTATAAATGATGATGTATAATTGTTTGTAGTTTGAATAGCCTGTTCAACAGTTTGCTTGCTGAGATTTTTATCTCACCCTTGTTTCCCCCTCCCTACAGGTGGACTTTGAGCATGCATGGGAAGGGTAGAACGGCACCACACTGATGCACGTGAATCATATTTTTATGCTGTAATAAAGTTGAAAGGATTCTAGACCTTGCATAGCTTTGTTTACATTATCTTAATAATGTTAAATTTGTGAACTATGTTTTAGATTAAAATGTTGGAGGATGTTTTAAATAGTGAATTGCTATCACTATCCTGTTATTCCTTAGTTGTTTATGCTTCCGCTTATACTATCTTGTTTAGTAATTGTTGCCAGTTTATTTTATCTTGTAAATTGGCTCGTTGTAGAGCAGTTTTAGTAGCATCCCAGGGTAATGTGGGTCCTTGGGTGTTACACTCCGTGGGCACAGTTTTTGAAGGTAGGGGAACGGCGGTCTCGCCTCCCTACCTCGGCGTGCGTAGTGCCATCGGCGTACGCCGCAAAAGCCCGCTCTTCGCGGGCACAGTTTTTGAAGGTCGGGGAACGGCGGTCTCGCCTCCCTACCTCGGCGTGCGTAGTGCCCTCGGCCTATGCCGCAAGCGCCCGCTCATCGCTGGCACTGTTTTTGAAGGTAGGGGAACGGCGGTCTCGCCTCCCTACCTCGGCTTACGTCGCAATAGCCCGCTCTTCGCGGGCACTATTTTTGAAGGTAGGGGAACGGCGGCTTCGCCTCTCTACCTCGGCGTGCGTAGTGCCCTCGGCCTACGCCGCAAGCGCTCGCTCTTCGCGGGCAGTATTTTTGAAGGTAGGGGAACGGCGGCTTTGCCTCTCTACCTCGGCGTGCGTAGTGCCCTCGGCCTACGCCGCAAAAGCCCGCTCTTCCCGGGCACTGTTTTTGAAGGTAGGGGAATGGCGGTTTCGCCTCCCTACCTCGGCGTGCGTAGTGCCATCGGCGTACGCCGCAAAAGCCCGCTCTTCGCGGGCACAGTTTTTGAAGGTCAGGGAACGGCGGTCTCGCCTCCCTACCTTGGCGTGCGTAGTGCCCTCGGCCTACGCCGCAAAAGCCCGCTCTTCGTGGGCACTGGTTTTGAAGGTAGGGAACGTCGGTCTTTGCCTCCCTACCTCGGCTTACGTCGCAATAGCCCGCTCTTCGCGGCCACTATTTTTGAAGGTAGGGGAACGGCGCCTTCGCCTCCCTACCTCGGCGTGCGTAGTGCCCTCGGCCCACGCCGCAAGCCCCCGCCCTTCGCGGGCACTATTTTTGAAGGTAGGGGAACGGCGGTCTCGCCTCCCTACCTCGGCGTGCGTAGTGCCCTCGGCCTACGCCGCAACAGCCCGCTCTTCGCGGGCACTATTTTTCGAGGTCGGGGAACGGCGGTCTCGCCTCCCTACCTCGGCGTGCGTAGTTCCCTCGGCCTACGCCGCAACAGCCCGCTCTTCGCGGGCACAGTTTTTGCAGCGAGGGGAACGGCGGTCTCGCCTCCCTACGTCGGCGTGCGTAGTGCCCTCGGCCTACGCCGCAAGCGCCCGCTCTTCGCGGGCACTATTTTTGAAGGTAGGGGAACGGCGGCTTCGCCTCTCTACCTCGGCGTGCGTAGTGCCCTCAGCCTACGCCGCAAAAGCCCGCTCTTCACGGGCACTATTTTTGAAGGTAGGGCAACGGCGGTCTCGCCTCCCTACCTCGGTGTGCCTAGTGCCCTCGGCCTACGCCGCAAAAGCCCGCTCTCCGCGGGCACAGTTTTTGAAGGTAGGGGAACGGCGGTCTCGCCTCCCTTCCTCGGCGTGCATAGTGCCATCGGCGTACGCCGCAAAAGCCCGCTCTTCCCGGGCACAGTTTTTGAAGGTCGGGGAACGGCGGTCTTCCCTCCCTACCTCGGCGTGCGTAGTGCCCTCGGCCTACGCCGCAAAAGCCCACTCTGCGTGGGCACTATTTTTGAAGGTAGGGGAACGGCGGTCTCGCCTCCCTACCTCGGCTTACGTCGCAATAGCCCGCTCTTCGCGGGCACTATTTTTGAAGGTAGGGGAACGGCGGTCTTGCCTCTATACCTCGGCGTGCGTAGTGCCCTCGGCCTACGCCGCAAGCGCCCGCTCTTCGCGGGCACTATTTTTGAAGGTAGGGGAACGGCGGCTTTGCCTCTCTACCTCGGCGTGCGTAGTGCCCTCGGCCTACGCCGCAAAAGCCCGCTCTGCGCGGGCACTATTTTTGAAGGTAGGGGAACGGCGGTCTCGCCTCCCCACCTCGGCGTGCGCAGTGCCCTCAGCCTACGCCGCAAAAGCCCGCTCTTCGCGGGCACTATTTTTCGAGGTAGGGGAACGGCGGTCTCGCCTCCCTACCTCGGCGTGCGTAGTTCCATCGGCGTACGCCGCAAAAGCCCGCTCTTCGCGGGCACAGTTTTTGAAGGTCGGGGAACGGCGGTCTCGCCTCCCTACCTCGGCGTGCGTAGTGCCCTCGGCCCACGCCGCAAGCGCCCGCTCATCGCTGGCACTGTTTTTGAAGGTAGGGGAACGGCGGTCTCGCCTCCCTACCTCGGCTTACGTCGCAATAGCCCGCTCTTCGCGGGCACTATTTTTGAAGGTAGGGGAACGGCGGCTTCGCCTCTCTACCTCGGCGTGCGTAGTGCCCTCGGCCTACGCCGCAAAAGCCCGCTCTGCGCGGGCAATATTTTTGAAGGTAGGGGAACGGCGGTCTCACCTCCCTACCTCGGCGTGCGCAGTGCCCTCAGCCTACGCCGCAAAAGCCCGCTCTTTGCGGGCACTATTTTTCGAGGTAGGGGAACGGCGGTCTCGCCTCCCTACCTCAGCGTGCGTAGTTCCCTCGGCCTACGCCGCAACAGCCCGCTCTTCGCGGGTACTGTTTGTGCAGCTAGGGGAACGGCGGTCTCGCCTCCCTACCTCGGCGTGCGAAGTGCCCTCGGCCTACACCGCAAGCGCCCGCTCTCCGCGGGCACTATTTTTGAAGGTAGGGGAACGGCGGCTTCGCCTCTCTACCTCGGCGTGCGTAGTGCCCTCGGCCTACGCCGCAAAAGCCCGCTCTTCACGGGCACTATTTTTGAAGGTAGGGCAACGGCGGTCTCGCCTCCCTACCTCGGCGTGCCTAGTGCCCTCGGCCTACGCCGCAAAAGCCCGCTCTCTGCGGGCACAGTTTTTGAAGGTAGGGGAACGGCGGTCTCGCCTCCCTTCCTCGGCATGCGTAGTGCCATCGGCGTACGCCGCAAAGCCCGCTCTTCACGGGCACAGTTTTTGAAGGTCGGGGAACGGCGGTCTTCCCTCCCTACCTCGGCGTGTGTAGTGCCCTCGGCCTACGCCGCAAGCGACCGCTCGTCGCTGGCACTATTTTTGAAGGTAGGGGAACGGCGGTCTCGCCTCCCTACCTCGGCTTACGTCGCAATAGCCCGCTCTTCGCGGGCACTATTTTTGAAGGTAGGGGAACGGCGGTCTTGCCTCTATACCTCAGCGTGCGTAGTGCCCTCAGCCTACGCCGCAAGCGCCCGCTCTTCGCGGGCACTATTTTTGAAGGTAGGGGAACGGCGGCTTCGCCTCCCAACCTCGGCGTGCGTAGTGCCCTCGGCCTACGCCGTAAAAGCCCGCTCTGCGCGGGCACTATTTTTGAAGGAAGGGGAACGGCGGTCTCGCCTCCCTACCTCAGTGTGCGCAGTGCCCTCAGCCTACGCCGCAAAACCCCGCTCTCCGTGGGCACAGTTTTTGAAGGTAGGGGAACGGCGGTCTCGCCTCCCTACCTCGGCGTGCGTAGTGCCATCGGCGTACGCCGCAAAAGCCCGCTCTTCGCGGGCACAGTTTTTGAAGGTCGGGGAACGGCGGTCTCGCCTCCCTACCTCGGCGTGCGTAGTGCCCTCGACCTACGCCGCAAGCGCCCGCTCATCGCTGGCACTGTTTTTGAAGGTAGGGGAACGGCGGTCTCGCCTCCCTACCTCGGCTTACGTCGCAATAGCCCGCTCTTCGCGGGCACTATTTTTGAAGGTAGGGGAATGGCGGTCTTGCCTCTATACCTCGGCGTTCGTACTGCCCTCGGCCTACGCCGCAAAGGCCCGCTCGGCGTGGGCACTGTTTTTGAAGGTAGGGGAACGGCGGTCTCGCCTCCCTACCTCGGCGTGCGCAGTGCCCTCAGCCTACGCCGCAAAAGCCCGCTCTCGCGGGCACAGTTTTTGAAGGTAGGGGAACGGCGGTTTCGCCTCCCTACCTCGGCGTGCGCAGTGCCCTCAGCCTACGCCGCAAAAGCCCGCTCTCGGGGGCACAGTTTTTGAAGGTAGGGGAACGGCGGTCTCGCCTCCCTACCTCGGCTTACGTCGCAATAGCCCGCTCTTCGCAGGCACTATTTTTGCAGGTAGGGGAACGGCGGTCTTGCCTCTATACCTCGGCGTGCGTAGTGCCCTCGGCCTACGCCGCAAAAGCCCGCTCTCCGCGGGCACAGTTTTTGAAGGTAGGGGAACGGCGGTCTCACCTCCCTTCCTCGGCGTGCATAGTGCCATCGGCGTACGCCGCAAAAGCCCGCTCTTCACGGGCACAGTTTTTGAAGGTCGGGGAACGGCGGTCTTCCCTCCCTACCTCGGCGTGCGTAGTGCCCTCGGCCTACGCCGCAAAAGCCCGCTCTGCGTGGGCACTATTTTTGAAGGTAGGGGAACGGCGGTCTCGCCTCCCTACCTCGTCTTACGTCGCAATAGCCCGCTCTTCGCGGGCACTATTTTTGAAGGTAGGGGAACGGCGGTCTTGCCTCTATACCTCGGCGTGCGTAGTGCCCTCGGCCTACGCCGCAAGCGCCCGCTCTTCGCGGGCAGTATTTTTGAAGGTAGGGGAACGGCGGCTTTGCCTCTCTACCTCGGCGTGCGTAGTGCCCTCGGCCTACGCCGCAAAAGCCCGCTCTGCGCGGGCACTATTTTTGAAGGTAGGGGAACGGCGGTCTCGCCTCCCTACCTCGGCGTGCGCAGTGCCCTCAGCCTACGCCGCAAAAGCCCGCTCTTCGCGGGCACTATTTTTCGAGGTAGGGGAACGGCGGTCTCGCCTCCCTACCTCGGCGTGCGTAGTTCCATCGGCGTACGCCGCAAAAGCCCGCTCTTCGCGGGCACAGTTTTTGAAGGTCGGGGAACGGCGGTCTCGCCTCCCTACCTTGGCGTGCGTAGTGCCCTCGGCCCACGCCGCAAGCGCCCGCTCATCGCTGGCCCTGTTTTTGAAGGTAGGGGAACGGCGGTCTCGCCTCCCTACCTCGGCTTACGTCGCAATAGCCCACTCTTCGCGGGCACTATTTTTGAAGGTAGGGGAACGGCGGCTTCGCCTCTCTACCTCGGCGTGCGTAGTGCCCTCGGCCTACGCCGCAAAAGCCCGCTCTGCGCGGGCACTATTTTTGAAGGTAGGGGAACGGCGGTCTCACCTCCCTACCTCGGCGTGCGCAGTGCCCTCAGCCTACGCCGCAAAAGCCTGCTCTTCGCGGGCACTATTTTTCGAGGTAGGGGAACGGCGGTCTCGCCTCCCTACCTCAGCGTGCGTAGTTCCCTCGGCCTACGCCGCAACAGCCCGCTCTTCGCGGGCACTGTTTGTGCAGCTAGGGGAACGGCGGTCTCGCCTCCCTACCTCGGCGTGCGAAGTGCCCTCGGCCTACACCGCAAGCGCCCGCTCTCCGCGGGCACTATTTTTGAAGGTAGGGGAACGGCGGCTTCGCCTCTCTACCTCGGCGTGCGTAGTGCCCTCGGCCTACGCCGCAAAAGCCCGCTCTTCACGGGCACTATTTTTGAAGGTAGGGCAACGGCGGTCTCGCCTCCCTACCTCGGCGTGCCTAGTGCCCTCGGCCTACGCCGCAAAAGCCCGCTCTCTGCGGGCACAGTTTTTGAAGGTAGGGGAACGGCGGTCTCGCCTCCCTTCCTCGGCGTGCGTAGTGCCATCGGCGTACGCCGCAAAAGCCCGCTCTTCACGGGCACAGTTTTTGAAGGTCGGGGAACGGCGGTCTTCCCTCCCAACCTCGGCGTGTGTAGTGCCCTCGGCCTACGCCGCAAGCGCCCGCTCGTCGCTGGCACTATTTTTGAAGGTAGGGGAACGGCGGTCTCGCCTCCCTACCTCGGCTTACGTCGCAATAGCCCGCTCTTCGCGGGCACTATTTTTGAAGGTAGCGGAACGGCGGTCTTACCTCTATACCTCGGCGTGCGTAGTGCCCTCGGCCTACGCCGCAAGCGCCCGCTCTTCGCGGGCACTATTTTTGAAGGTAGGGCAACGGCGGTCTCGCCTCCCTACCTCGGCATGCGTTGTGCCCTCGGCCTACGCCGCAACAGCACGCTCTTTGCGGACACTATTTTTGAAGGTAGGGGAACGGCGGTCTGGCCTCCCTACCTCAGTGTGCATAGTGCCCTCGGCCTACGCCGCAAATGCCCGCTCTGCGCGGGCACTGTTTTGGAAGGTAGGGGAACGGCGGTCTGGCCTCCCTACCTTGGCGTGCGTAGTGCCCTCGGCCTACGCCGCAAAAGCCCGCTCTATGCGGGCACTGTTTTTGATGGTAGGGGAACGGCGGGCTCGCCTCCCTACCTCGGCGTGCGTAGTGCCCTCGGCCTGCGCCGCAAAAGCCCGCTCTTCGCGGGCACAATTTTTTAAGGCAGGGCAACGGCGGTCTCGCCTCCCTACCTCGGCGTGCGTAGTGCCCTCGGCCTACGCCGCAAAAGCCTGCTCTCCGCGGGCACAGTTTTTGAAGGTAGGGGAACGGCGTTCTCGCCTCCCTACCTCGACGTGCGTAGTGCCCTCGTTCTACGCCGCAAAAGCCCGCTCTTCGCGGGCACTGTTTTTGAAGGTAGGGCAACGGCGGTCACGCCTCCCTACCTCGGCGTGCGTAGTGCCCCCGGCCTACGCCGCGAGCGCCCGCTCTTCGTGTGCACTGTTTTTGAAGGTAGGGGAACGGCGGCTTCGCCTCCCTACCTCGGCGTGCGTAGTGCCCTCGGCCTGCAACGCAAAAGCCCGCTCTTCGCGGGCACAGTTTTTTAAGGCAGGGCAACGGCGGCCTCGCCTCCCTACCTCGGCGTGCGTAGTGCCCTCGGCCCACGCCGCAAAAGCCCGCTCTCTGCGGGCACAGTTTTTGAAGGTAGGGGAACGGCGTTCTCGCCTCCCTACCTCGGCGTGCGTAGTGCCCTCGTTCTACGCCGCAAAAGCCCGCTCTTCGTGGGCACTGTTTTTGAAGGTAGGGCAACGGCGGTCACGCCTCCCTACCTCGGCGTGCGTAGTGCCCCCGGCCTACGCCGCAAGCGCCCGCTCTTCGCGGGCACTATTTTTGAAGGTAGGGGAACGGCGGCTTCGCCTCCCGACCTCGACGTGCGTAGTGCCCTCGGCCTGCGCCGCAAAAGACCGCTCTGCACGGGCACTATTTTTGAAGGTAGGGCAACGGCGGTCTCGCCTCGCTACCTCGGCGTGCGTTGTGCCCTCAGCCTACGCCGCAAAAGCCCACTCTCCTCGAGGACTATTTTTGAAGGTAGGGGAACGGCGGTCTCGCCTCCCTACCTCGGCGTGCGTAGTGCCCTCGGCCTACGCCGCAAAAGCCTGCTCTTCGCGGGCACTGTTTTTTGAGGTAGGGGAACGGCGGTCTCGCCTCCCTACCTCGGCGTGCGTAGTGCCCTCGGCCTACGCCGCATGCGCCCGCTCGGCTCGGGCACTGTTTTTGAAGGTAGGGGAACGGCGGTCTCTCCTCCCTACCTCGGCGTGCGTAGTGCCCTCGGCCTACGTCACAACAGCCCGCTCCTCGCGGGCACTATTTTTCGATGTAGGGGAACGGCGGTCTCGCCTGCCTACCTCGGCGTGCGTAGTGCCCTCGGCCTACGCCGCAAGCGCCCGCTCTTCGCGGGCACTATTTTTGAAGGTAGGGGAACGGCGGTCTCGCCGTCCTACCTCGGCATGCGTAGTGCCCTTGGCCTACGCCGCAAAAGCCTGCTGTTCGCAGGCACTGTTTTTGAAGGTGGGGGAACAACGGTCTCGCCTCCCTACCTCGGCGTGCGTAGTGCCCTCGACCTGCGCCGCAAAAGCCCACTTTTCGCGGGCACTGTTTTTGAAGGTAGGGGAACGGCGGTCTCGCCTCCCTACCTCGGCGTGCCATCTCCACTACAAGACTTGTCTCCACCACCGCTAGCTGCACCGGTGCTATCTCCACGGGTGCTATTCTCGCCAGAGCAACTTGCACCGCTGCTACCTTTACAGTCAACTACGATTAAGTCGACCTACAGCCGAGGCAACAAGGGCAGCAAGGGTAGCAAGGGCAAAGCAAAGAAGACCAATGATGATATCCTGTACCTACCATTGGCCTACAAATTCGTGCTTGGCCAGTCGTTGCTCGAGCACAAGGTCCTCCAACCCCTAGCATATAGTTGCCTACAATTGCACAAGTGGTATATGGAGTAGTCCAATAAGCCAGTGGGAGAACAGATCTCAAGTGTCACTGTCAAATTCACGCCGGATGATTTACATCACAGTCTTCAAGAGTGTGTCTTCGTGGTCGCCTTTGAGGATTTATTCGATCTTTTCACGCTCAATGCTCTTGACGTCTCACTCATTCGATGCTGGATGCTGTAAGTGTGTACAATCACAGTCTCCATTTATGTCATACCGATAAATGTCATATATAAATTGTTGCTTTCATGTGTATATGTATAGACACATGCTGACTAAAGCTAGAACATCCAAATCATCATCGGTTGGTTTTTGGACCCACACTTGGTCGCCAAGACTAGCATCGACAAGGAGTCATCCATCATCGAGAGATACATTGCAGCAGCACTGCTGAAATGCCGCAATAAGGAATATGTACTTATGCCCTTCAATCAGAACTATCATTGGATTTTAATAGTAATTGTACCAAAATGGAACAAGGTATATTACCTTGATTCCCGAAGTAAGAATAAAATGGACTTCACAGTTGTTAGCCAAGTAATCGATAGGTAAGTACATTTTCTCCATACATACCTATATTGTACTTTTTCTTTCCTTCCGAATGACTAAGATTAACTTTTTCGAATCACGTAGGGCGTTTGCAATGTACATTGCAATGGGAGATGTCTCGAAGCAGGGGGCCAAAGGCCTGACACATGCTCGAGATTTTAAGGTATTCGCTATTACACATTAATTAATCCTATGCAACAGTTAGTAGTAATGCTTCTTGAATTAACACATTGCATTTTTTGCAGTGCCACCAGCAGTCGCCCGGGCAACACATGTGGATTCTACGTTTGCCACCATATGGAACTACTCCTCGATTCCTCGAGGATCACCAATTCCAAGGTTTGTCAATCTTCCCATAATTACTTCATACTTATCACGTTATATATATACGCACATTGAAATATATATACTTATCACTTTATAGTACTCTTACGAGTACATCTTACGACCATGACTCCTTAACCACAGCACTTCGACCACGACGCCTCGACCACTACTACGAGTACTCAAACACGCGAATACTCAATACACGACTATACGATACTTGAACACACGAATACTTGACACACGAGCACGACTACTTGACACATGACTACACAGCCTCGGCGCTCCCATGGCAAGTGAAATAGCCACACACCGACCACCAAAGAATTTACGCTTCGAAGAGATCCATAAATACAAAATAACCACATAACAGGCTAGACCTGCAAAAAAGAATCACTAGAGGGCTAGAACAGTAAAAACATCCTTGTGGAGCGAGTGTCACATGTCCCTATTGATTATTCTTTTTATATGTACCAATCACCTACTCGTACGTTGCAACGAAGTTTATTGGATATATAGATAATCATGCTATAGAAGAGAGCTACTTTGATCAGTTGAAAAGTGGAAAGTGATGAGAAGTTGAGAATGAGGCAGTTGGAGGAGAAGGGGTGTACAACCACCAACTCATTCTTTTATAATAATAATGACAATGCGGACAGTTGCGCATGAATGATGCTTACAAGACTGTTGGCTATTGTAATCGCTTACATTTTTGTTTCTATTTAGAAAAACCAAAAGTAATATGAACATTCGATTTTTGAAGTGGTTTTTTTACTTCTCTCGTGATCGTCTTTCTTCGAAAATAAGATAGGAGGACACGGCTATATCACACATGAGAGACCATGTGGAGGTATCCCCATGTTTGTGATGAGTAATTGACGGTAGTTTTAGTGAGTTTGAGTTTTTTTGGTATTATAGAGTTGAGTACTTTTTACTTATGCTATTGTTGATATGTTGTTTCGTGCGGTGCTATGTGACGGTTTGCTTGTCTGTGTGACTGCAGAACTTCGGAGCTAGGTCATGGTGAGGTGAGGAGGACCGGGACTAGGCACAAGAGGTGTTGAGGTCCAGACGGTCGGCGATGCCGAAGATGATCGAGGCTGGTGAGGTGGTTGCGAGTCGGGAGACGAGGAATCGGAGCTGGAGCTATCGATGATGGACACGATGGGCAACGATGAGAGAACCGGGACTAGACTCAGGGAGGAATCGGAGGTCCAGACGGTTGGGTGTCGGTTGCGGTCGTGTGCGACAGAACAGACCAGGACTAGACTCAGGTGGAGTCGAAGGTCTCGGTCGGTGTCGAGTGGACACGACGGGTAGCGGCGAGTGGACCGGGACTAGGCTCAGGGAGGAGTCGGAGGTCCAGACGGTCAGGATGCCAGGTGCGGTCGCGTGCAGTGGAACGGACCTGGACTAGACTCAGGGAGGAGTCGAGGTCCAGACGGATAGGATACCGGATGCGGGAAGCTTCCAGAAAGGCGCTTGAGGGGAAAATTGGAGATTTGACTCAAGCATGAGAGAAATGGCTGGTTTTCCCTCCATTTCTAGTTGTGTTGACTTTCTTGCCTCATGTGTGTGAGAGGTGGAAAGTGGGGAGTGTATGACACTTCTTGATTTGCCATTTGGGAGAGTCCTGTGCCTTCTATGGAGAGGTGGAGGCAGAGCTCAGGGGGTAAGAAAGGAAGTGTAGCATTCTATAAAGATGGCTCAAGAGTGAGTAGTGAGGGAGTATGCTCCTGTGTGTGTGTGTGCATCTCACAGAGTGAAGCATGTAGTGAGATGGGTGAAATCATTTGTAATCATTCCTCTGTAAGCAAGCATTCATGGGGATGAATCAATTTAAAGAATTTCACTCTTGCTCATTCTATGACGGATTTTGTTTTTCAAGCTTACTCTCAGTTCTTCTCTGTTGGAAATAAATTTGAGTTGAATCTTTGCTAGACAGCTGTTTCTTGGTTGCTCTGTGATGGGAATATAATCATGGCCATATGACCAATCCATTCCCTAGAGCAAATGGAAGATTCAATGTCACCTGTGATTTCTGAATCCTTCGCTCAATTTCCTCTGTTTCATAGAATCTAGGGTTTCATGTCAGGGGAACCTTGGTTCTTTTGATTTTCCTTAAGGAGATGGCTCAAGATTTGTGTGCTCTTGCCTTGAGATCATTACCTTGTGTATTTCAAAGTTCCTTGAGCAAAGGATTAGAGAATAATGAGTAATTTGAAAAACTAGCTTCATTCTTTGTTCATTTTGAGATTTCTCCTCAAAAGGTGATTTCTTGCTCTGTTGGTTGAATACCTTGGTTCCCTAGGTGCTCTGGCTATTTAGATTAGAGTCCGCTTCTTTTGGTCTAAGAGGAATAGCCAAAGTTCTTCAATTGTTCTGCTGTGTGAAGTTTTCAGCGTTTGCTGTCTGAAATTCAGCCTTTACTGCGCTCTGATCCGAAGCCCGGTCAGATCGGTTTCATACCGGTGGCCTGACCAGAGGTGCCGAGGCGGTCTAACCGGCTTGGGAGGGGCGGTCTGACCGGCCTACATGTGGCGGTCTGACCGGCCTACATGCGGCGGTCTGACCGGCCTACATGCGGTGGTCTGACCGGCCCCTCCTTTTGTGGCTGCCAGCAGTTGTGCATTCTATTATTTACCTTGCTTGCTGTTCTTTTCTTCAAGTCTCCAGAGAACAAGAGTCTTTCTCATCATAGCTCTTATAGCAATTGGTGAGAAGATAATCTTTGAGTGGTTACTATGGGGGCATATTTTTAAAGAGGCACCATTCACCCCCCTCTGTTTCCATAACCGATCCTACAATTGGTATCAGAGCCGGTTAGCTCTTCTTGATAGATCTCTAACCGGTCTGTGAGCCATGGCAATGGATAAGTATTCCACGAAGCCCCCGATCATTGATGGGATCGACTATCCCTTTTGGAAGAGTCGGATGGAGACCTATATTCAGGCTCAGGGCTATGCGATCTGGCGCAAGGTCAAAACACGCTTTGTTGTTCCTACCGATGAGAACATCAATGTGGCGAACATGCCCGATGTTGAGGCGAATGCTAAGTCAAGGAACATCATCATCCAAGGTTTGAGCTGAAACGAGTTTGATCGCATTTCTCATCTTACGTCGGCCTTCGATATTTGGGTGACCCTCGATGCTTACCATGCGGGTACCACTCAAATAAGGATGGTTTGACAGGATAAGTTCAAGCGAGATTACAACAAGTTTGAAATGCTCGCTGGCGAGTCCCTTGATGAGTGCTTTGCGAGGTTCCACAAGATTTTGAGCAATCTCCAAGCGATCGGTCTCACATACCCCGACTCGGACAACGCTCGTCAAATGCTTTCGGCTTTGGATCTGCGTGTTTAGGAGATGAAGGTGACCACCATCAAGGACACCACGGATCTTTTGACTTTGACTCTTGATGCGTTGTACTCACGGCTCAAGACTCACGAGATTGACATTGTCTCTCGCAAGTCAAAGTCCCAGTCGATAGCTTTGTTCACTAATTCCAGTTCGACTTCTGAGTTTCCTTCTGATGGAGTTTCTGGTTTTTCTCTTGCTGCTGTTTGTGAGATGAGTGATGACCTACTAGAACAGCTTCTAGAAAACCAGCTAGCCCACTTAGCTAGAAAATTCTCCCATGCATATAAGAGGGCTAGGGAGAGAAAGAGAGGTGGTCGTGTGATTTACTTTGAGTGTGGTGGCCCCAACCACATTCGAGCAAACTACCCCAAGCTTGAGGGCAAGAACGACTACGGCGGTTCGAGCAAGAACGTCTACACCGACAAGAATCGCAACAAGAAGCCTCCAAGCAAAGAGAAGAAGTTTCGCAACCTTGGCAAAGCCAAGAAGCTTTTCCATCGCGTCCTCACCGCCTTCGACGACCTCGACCTCAGCGAGGTGGAGGGGTGGAGCGACGACGATGGGAAGGAGGACCAAGATCCCAAGATGGCGATGACTTCTCCGGCATGTGCTTCATGGCCCTTGAGGGCGACATCAGCGATAGCGACCTCTATTCTAACTCCCATGAGGTATATCCCTCCTACGACCAGCTCAATGAAGCTTTTCTTAAGCTAGGTTAATTTGATGCTAGATCTAGAGCTAGGTGTCTGAGTTGGAGAAGGAAGTAGAGAGATTATCACGGGAGCTTACTTCACATATATCTGCTCCCTCCTGTGACGACTGTGATATATGCTCTGCTTTGCTTGGTGACATGGAGAAATTAAGGACCTCTCATGATAGTCTGTCTTCTGAGCTTGACATACTTAAGGTGGAGAATGTTAATCTTTTAGCTGAACTAGAGCTGAGTAGGACTGTTGCTCTTTCATCTACTGTTGTTGAGACTACATCTTACACCTCATGTGAGGATAAGAACAATGCATTTAGAGGTCTTAATACCATGCTTCTCGATCTGCCCGAGACTTGTGAAAGTTGTAATAATTTGAAGATGAACCTAAAAAGGGCATATCATAAAATTTCTGAATTACAAGCTTTTCTATTAGAGCCCATTGCTTCATGTATGAACTGTCCCAAGTTGACTGCTGAGCTTGAACCTGTTTCCAAATAGTTTCAAGAGATGATTGATAACAGTAACAAATTGGCTCAATATGCTTCTAAGGACCTTGTTAGCTCACCATGCAATAATTGTGAAAAACTAAAATCTGACTTGATTGCATTAGATGAAAAATGTGTGAAGCTAACTAAGGACCTTCTAGAAAAGCCACCATCTGCTTGTAATGTGTGTGTTGTTGAGGGGAAGAAGCATGAGGGTTTGGTAGAGACGCTTAGCGACGTGAACCAAATGGCTAGCAGTAGGACTGTCCCTTCTGAGGCGGCTATGCGTGCACATGCCTTCCATTCTTCTGGTGTTGGTTCTTCTTCTACTCCCTTACCTTCTGTTGTCTCTTCTTCCCCCTGCTCTTCTTGCACCTCTCTCTTTCGGGAGTGTCAGTATCTTATGAAAACTCTTGAGAGATTTGTTGGAGACAAGAAGAAGCTAAATCTTATTCTAGACCAATCAAAGATTTGTAAATTCAATCAAGGTCTAGGATATGATTTTTCTGAGGATGTTAGGAAGCATCCACCTGCTGTTCTCATACCCATAGCAGCAGGTGTGATTGAGGTCGAGCCTAGAACTAAGAAAGTTCAATTCAAATCAGCGGGCTTTGTCCAAGGGATTTCTGACAGTAAGGTGGTTCCACCTGTTGCTTCGACTTCTCAGAAGGCGAAGCCTCATCATGCTATTTCTACGTCTCAAAAGGTGAAGTATCATTGTACCTTCTGTTAGAAGGATGGACACTTGGTCGAGAGATGCTTCAGGCGCGCCAAGATCGCGCATAGAGACCATGTTGACGCTCTTAGGCATATTCAGGGTCAGTCCCAGACCTTGAGTGCACCTAAGACCAACACGAGGTCGAGAGTTGCTTCACTTGATGGGTTTGGGCAGCATCGAGGACTTGGATTTTCTGAGTTTTCTGGCTTTCGTCCTTGATATGCCCCTAGTTGTGACTTCCGACGTTCTAAGGGTAGATTTCATTTCCCCCGTCGAGATGGCTACCCGCGGCATGATCAGCGTGTTGTTGGTGCTCCGACTCGCTCTCCCATAGCAGTCGGACCTAGCAACAGCTTCAGGTCTGCACATAGACCTTCTGCTTCTTAGAGCGACAAAGAGTGTAGGGTAGCTAGAGGTCAGCCATGTGTGGCTACTTCTTCTGCTCGACGTGTGACTCAGTATTGGGTTCCAAAATCTTTATTGATTTATCCCAGTACTGAGCCTTCACTCTCTATTTGACTCAGGTTCGCCGGGTTGGGAAGGGAGAGGTTTGGCTCGTGGATTCTGGTTGTTCTCGTTGTTGTGGCTACAAACCAAACAGAGAGAGAGATGGTAGTGGAGAGTGATGAAGATGAATGTAATGGCCTGGGTCCTCCCCATGGCTTGTACTCATATATATATACACATGAGGAGTGCTTTTACAGTTATACCCTTACATCTGGTTATCCCCTCTGGGGGCAGTTATGTCATTACACATGACCTATTCTGGGCCTTATAATCTCCTACCAGGCCTGCTGGGTTTAGGTGGGGGCCATCCCTACGACAGGAGCCTCTCATGGTAAAGGGCTTCACAAGGCCGAAGCCATGTTGCCGAGTCCTTTGGCCCCCTCCGTCCCCGCGGCCTGTGAACTTTTCCAAACTTCCGGGGCTGCGCTGTAGCCGAAGCAGACGTGAGCGCTGCTGCGACGCTTGGACTTCCAGCTGTCCACGTGGTGCAGCGTGCTTGGCGCGGTGCGGGCGTTGAGGCGTCGTGACCATTAATATGGCGGCGGACTTCCGGCAGTTGGACTTCTCCCGATTGGCCTTCCGCCGGTTGGCTCCCCTGCTGATTGGGGTATATATATGGCGCTGGTGCGGCGTTGCTCCTGCGTATATTGTGATAGAAGCTGTTCCCCTGAAATGGGCCCCTGCCGTGCATCAACATTCCTGGGTGACGCTGAGCGGCTTGGGGAATGTTGATGCACAGAAGGAGGTCCATTTTTCCTGGGAGCTTGATCAGCGCCGGTTATCGACAGCCAGCCGCGCTTCCTGCCCCCGCACCGCGCTTCCGTAGGCCACAGCGAGGTCTGCCCTGTTTTTCTTAATAAGCCTACCTACAGTCGGTGTTCCTGATGGAGCCCGCCGGCATTACCTTGTATGTTGATGCACTGTAGGTGGTCTGTTAAGGAAAACGAGGTAGATTTTGCAGGACAAGACCACCGCCTTTGCTGCGCCCCACCGAAGTGGACGCGCGTGCTCCGTCCCCTACCCTTCGAACGGGTGGCAGTGAAGCTGGCGCCTAATCGAAGTAGACGCGCGCGCTCCGTCGCCTACCCATCGAACGGGTGGCAGCGAAGCTGGCGCCTAGTCGAAGTAGACGCGCGCGCTCCGTCCCCTACCCCTCGAACGGGGTGGCAGCGAAGCTGGCGCCTAGTCGAAGTAGACGCGCGCGCTCCGTCCCCTACCCCTCGAACGGGTGGCAGCGAAGCTGGCGCCTAGTCGAAGTAGACACGCGCGCTCCGTCCCCGACCCCTCGAATGGGTGGCAGTGAAGCTGGCGCCTAGTCGACGTAGACGCGCGCGATCCGTCCCCCACCCCTCGAATGGGTGGCAGCCAAGCTGGCGCCTAGTCGAAGTAGACGCGCGCGCTCCGTCCCCTACCCCTCGAACGGGTGGCAGCGAAGCTGACGCCTTGTCGAAGTAGACGCGCGCGCTCCGTCCCCTACCCATCGAACGGGTGGCAGCGAAGCTGGCGCCTAGTCGAAGTAGACGCGCGCGCTCCGTCCCCGACCCCTCGAACGGGTGGCAGCGAAGCTGGAGCCTAGTCGACGTAGACGCGCGCGATCCGTCCCCCACCCCTCGAACGGGTGGCAGCGAAGCTGGCGCCTAGTCGAGGTAGACGCGCGCGCTCCGTCCCCTACCCCTCGAACGGGTGGCAGCGAAGCTGGCGCCTAGTCGACGTAGACGCGCGCGCTCCGTCCCCTACCCCTCGAACGGGTGGCAGCGAAGCTGGCGCCTAGTCGACGTAGACGCACGCGCTCCGTCCCCCACCCCTCGAACGGGTGGCAGCGAAGCTGGCGCCTAGTCGAGGTAGACACGCGCGCTCCGTCCCCTACCCATCGAACGGGTGGCCGCGAAGCTGGCGCCTAGTCGAGGTAGACGCGCGCGCTCCGTCCCCTACCCCTCGAACGGGTGGCAGCGAAGCTGGCGCCTTCGCCCCGCGAACACCGCCGCGTGGGCGGTGACTTGGGGTCTTGTGATGCGGTCTTGCGCTGTAAAGGTTCCTGGAATCACGCCGGCCCCTGGTCTGCCAGGGTTAGGTTCCCGTACCGTGCGACCCGACGCGCCCGGGGCACACGGCGGCCTATGACTGGTGGGCGGCGGGATGTGGACGGTTGCGTGTTTGTGGCCGCTCGCCTCTTCCCTAGGCAAGGGGGACACGGGGCGGGAAGTGGATGGCGCGGTGCCGGAGCTGTTGTGATCCCCTGGCCCACTGGTGCGCCTATAACAGCGGCTAGGTAACGCCGTGTTGTGACGGTCCTTGGCGCCTGTGGTCGTGACCTTCCAGCGTTGGGTGGGGCGTTGCGCCTTGTACACGGACCTTCGCGACCCTTCGCTTTCAATTACGGGGAATCGTGCGGGGCGGGCCTTTACACCGCTGCGGTTGCATCCGGCACGCGGATCGTTGCGACGCTTCGGTAGCGGGGGTATGGGTGAGGTGGCTTGATATAGCCCCCCCGTAACAGCGTCCCCGCACCTTTACGCCCTCTTTCCTGTCTGCTCCGCCTTCTACACCTTCGCGCTATCTTCACCGCTTCAGTCTCTTCGTGGGAAGCGATGGCCTCCAATAGCAAGCGCGGCCAGGCGGTTGGTGGCCCTGACATTCGCCGGCGGTCCTCGCCGTTGAAAGTGAAATACGTGCTCCACGAGCGCGACCCGGCGGCGGCGGACCAGGAGCGGCTGGTGGCGGAGGAGGAAGGCACGTTCTCCGGCGAGCTAGGCCCCTCGCTCGTGACCGAGAAGACGATCCAAGGGCTCTTGCGCGCGGGGAAGTTGTCCTGGCGCCAGGACGTACGATTGCCCGCCGCCGACGAGACGGAACCGCATCCCGAGAGGTCGGAGGCGGTCGTATTCGTTGCCTTTTTCGACGCGGGGCTCCGGATCCCAGCGGCGGCTGTGGTGGGCGACGTGCTGCGGACCTTCGGGCTGGAGCTGGCACAACTGACTCCGAACGCCGTGGCCCGGCTCGCGGTGTACAGCTGGGCCTTGCTCTCGGGGGCATGTTGGCCCAGCGCGTCGCTGTTCGCCTATCTTCACGAGGCACGATGCCAGCCCAAGGGCCGGAAGGACGGGACACTGTTGAGCTTCGGTAGCGTCACTTTTATTCTTCGCCCGTCGTGCAAGAAGCTCGTCCCTGCGAACTCAACTCGCGGGAAGTGGGAGTCTTACTGGATGAAGCGGTGGTTCTACCACCGTGTGGAGAGCGGGAGCGGCCTTGAGTGCACGGGCCGACCGATCGCGTTCAAGCCCTCGCCCGGCCGAACGCTCGATGATGAGGACAAGCGGAGGGTCATGCGGCTCGTCGGTGTGGCCGCCCGCCTCAACATGCGCGACCTCGCCGAGGAGTTCGTGATGTACGGCGTGGCACCGCTTGCCTACGACTGGCGTCTTGCCGCCGAGAGGCGTCGAGACGGCAATGTTTCGCCATGGGTCTGCTCGCTGCCGGCGCCGCCCGGTCTTCGTAAGCCTCGATCGCGTCCCTCCTTTGTTCATGCGAAATGCGCTACATGCTGATGCTATTCTCCTTTGCTTCAGGGATTTCCTTGGAGGAGGCGGAGCAAGCCGTGCGCGTATTCCTGGGGCCGTACACTGCCAGGGAGCACGAGCAGCGCGCTTCTGCTATCGCCGAGGCGGGACTGGGCGAATAAACCGCGTGTGCGAGGTCCTGGGCCTTGCCGTGCCGAACCGTGTCGCTCCAGACGATAGTGCAGCGAAGAAGAAGAAGACCCCGTCTCGAAAGAGGGGCCGCAGTGGGGCGCCTGCCGCGCCTGCTGCTAGTGTTTCCGAGGGCGCGGCGGACGCGGAGTCGGACTCGGCGAGGTATGCCGATTCGGGCTTGGGTGGCGCAGGCGTCGAAGGTGAGGTATCTTAGGCGAGCGTCCCGGACGGCGGGTTTGCCGCGGGCAGCCGGAGGGGGGAAGTCTCACCGCCCGCCGAAGTCACCGAGGCGGACCCCGTGCGGATCGACGATGCCGAGGTGGAGCCCTCGACCGCGACCGCTGTGGTGCCGGAGGCGCCCTCCGCGGGGGCGCACGTAGCCGTGCTGTCTTTACCAACAGCAGCGGAAACCGAGGTGCCCCCTACGACTACTGCCATCGTGGAACCTTCGCCCCCGGGCGCGGCAGTCGCGGGGTCTTCCCCAACCACGGCTACGGGGGCGGTGTCGCTGCTGGCTGCCCCGGCCAAACGGCCGTGTGTGCGGCCGGAGCTCCACCGGACACCGCGGGGATACGTCGTGGCCACGGGCATCAGAAGCTTGTGGGACTCCAGCGCAAGCACCGGGGGCCCTGCGGCCTATGCGCCTTCTGCCCCTCTGGCCACACCGCCCGCCGCGCAGGGACAGCCGTCGTCCTCCCCGAACGCGGAGGCTTCTGCCCGCGGCGGGACCATTCCTTCTGCTACCGAAGGTAGGGTGGCCAGCTTAATCTGGTGTATGACTTTATGCCTTGCGGTGCTCACCTGCATCCCTGTTTGCAGCGTTGCTCATTCCGAAGGGGGAGCATTTGGCAGAACACGGGACCTTCGCGTGCACAAGCCCCGCAGACTTCGTGCCGCCCCCGGAGACGCTGAGGGCGTGGCGCGGGATTGTGAATGACGCGGCCACCAGCGTCGACCCACAAGTGCTGCAGACCTACGGGGCGGGGCGCCTCGAGGACGCCTTTGAGGTGTCTGGGGTGAGGGTAAGTACTCATGCGACCACGCCTGGGCTTAGCTGAGCTTGCTAAGTCTTTTCCCTTCTACAGACACTTGTGCTGGGGCAGGCCCTGCAAACGGCCTACGCTTGTAGCCGAAAGGCGCTCGAGGATAGGCTGCGGGCCGCCGAGGAGGAGCTGCGCGAAGCCTCTGGCGCCCGCACTGCCCAGGACGCCCGCATCCGCCAGCTGGAAGCGGAATGCACCGAAGCTAGGGCGCACGCCGAGGGACTTGTTGCATCGGCGCGGGAGTCAGCCGCGGCAGCTGCTGAACAGAGGTTTGCGGCGGAGCGGGACGGGCTCCTGGAGCAGGTCGCCTCGCTAGAGAAGGAAAAAGGCGAGCTTGCCCTGACTCTAACGGAGCGTAACCAGACACTTGGCGACGCCTCGGTGGTTGCATGGGACGCCATGCAAGCGCTGGAGAGCCATCTTCAAGGGCTGGTAGATGAGGTGCCTGGCCGCGCCTTCGGCCCAGAGGAGTTGTCTCGGACGCTCCACTGGGTCGGGGATGCTGCCAACGTCGTGCGCGACGTGGCGACGTCCTTCGGCACCCACTGCGCGTACACGTCGGCATGCTTGGTGTGCACGCTCCTGCAGCACCGCGGTTGTACGCACGTCGCCGCGCTGGATGACCCCCAGCTGGAGATGCCTGGCGGGGCCGGAGTAATGTCCGGCGCCGTCCGCTCCGCTCGCCTTGCCCTCGGGCCCTTCTTCGACTGAATCTGGGCTTACGTCGGGCCGGATGCTGCACGGATTGAGCTCCGGAAGTCGCTCTACGGGACGGGGAGCCTCGGCCAATTTCTGGACGGGGTCCCTCGACGCGACGATGGCAGCGCTGGGCCCTCCAAAGGCGCCGGGAACCCGCAGGTCTGACGCCGTGGTGGCTAGGTGTAGGTGTGCGTTGTACTGTTCCTTGTCTTTACGAATAAAGTACACACTTGCTGCATGCATTCTGACTTTCGCCTATATCCCGGGCAGCTTCCTTGCTGGGGCCGGCTTCGTGCGGCCGACCTTTCAACCCGGTGACGCCTTTGACGCTGGCGAAGGGCCGAAGAGTCGCTGGACTTTTGGGCGAGCCGGCCTTCTTCGAGCGAGGCCCCATCTTTAGCGCGTGTTAAGGACGAACCCGCGGGGTAGTGGCTTAGAGCGGCAGGGATGTTGCCGGACCTTTGTACTTGTAATTTTTCTGGTATGCAGACTTCCTGGCATTTTAGGATATGCGCTGCGTGTTGATGCCACCATTGGCGAAATAGCTGCGCCAGGATCCTTAGAACGGACAGCCCGTAGACTGACGTATGCGGAGGCGGACCTCCACGCTTTGCCTTGCTTTATAGTCCGGAGACTCGCGCGTGCGGAGGCGGACCTCGACGCTACGTCTTATTTAGAGTCCATGGACTAGTGCGTGCGGAGGCGGACCTCGACGCTAGGACTTCCTTTATAGTCCGGAGACTCGCGCGTGCGGAGGCGGACCTCGACGATACGTCTTATTTAGAGTCCGTGGACTAGTGCGTGCGGAGGCGGACCTCGACGCTACGACTTCCTTTATAGTCCGGAGACTCGCGCGTGCGGAGGCGAACCTCGACGCTACGTCTTATTTAAAGTCCGTAGACTGATGCGTGCGGAGGCGGACCTCGACGCTACGACTTCCTTTATAGTCCGGAGACTCGCGCGTGCGGAGGCGAACCTCGACGCTACGTCTTATTTAAAGTTCGTAGACTGGTGCGTGCAGAGGCGGACCTCGACGCTACGTCCTATTTAAAGTCCGTAGACTGGTGCGTGCGGAGGCGAACCTCGACGCTACGTCTTATTTAAAGTCCGTAGACTAGTGCGTGCGGAGGCGGACCTCGACGCTACGTCTTATTTAAAGTCCGTAGACTGGTGCGTGCGGAGGCGAACCTCGACGCTACGTCTTATTTAAAGTCCGTAGACTGGTGCGTGCGGAGGCGGACCTCGACGCTACGTCTTATTTAAAGTCCGTAGAGTGGTGCGCGCGAGGGCGTCCCCCCGGTGCGTCTTTTGTTTATACTCAGGCCCGTCACCTTTGGCTACGGCGAGTGCACACGCGAACATGCGACTTCGATTTATACTCTGTCCCGTACCCCTGGCTACGGCGAGTGCACACGCGAACGTGCGTCTTTGTTTATACTCAGGCCCGTCACCTTTTGGCTACGGCGAGTGCACACGCGAACATGTGACTTCGATTTATACTCAGGCCCGTACCCCTGGCTACGGCGAGTGCACACGCGAACGTGCGTCTTTGTTTATACTCAGGCTCGTCACCTTTTGGCTACGGTGAGTGCACACGCGAACGTGCGACTTCGATTTATACTCAGGCCCGTACCCCTGGCTACGGCGAGTGCACACGCGAACGTGCGTCTTTGTTTATACTCAGGCCCGTCACCTTTTGGCTACGGCGAGGGCACACGCAAACGTGCGTCTTTGTTTTATACTGCGGGAACGCGCGCGTTGCCTAAGCCTGCGCGCGCCTTCACCGCGTACTTGCGCGTGATAAAGAAAGATTAGCGACAAACGGCGATCTTCATTACATCCCCGTTTGCGCGGGTGAGCAACTACAAAGGGTGGATATACTAACCGTTTGCCCTTGGTGCGGCCGAAGCCTCTAGTCGCTAGACATCTGCAGGGCCCGCCAAGGCGCCTGTGAATGGCCCCGCGGACCTCCGCGCGGTGACGCCAGCTCTAGGAGTGCCGTTGGGCTTCGCGACGCGGGCACCTGGTACCTGGTTCGATGCGCCGGGCCATATCCTGGTCGCCTCGGACGGTGATGATGGTCCGGGGACCCGGGATCTTCATGCATAGATAGCCGTGATGCGGTACCACACCGAAGGAGTTGAGGATTGGGCGCCCTAATATGGCATTGTAGGGGTACGGAAGGTCGACCACGTCGAAGGTGGCATCTGCGGCCCGCACATTGTCATCTCGGCCGAAGGAGACTTGAAGACCTATTTGGCCCAGCGCCCGCAGGGGCTGTCTCCCGAAGCCCTGCAGTGGGATTCGCGAGGGCCCTAGGCGGCTTCGAGGGATCCCCATTTGGTCGAAGGCCGCCGCAAACAATACATTCGCGGAGCTACCGCCATCCACCAAGGCACGCCCCACGTCGCATCCCGCGATAGTGACCCAGATGACCAGGGGGTCCTGATGAGGGAAGTCCACACCCTGGGCGTCGTTCGGTGTGAATGTAACTTCGTGCTGTGCCCAATCCGGCGGTGCTTGCGCTGGGTATGCCGCCACGTGATGTAGTCTTTGCGCATAGGCCTTCTACTGTCGTGCCGAGGCGAATTCCAGCGCAGAGCCTCCGGATATGACGTTAATGACCCGGCGGTAGGTTGCGTCCGGGGCCTGCAGCGACAGGAGGCCCTCCCGAGGCTGCTGGACGTGAGCTTGGATCCGTAAGGTGCCTTCCTGGGGTTGCATCCCTTGCGCCTGTACCGGCACGGGGGCCTCGTATGGGAATTGGACGTGGGCCACCGCAGGCGGGCGCGCCTCCGGGTTCCTGTCCCTAGCGACGCTGTCGCAGAACGCCGTGATGGAGGTGCAGGCGCGGGTATCATGATTGCCGCGGCCATGGACTACGCACCACAGTCCCTGATGCTGGTCGTCGTAATCTCCACGACCCTTATCGTCGCGGCCCCTGCCACGGCCGCGCCCCCGGCCACGGCACCCCCGACCGCCTCGGCCCGCGGGAGCACCTTCGTCGGACCCGCCTTCGATGTCGAGGACGTACCAGTTTCTCCTCGACCTCTGCTGGCCGCGCTTGGGCTGATCGGACGACTCCTTATGCGAGGCGTCCCTGCGGTCGGGCGCGTCCCTGAACGACTCCTGCTTACGTTTTCCCTTCGAAGAACCACCCTTCGGCGGATCTTCGGCTTTTGCCGAGGCTCCGGCCTGGTTGGTGTCGGAGTCGTCACCTTGTCTTCGCCGCGCGTCTTCCTCCGCCTTGGCATATTCTTCCATTTTGTCGAAGAGCTTCGCCGCCGTCTTGATTGGCTTTCGCGCGTTATACTCGGCCATCGGGCCCGGGCGAAGGCCCTGTATAGCTGCATTAACGATGGTGGTTTCGTTAACGTCTTTCACTTGGCATCGAATCTTGGCGAAGCGTTTGAAGTAGTCCCGGAGCTTCTCCGAGGGTTTTTGCTTCACAGCAAAGAGTTGATCCGCGTCGACTCGGTCGACGTAGTTTCCTTCGAAGTTGTTGTGAAGGCGGACGTGAAGCTGCTCCCACGCGTAGATGGAGCCCGGCTCTATGATAAAGAACCAAGAGAGCGCCACTCCTTGCAGCGCGAGGGGGAGTCCCTTCGCCTTCGTGGTGTCGTCTCTGCCCGCGGCTTCGATCGCGGTTTCGTACACGCGCACGAACTCACGGGGGTCCATGTCGCCTTTGTACGAGTCGACGGCGCTAGGGAACTTGAAGTTTTCGGGCCATGCCGCCTGCTGCAGCCCCGCCGAAAGCGGGGACTCTGGATCTACGCGCCGCAGCGGCACGCGGCTAGACGTGGGGGCTTCGCGACTGTCCGCCCTCTCCGGCGTGGGCTCGGTCGCGATTGCCGGCGCGGCCTGCTGGCTTCGAGCCTCTTGCATATCTCGGACGGCTCCGCGAAGGTCCCCTAGCTCCCGCTGGAACGCGTTGAGGGCCGCCAGTAGGGCGCTTTCCACCCCCTGCGCGGGCGGGGTCGCCGGTGCTCCCAACGGGCGGATCGGCGCGGGGACGACCGCATCGCGAGGTCCCGAGCTGCCGGTCGCTCCGTCGTGGCTACCTCGAACCGCCCGGTCCGCGCCGCCGGCGAGGGTTGCAGTGGGGGCGGCGAGGTCGGCTGTCGTTGCGTCGGCGGGGTCGGTTGTCGCCGCACCCGCGTCGACGTCTTCGACCGTGGGGTCCGTCCCCGCAGCGCCGATGACGGGGCGGGTCGTCGCGGCGCCGGTGACGGGGTTGGTCGTCGCGGTGCCGGTGGCGGGGTTGGTCGTCGCGGTGCCGGTGGCGGGGTTGGTCGTCGCGGTGCCGGTGACGGGGTTGGTCGTCGCGGTGCCGGTGGCGGGGTTGGTCGTCGCGGTGCCGGTGACGAGGTTGGTCGTCACCGCGCGAACGTTGACGTCTTCGGCCATCGCGCCTGCGTCGCCACTTGCGCCCGCCGCTGCCGATGCCGAAGCCCTGGTACTCATACGACGCTCCGGCCCGGCCGCCTTCTTTCCCTTCGTCGCCGCTGAAGAAGCTTTTTTCGGTGCCATCCTTCTTCTTCGGTCTTCAGGCTTGTCCTTGTCCTCCCCACGGACGGCACCAACTGTTGTGGCTACAGACCAAACAGAGAGAGAGATGGTAGTGGAGAGTGATGAAGATGAATGTAATGGCCTGGGTCCTCCCCATGGCTTGTACTCATGTATATATACACATGAGGAGTGCTTTTTACAGTTATACCCTTACATCTGGTTATCCCATCTGGGGGCAGTTATGTCATTACACATGGCCTATTCTGGGCCTTATAATCTCCTACCAGGCCTACTGGGTTTAGGTGGGGGCCATCCCTACGACACTCGTCATATGATCGGAGACTCTCGTTGGTTCTCTTCCCTAGCCCGTGCTCCAGGTGATGAGAGCATCACCTTTGGAGATGCTTCGTCTGGGTGTGTCATCGCTAAAGGTACTGTGCGCGTTAATGATTCATTTATTTTAAAAGATGTTGCCTTAGTGAGTAAGTTGTAGTATAATTTGCTTTCGGTTTCTCAGCTTGCCGATGACGGTTTCGAGGTGAGCTTCAAGAAAAACGCTTGCAAAATTCTTGATTCTTCGGGTAGTCTGGTTTACGGGGTTTCTGGATATGGGAGGATCTTTCGTGCTGATTTTGTTGAGTCTTCTGGTGATCCTCTCAGGTGTTTAGTTGCTTCTGAGTCCCGTGACCTTACTTTCTGGCATAGGAGACTTGGTCATATTAGATTTGACCATTTGACTCGAGTTAGCGGCCATGACCTCATTTGTGGTCTGCTGAAACTCAAGATGGTCAAAGATCTAGTTTGTGCTCCATGCCGGCACGGCAAGATGGTTGCCGCTTCTCACCCTCCGGTCACAGTTACTATGACCGATGCACCAGGACAGCTGCTCCACATGGACACAGTCGGACCAGCTCGAGTGCAGTCAGCAGGAGGGAAGTGGTACGTTCTTGTTGTGGTCGTTGACTTCTCGAGGTATTCTTGGGTGTTTTTCTTAGCCTCGAAGGATGAGACATTTACGCATGTTCGGGTTTTGTTTAGTAGGCTTTCTGTTGAGCTCTCGGGTGCCTTACGAGTGATCCACAGTGACAATGGCACGGAGTTCAAGAATTCCTACTTCGAGAGGTTTTGCGGTGAGATAGGTGTAGAGCACCAGTTCTCTTCTCCATACATCCCTTAGCAAAATGGCGTTGTGGAGAGGAAGAACCGTACCTTGGTCGAGATGGCCAGGACGATGCTTGATGAGTACTCTACACCGAGGAAGTTTTGGACTGAGGCTATAGCCACCGAGTGCCATGTTTCGAACAGAGTTTTTCTTAGGGCACACTTGCATTGCACCTCTTATGAGTTGAGATATGGGCGAAAGCCCAGCATCTCGCATTTTTGTGTGTTTGGATGCAAGTGCTTTATTCTGAAGTTCGGGAACCTAGATAAGTTCGAGTCACGATCTTGTGATAGGATCTTTCTAGGCTACTCGACTTCTTCGCGGGCTTATAGGGTCTGGAACTGCGAGTCTAGTAAGATGGTAGAGACCTGTGAGGTGACCTTCGATGAGGCCAGTCCGAGGACTGGGCCCAATATCTCAGGTTCTTTCGAGCAGTCCGAGACCATCTTTGTGGATGATGAGGAGGATGGAGATGAGGGTTGTTTACCCGATCTAGTTCCTCCTCCCCTTGAGGTGCCTGCTTCTTCCACTGCACTTCGAGGAGATCAGCCCATGCCTTCTGCTTCTTCTGGAGCTAGTGGCTCTGTTCCTACCTCATCAGCTCATGAGGTAGAGGCCACTTCTTCATCTCATCCAGGACCTTCCCGAAATATCCAGAAAGACCATCCTTCTGAGCAGATGATTGGAGACCTCTTTGAGCGAGTCACTCGCTCAAAGTCTGGCTTATCACATTTCTGTCTCCATTCTGCTTTTGTTGCCACCTTGAGCCTAAGGATGTTTGTCATGCTCTTTCTGATGAGTCTTGGGTCAATTCCATGCATGAGGAGTTAGAGAATTTCAAGAGAAACAAGGTGTGGTCACTTGTTGAGCCCCCTAGAGGTCACAATATCATTGGTACCAAGTGAGTGTTCAAAAACAAGCAGAGTGAGGATGGGGTAATCATTCGAAACAAGGCTAGACTGGTAGCTCAAGGCTTCTCCCAGGTTGAGGGTCTAGATTTTGAGGAGACCTTTGCCCCTGTAGCTAGACTTGAGGCCATTAGAATCTTGCTTGCTTTCGCAGCTTCTAAGGGTTTCAAGCTTTACCAGATGGATGTCAAGAGTGCCTTCCTCAATGGGTTTATTGAGGAAGAAGTCTATGTGAGACAGCCTCCAGGTTTCGAGAACCCCAAATACCCAAACCATGTCTACAAGCTTTCCAAAGCCTTGTATAGACTTAAGCAGGCCGCTAGAGCTTGGTATGAGAGGCTTAATGTCAGACCCGGATTTTTCAACCCGAATCTTACTGTGTTTCACTGCACTAATCCCTGGATCAGTAGTTAGTGCACACAGGTACATTGCTGAATCATTTCATACATCGCATAATCATCCATTATATTACATAAACTGAAATACACCACGTCGGGTGATAGTTTACAAAAGGGGGCCGACTAGGCCAACTGTCATGATTACAAATACGCACAGCAGAAATACAGCAAGAGCAAACCCAAATCCACAGGCAAGCGGCCAGTAGGGTAATGTGTACAATATATGCCACCAGGGTCCCAGTAACATAAATGTACACAACGCCTAGAGTCTACTTGTCTATGCCTAACCACCGAGGCCTACGCCTTAATTATCGCCTTTGCTTCCGTCGACGTTGGCGGGGGCCTCCTCATAGGCGTAATGTTCTTGAACTCCTGTTTCTGAATTGTATCGCAAGAGCGAGAATGAGCACTCCGACCCCGTGCTCAGCAAGCCAACACACAGAATGCAATAATTATACATGTATGGCTAATCAAAGGATGGCTTGGGCTCATTTTATTTTGTGGAGAGTGCTTTTGAATACAATTATAGAAAAATCCCTGAGACCTAGCAATTTTAAACTCAAAACTTTTGTTTATAAAGTAAGTTGATCTTATAATTGACACAGATTCCATCCACCATTACATGGCATCTGCGCCATATAGCATCTTTCAGCATTATAGCCGCTTAACATACCACTGGGATGACACACAGGACAATTCCAAACCAGGGCAGTCCTTCGCCCTTCAAGTTTCCATTCCCAGTTTCCAATGTTTTTAAAACAGAACTATATCCAGTTAAGTTTCCATGTTTGCCCATGACCGTGGGCACGGCTATTCGAATAGTTTTGACTCTGCAGAGTTCGCACACTTTACCCACAAGAGATAGATCTACTCGTTGCCCCACACGATTCCTTAGCCATGTGGTTGAATAGACTATCACAGGGCCATTACAATGCATAGTCCACTGTGGTTACGCCCGCTAAGGTCAACCTTCCGTAGTAATATTACACATACGCCGGGAAGGGTCCCTCGTGAGCCATCACGGGCAAAGGCGAGGAATATTACACATCCATTCCTTTGCTCGTGGTCATACCTTCACGTAACCACCTTGACGCTACACAAATTAATTAACCCTGCCTACATTTTGCCAGCTTGTGGTTGTACTGTTTTACATGGGTTGACATGACAAGATTCAGTCCTTAGTATTATCTGAGCGGTTCTACCACACTCCACAATTTTGTGCATTCCTTCGCACCACATACCAGCCCCCAAACCATCCGCTCAGATATCAAAGCAAATTGAGAGTTTTGGGAGCATAAAATAACCATGTCAAAATATACCAGTCATTCCCACCATGACTGCCCGAATCAAATTCTCATGATTAAAAGTGATGCTTGGGGCAATTTCTTGCCCCGGGTTCCTAAACAATGCTAAGCATGGCATATAATTAAGGACTTATTTTCGAATGCTAACCATTATAAGATTTTCCACTAGGCGAAAAGGCCCACATATGCAATATTCCAAGGAGGGGTGTAATACTTAATCGAGTTGAGCAATGGGCATTTAGCTAACGTTTTTAAATCAACATATTTCGCACATAAAGTAACAGCATGCAATTTGATAATTTAAACGAAAGTAGTTTGCATAAATTGTAGGTTCAAAATGATCAAGGTGTTAACTCGCCTTGGTTACAGGAATCGGGTTCTTGATGATCTTGAGCTTCTAAGGTTGCTGCCTCGGATTCTTCCTCCTGAGCCTCGTACGCTGCATAATCGTGCGAAAACCCAAATAAAAGAAAAGCAACCAATCACTCAAATATCACTAGAAAATCAAATAAACTTCAAAAATTATGATTCTGGTTCCATTAGATAGATCTTGAATTTAAATGAATTTAAAAATTTAAATGATTCTGGAATGCAGTGGCTGACAGGTGGGGCCCACCTGTCAGACCGAAATAAAATGGAGAAAACTCAACCCGGCGCTGCGGAGCCGGAGGCTCGAACGCGCGCGGCCGGGGAGCTGGGAGGGAGAAGAGAGCGCTGATAGCCAAGTGAGCGGGGAGGCTTTGCCTACCTTATATGGATGAAAAATCCTTTTGAAGGGTGCCGACGAGGGGGCCGGGCAGAGGAAGAAGAAGGCGGCGGCGACGGCGGCGAGGGGTGGCCGGAGATGTTCGGGGAAGCGGTGAAATGCGTTCCTCGTGGTGCGGTGAAGGCGATGGTGCAGTCGCCCTGGGCCGAGGTGGTCCGGAGATGGGTCGGCTGTTGGTGATATGCCCTAGAGGCAACATGGAGATGTTGAATATATCACATACTATGTTTATGATACATTGCTTTGTTCCTTGAAATAGACATTATCATTATTGATCAATGAGTATGTGACTTATTCATGAGACTCTTAATGCCAAAATGTTGCTATTTCTAAATGATCCCTGATCATATATCATATGAGGAACATATATGATTCAAAGATCAGCATATGTATTGATTGATGATCATGTCTCATGGATCATGGTATGGAGATACCAAATCAATAATATGGACATGTGTTAGTGAACATATGTTGGATAGACCCGCCATGAGACACTGCAGAGATTCCATGTGTCATTAGTTGGTCTCAAGTAGTGTTTATGTAGAATCGTTAGACTTGAGATCATCATGGTTCCCAACATGCGTAGTAGCCTATTTTGGGACTACTAACCACTACTCCGTAACTGGGTAGTCATAAAAGTAGTCTTCGGGTTTGCTATGAAACATGTAGTGGGATGTGAATGATCAAGATAGAATTTGCCCCTCCTTATGGGAGAGATATCTCTGGGCCCCTCGATGTAATGGATTATGAAAGTGCATGGCCATGCCAATGTGATTGAGGAGTCAATCACAAGTTTATAATCCATCACGGAATCGAGAGAGTGATTGAGCCATTAAGAGGATGACACAGGTCTCGCCTTGAGCTTAATCTATATCGTGAGGCAAAAGGATTCGTACATGAGAACATTACAGGTTCAGCCGATATGATCTTTACGTATACTTTGGGGTTAATATGTCTTGCTAGAGGCCGCTATTAACAGGGTGACCGGAAAGGTGTTTCCGGGTCGCGACCAAGTATACGTGAACCTACAGGGTCGCACACTTAACGGGTTGGAACACTAATTCGAATGTGATTCGGATGTGGGCTCAATTCGGATAGAGATCCGGATAGACTCCTATTGGGCCTCGGTCCACGAGGCCCAAGTGAGGAGGTCTATATATTTGGAGGCGGGGGGGCTGAGGGATGCACGCATATGTTCCTCCCGAACAAAACCCTAGCCGCCACCTCCCGAGCCAAACCCTAGCCGCTCGCGAGTGCTGGTACACTCGCGATCGGAGTTCCAGCCCCGGACGTGTGGATACCGGTGGAGGCGCTGCTCGTTGCGGCGTTGATCGGCATCAACAAACTACAGATTGGATCTGCTCGTGGTGTGGTTGATCGCGTGGAGGAGACGATCTGTTCGGGACGATCGGCTACTTCCACTACTACCTCGACGCGCGTGGTTGGATCGGCTTCTCCAACTCTTCTTCCGCTGCGCTGCGCGTCTAGTGGTAACGATCTATGATCCCTTCTTAGCATGATGTCCTGGTGTGCGCGGTAGAAATTTTTTATTTTCTGCTATCGTAGCCTACGCGCGTTCCTTCAGTGGTATCAGAGCCATCTTGCTTAGTTTGCGATCTGGATCAGCGCATATGATGATATGCGGTTGTAGTAGATTGGATCTATTACAGTCTAGATCAGTCGGTTCATGTGATGAATCGATGGTAGCACGGGTTGATGAGATCAATCGGCATAAGGTGGTTATGTCGAATACTAGTAGGATACGAATCTGATAGCCTCGGGCCAGTGGGAATACTAGTGCCCTAGAGATTGTCTCGGATCGGCATAAGGTGGTTATGCCGAATACTAGTAGGTTACGGATCTGATGGCCTCGGCCCAGTGGAAAAACTAGCATCCTAGAGAATGTCTCGGATCGGCATAAGGTGGTTGTGCCGAATAGTTTTTCCATTGCGATTTCATAGATTGGATCTGTAAATTTCGTAGGGTGTTCAGGGCGCTGCCCTGAAACCCGCGGGGGGCGGCCCCCCCCTCGACCCCCCGCCCGCTGACCGGCCAGCGGGACCGCCGTGCGTACCCGCCTTGTATAGCGTCTTGGGTTCACATCGTTAGGTAGAATACGATTCTACGTCTAACTTGTTTTTGCAGAGAATGACGTGAATAGTATGGCCCTATATCTTATTGGAATGTATGAGATGTATGTGATGCATGTAACATTCGTTCATGGCCTGCGTGTCATGATTATTTCAGCTATTGTTAGCTGTCTATATTGTATTTAACGACCTGCGTGTCGACCTTAATGCTTGAATCTATCTTTGTAATCTTCAATTTCTAGCTATTATAGGTAGTAGCCTAGTTTTGAGGTTACAAGCTTTCAAGCATGGTGGCCTAAAGGAGTGATGTGGAGGATGGAGATCGTCTACACCTACATGGAGATGGAGATCACCATTTGTTTGGGCCATACTACTTCACAGTTAAATGTGTTTATCTGTGATATTATCTATCTTATTCTTATGCAATGTTTTTGTCATATGTTGCTTTGGTAGGATAGAATCCCTCATAAAATTAGGTGTTCATGCCCTTCCATATGTTGCACCAAAAGATAATGATCACCGCATGGTAGGTCTACCAAAGTAGAGTGCCGTCGGTTATCATCATTATTTGGGGTAGATGTCGGACATCTACATGCGGAAGCATTTGGTTTACTTAACAAGGTTATCAAAACAGTTTTGGACCTTGGGGCATAGATTGGGGCCGGGGCATGTTGATGTCACCCAACAAGCAAGAGTCACATAGGGATGTGATTAGCAAGGTGTTGCTTACCCATGTCACTAGTTTTCTAGCCGTGATGCCAAAGCTCACTAGGAATTAGTGAAATGAGGTTCTTGACCCACTATGTAACTTAGAGGGAGTTTTGTTGCAAAACACATAGTGGGAGTCTTTTGTTAAATTGTTTAATAAAAGATGAACATAAACATAGTGCTAAACTTTGCATATTCTTTGTTGTAGATCATGTCAACTAATGCCGCATCCAGTTCTTTTAATTTGCGATCTATTCTTGAGAAAGAAAAACTCAATGGAACGAACTTTATGGATTGGTATCGCAACTTGAGAATTGTTCTCAAGCAAGAGCGCAAGGAGTATGTCCTTGAGTCTCATTATCCTGATGACTTGCCTGATAATGCTACTGCGGCTGCACGGAGAGCTTATGAGAAGCAAACGAATGATTACCTTGATGTAAGCTGTCTCATGCTTGCCACAATGTCCTCTGAGCTTCAGAAGCAATATGAGAACACAGATGCCTACAATATCATTGTGGGGTTGCGTGGTATGTTTGAGAACCAAGCAAGGGCTGAGAGGTTCAACACTTCAAAGTCCTTGTTTGCGTGCAGGCTTGCAGAAGGGAATCCCGTCAGCCCTCATGTGATTAAGATGATTGGCTACATTGAGAGTCTGGAAAAGCTTGGTTTTCCCCTTAGCCAAGAGTTGGCTACTGATGTGATTCTCCAGTCGCTCCCCCCGAGCTTTGAGCCATTCATACTGAACTATCACATGAACAACATGGACAAGACCTTGGCAGAGTTGCATGGGATGCTAAAAGCTGCCGAGGAAAGCATTAAGAAAAGCAGCAATCATGTGATGATGATGCAGAAAGGCAAGGGCAAGCCCAATGTCAAGAAAGGCGCGGTCAAAAGAAAGTTAGCTCCCGATGAGATCGCGAGCAGTTCTAAGGCCAAGCAAGTCAAGAAGGGCGCTGCTCCTAATGCAGATTGTTACTACTGTAAGCAATCAGGTCATTGGAAAAGGAACTGCCCAAAGTACTTGGAGGATCTTGAGAAGAAGAAGGGAAGTACGACTTCCTCTCCAGGTATAAATGTTATAGAGATCAATCTTGCTACTTCATCCACTGATTCTTGGGTATTTGATACCGGATCGGTTGCTCACCTTTGCAAATCGTTGCAGGGGCTAAGAAGAAGTAGAAGTTTGAGGAGGAGCGAAGTGGATCTTCGCGTTGGCAATGGAGCAAAAGTTGCTGCGGTCGCTGTTGGCACCATGCCATTGTCTTTACCTTCAGGATTAGTTTTGGAATTGAATAATTGTTATTGTGTTCCATCTCTTTCCAAGAACATTATTTCTGCTTCATGTTTGCAAGCAGAAGGTTATGACTTTAGATCTGTGAACAATGGTTGTTCTCTTTATTTCAAAGATATGTTCTATTGTCATACTCCATTGGTGAATGGGTTATATGTTCTTACTCTTGAAGAGTCACCGGTCTATAACATTAATGCAAAGAGGCAACGTTCGAATGATTTGAATCCCACGTTTATTTGGCACTGTCGCTTAGGTCACATAAATGAGAAACGCATGGAGAAGCTCCATAGAGATGGTATTCTGCACTCATTTGATTTTGAATCATTTGAGACATGCGAATCTTGTTTACTTGGCAAGATGACAAAGGCACCTTTCACCGGTCAAGGTGAACGGGCAAGTGACTTATTGGCACTCGTACATTCTGATGTATGTGGACCAATGAGCTCAACAGCCAGAGGTGGTTTTCAGTACTTCATAACTTTTACTGATGATTTTAGTAGATATGGGTATATCTACCTGATGAAGCATAAGTCCGAATCCTTTGAAAAGTTCAAAGAATTCCAAAATGAAGTGCAAAATCATTTAGGCAAGACAATCAAGTTTCTACGATCTGATCGTGGAGGCGAGTATTTGAGCCATGAGTTTGGCAATCATCTGAAGGATTGTGGAATTGTTCCACAATTGACTCCGCCAGGAACACCTCAATGGAATGGGGTATCTGAACGGAGAAATCGCACCTTATTAGATATGGTGCGCTCCATGATGAGCCAAAGTGATCTTCCGTTGTCTTTTTGGGGGTACGCTCTTGAAACAGCCGCTTTCACACTAAACAGGGTTCCATCAAAATCAGTAGAAAAGACACCATATGAGATGTGGACAGGACAACGTCCTAGCTTGTCTTTTCTTAAGATTTGGGGATGTGAGGCTTATGTAAAACGTTTACAATCTGATAAGCTCAGTCCTAAATCTGATAAATGCTTCTTTATCGGGTATCCTAAGGAAACAAAAGGATATTACTTCTATAATCAAGGAGAAGGCAAAGTGTTTGTCGCCCGGCATGGTGTCTTCTTAGAGAAAGAGTTTCTCTCAAGAAGGGATAGTGGGAGCATGGTGCAACTTGAAGAAATTCGGGAAACACCTGAAAACGTTTCAGCTCCTACAGAACCACAACAGGATGAACAAACTGTTGAAGAACCTGTTGTGGACACACCGGCACCACGTAGGTCAGAGAGGTCACGTCGTGCACCTGAAAGGTACATGTTCTTGACTACTCAACAACGGGACATATTGTTGTTAGACAACGATGAGCCTAAGACCTATGAAGAAGCGATGGTGGGACCAGACTCTGAGAAATGGCTTGAAGCCATGAGATCCGAAATTGAATCCATGCACAGTAATCATGTTTGGAACTTGGTTGATCCACCTGATGGTGTTAAAACCATTGAGTGCAAATGGATTTTCAAGAAAAAGATAGACATAGATGGAAATGTTCACATCTATAAAGCGCGATTGGTGGCCAAAGGTTTCAAACAAATTCAAGGTGTTGATTATGATGAAACTTTTTCGCCCGTCGCAATGATAAAGTCTATTCGGATCATTCTAGCGATTGCTGCATATTTCGACTATGAAATATGGCAAATGGATGTCAAAACAGCTTTCCTTAATGGAAATCTGAGTGAGGATGTGTACATGACACAGCCCACGGGTTTTGTCGATCCGCAATCAGCTGGAAAGATATGCAAGCTGCAAAGATCCATTTATGGATTAAAGCAGGCATCTCGGAGTTGGAACATTCGTTTTGATGAAGTAATCAAAGGGTTTGGTTTCATCAAGAACGAAGAAGAGCCTTGTGTTTACAAAAAGGCTAGTGGGAGCGCACTCGTGTTTCTGGTCTTATATGTGGATGACATATTACTGATCGGAAATGACATTCCTATGCTCGAATCTGTTAAGTCTTCATTGAAAAATAGTTTCTCTATGAAAGACTTAGGAGAGGCGGCATATATTCTGGGCATCAAGATCTATAGGGATAGATCAAGAAGGCTAATTGGATTAAGCCAAGATACGTACATTGACAAGGTGTTGAAAAGGTTCAACATGCAGGATTCCAAGAAAGGCTTCCTACCTATGTCACATGGTATACATCTTAGCAAGAGTCAGTGTCCTAGTACACCTGATGAGCGGGATAAAATGAATGCGATTCCATATGCTTCGGCTATGGGATCCATTATGTATGCCATGCTTTGTACACGTCCAGATGTCTCGTATGCTTTAAGTGCTACAAGTAGATACCAGTCAGATCCAGGTGAAAGTCACTGGATTGCCGTAAAGAACATCTTGAAGTACTTGAGAAGAACTAAAGATGTGTTCCTCGTCTATGGGGGTGAGGAAGAGCTCGTTGTAAATGGTTACACCGATGCTAGCTTCCAAACTGACAAAGATGATTTTAGATCGCAATCTGGATTTGTGTTCTGCCTGAATGGCGGTGCGGTGAGCTGGAAGAGTTCCAAGCAGGAGACGGTTGCTGATTCTACAACAGAGGCCGAGTACATAGCAGCTTCTGAAGCTGCTAAAGAGGCTGTTTGGATCAAGAAATTTGTTTCTGAGCTTGGTGTGGTGGCTAGTGCCTCCAGCCCAATGGACCTCTACTGTGACAATAGTGGGGCCATTGCGCAAGCCAAGGAGCCTAGATCGCACCAGAAGTCCAAGCACATTCTACGGCGATTTCATCTCATCCGCGAGATTGTGGAGAGAGGCGATGTGAAGATATGCAAAGTACAAACGGATTTGAACATTGCAGATCCGTTGACAAAGCCGCTTCCCCAGCCAAAGCATGAGGCTCACACTAGGGCAATGGGTATTAGATACCTTCATGGTTGACTCTAGTGCAAGTGGGAGACTGTTGGTGATATGCCCTAGAGGCAACATGGAGATGTTGAATATATCACATACTATGTTTATGATACATTGCTTTGTTCCTTGAAATAGACATTATCATTATTGATCAATGAGTATGTGACTTATTCATGAGACTCTTAATGCCAAAATGTTGCTATTTCTAAATGATCCCTGATCATATATCATATGAGGAACATATATGATTCAAAGATCAGCATATGTATTGATTGATGATCATGTCTCATGGATCATGGTATGGAGATACCAAATCAATAATATGGACATGTGTTAGTGAACATATGTTGGATAGACCCGCCATGAGACACTGCAGAGATTCCATGTGTCATTAGTTGGTCTCAAGTAGTGTTTATGTAGAATCGTTAGACTTGAGATCATCATGGTTCCCAACATGCGTAGTAGCCTATTTTGGGACTACTAACCACTACTCCGTAACTGGGTAGTCATAAAAGTAGTCTTCGGGTTTGCTATGAAACATGTAGTGGGATGTGAATGATCAAGATAGAATTTGCCCCTCCTTATGGGAGAGATATCTCTGGGCCCCTCGATGTAATGGATTATGAAAGTGCATGGCCATGCCAATGTGATTGAGGAGTCAATCACAAGTTTATAATCCATCACGGAATCGAGAGAGTGATTGAGCCATTAAGAGGATGACACAGGTCTCGCCTTGAGCTTAATCTATATCGTGAGGCAAAAGGATTCGTACATGAGAACATTACAGGTTCAGCCGATATGATCTTTACGTATACTTTGGGGTTAATATGTCTTGCTAGAGGCCGCTATTAACAGGGTGACCGGAAAGGTGTTTCCGGGTCGCGACCAAGTATACGTGAACCTACAGGGTCGCACACTTAACGGGTTGGAACACTAATTCGAATGTGATTCGGATGTGGGCTCAATTCGGATAGAGATCCGGATAGACTCCTATTGGGCCTCGGTCCACGAGGCCCAAGTGAGGAGGTCTATATATTTGGAGGCGGGGGGGCTGAGGGATGCACGCATATGTTCCTCCCGAACAAAACCCTAGCCGCCACCTCCCGAGCCAAACCCTAGCCGCTCGCGAGTGCTGGTACACTCGCGATCGGAGTTCCAGCCCCGGACGTGTGGATACCGGTGGAGGCGCTGCTCGTTGCGGCGTTGATCGGCATCAACAAACTACAGATTGGATCTGCTCGTGGTGTGGTTGATCGCGTGGAGGAGACGATCTGTTCGGGACGATCGGCTACTTCCACTACTACCTCGACGCGCGTGGTTGGATCGGCTTCTCCAACTCTTCTTCCGCTGCGCTGCGCGTCTAGTGGTAACGATCTATGATCCCTTCTTAGCATGATGTCCTGGTGTGCGCGGTAGAAATTTTTTATTTTCTGCTATCGTAGCCTACGCGCGTTCCTTCATCGGCGGCGTGCGGTGGCGGCGATTTAGAGCGGCTTTCGGCGACGGCGAGGTACGGGCGATGGGAAGCTCGGGCGAGGCCGGGGATGACTTCGCGGTGCTTCGGAGATGGCGTGGGCGAAAGGAATGGAGTTTTGGTGGCTCGGGTCGAGAGATTGCGCGGGCGGCCGGAGTTGGGGACGATGGGGGCTCGCCGGCGTTTGAGTGGATGTGGGCTCGATTACCTACTGTAGAACGAAGATGGCGATGTGTGGAACTCAACGGGGGTCCACGGCCTTTTATACACGCGCGGAGGGAAGCTGGCAACGGGCGGCGCCCGTGCGGTCGCGTCGGAGCTGGTGGCGGGGGCAGGTAGGGATGCAGGCGGCGATTAATGCCTGTCTATCGGTGAAGCTACGACGCGCAGCTACGCCCAGGGTGGTTGTCTCAGCGCTGCTGCCTCCTCTCCCCCTTTTGCCAGCGTGAAGCGGCAGCGGACCGAGCGGGGCGATGTGACGGAGCGGGGGAAAGCTGCGCGCGGTGGCGCCAAGTCAAGGACGACGGGGGTCGCAGACTTTCCACCTAGGCGACGGGACGGCGCGGGCAGGGGCGAGGCCGTGCATGCGCGCCACGGGGAGCACGAGCTCTGCCCGTGGTGCCAGCGCGTCCGCGCGGGGGAGAAAAGGAGCGGGGAGGAAGAAGCTGACAGGGCGGGCCCATCGGTCAGTGGGAGAGGGGTGAGGGTAGCGCGATGGCGCGGATGAAGCCGCGTGGCGGGGAGGGTTGATCGGGCGGCCGACGTGGTTAAGTGAGGGGAACGGAGGAGATCGGCCGAGGCGCGGGGAAGGGGGCAATCGCGGCCGTCCACGCGGCGAGCGGGGTAAGGGGAAGGCGGGATCCGCCCGGGCGACGTGGGTCGATCCCGCCCGACCAGGTGTAGGCCAGAGGGCGGTTGATTTTCTGATTTTTCCGGATTTTAAGTTTTGCTTTTAGAAATTACCAGAAAATCCCAATAAGTCCGGAAAAAGATGAAAATGCTCCCAAAAATTCCAGGAAAACTCTCAGAGGTCCCTGATAATATTCTGGACTTAATAAAAATATTTCCAACTAATGTTGGTATTTACTTTACTTGCTTCCATTGTTTCTCATGCCATTGTTTTTCAAAAATAATATTTTATGCCCTAAATCAAATTTCTTTCTTTACTTTTATGGATCATCTTTTCAGATTCGTGTTTACAAATTTTTGTCTTCCTTCCATTACTTGCATATTCTTTTTTAGGGTATTATCAATACCTGTCTTCCTCTTTTATTAATTCTTCGATTTTTGGAACTTCTACCAAATTCAGGAAACATCAAAAAATCCAAATTCAAATGGAATATATTGCAAAAGTAATTCAAAGGCTTCTCATTTCAAATTACAAATTTTCGGGCTGTTACACTTAAGTCCTATTTGTTGAGTCATGGTTTTGAGATGGGTAAGGTAGACAAGACCTTGTTCATCCGTAGGCGTGGCACTGACTTTCTGCTCGTCCAGATTTATGTGGATGACATCATCCTTGGCTTCCAGATCAAGCAGACTCAGGAGGGTACCTTCTTGCATCAAGGCAAGTACACTTGTGACCTCCTGAGACGCTTTGACATGTGTCAACTCCCATGGCATCCATAGCTTCACTTGACCCAGATGAGGATGGCGAGCCAATTGATCAAAAAGAGTACAGAAGCATGATTGGCTCCCTCTTGTACCTCACTGCCTCGAGACCGGACATACATTTTTCTGTGTGTCTTTGTGCTCGGTTTCAGGCTTCTCCTCGTGTATCTCACTTCCAGGCGGTGAAGCGCATCCTTCGGTACCTTCGAGCTACCATTGACTATGGTATCTGGTACTCTTCCTCTTCCTGTCTTTCCCTTAGAGCCTACTCGGACGTAGACTTTGCTGGCTGTAGGATAGATAGGAATAGCACTTCTGGCACCTGCCAATTTATTGGCACTTCTCTCATTTCTTGGTCATCTAGGAAGCAGTCCGGTGTTGCTCAGTCCACCGCAGAGGCCAAGTACGTTGCTGCCGCCAGTTGCTGCAGCCAGGTACTTTGGATGGCTTCGACCCTACGGGACTTTGGGTTAGTTATAGACAGTGTTCCACTCTTTTGTGATAACACTTCTGCTATTAACATTGCCAAGAACCCAGTGCAACATTTCTGGACCAAGCACATTGATATTACATATCACTTCCTTCGAGACCATGTGGAGGAGGTTGACATAGTGCTCCATTTTGTCGAGAGTGACCACCAGTTGGCTGATATCTTTACCAAGCCTTTGGATAGTTCTAAGTTTTCAGCCTTGCGGGGAGAGCTTGGGGTGGTTTGTCCTTATGGACTGTAGTGAGGGGGAGCTTTGTGCTTTACTGCTTTATCTTGTATATTATGCTTCTGTTCTCATTTTGTTGCATTGTATTTGGGTGCATTGGGTTAGTCCTCCTAGCATAGATTAGAGTGTTTCTCTCATCTATTTGCTTAGACTTCTTCCTCTCATCTTGTGATCTAGGATGCTGCTTATTAGCTGTTCCTCTTCTCACTAAGTTGAGCTCACTCACTTCTTATAGGTTCTAGCATGGGTTGGGCCACCCTTGGGTAGACAGGGAACGTGCTTGCTCCTTAGTGTGTTAGATGGGCAGTTGATAGTCCTAGTGTCATATAGGGTAGATGAGAGTCAGTCTGAGCCATAGTATCCTCTATATCTTGTCTATGCTTCAAGGACTGCCTTTTCTGATTTCTTTGCCAGCTTCTCAGCTTATAGCTTTGGTTTAGGGGGAGTTCATTTGGGAGCTTCTGGAGCTTAATATAACTCAACTCGAACTAAAGGTGCATCTCATGTTGAGGGGGAGCTGGATTTGCTTTCATTTCAGCATTCTGCATTGTAATATAACTACATGGAGCCTTCATTATTATCCTTAGTTGGCATGTTTACAATGCTTTACATCTTGCCATAATATGTGCTTAACTGCTAGATTTATCCTAACTTTATATGTGTCATCAAGCCTTTGCCATTGATAAGTTAATTAAAATTGCATAACTTGAATTAAGACATATCATGTTAGTTCTTGAGACTAGTTTGTCTTTAGTTATCCTTTTATGATTCATGCCATGTCAAATAGGCTGAGTTGAGTCTTGAATCTTTATTGAGCTTTAGATTGAGCTATGCTAGTTTCTTGATAAATCATGAGTTAGTACAACTATTTAAGAAAGCAAAAAGATCTTTTTTATGTGTGAAAGAACCGATCTCACCAATTCTTTCCCATGAGACTACTTGCCATTGCACTAGGCATGAACTCAGGGGGAGCTTTGGATGACCAAGATCTCCTTAAGCTTCTTGCTTGGAATGGTCGCATAAGGCTTGAGATCTAGCACATGACTAAAATTTTGGTTGGCAACGACCATGAGTTTTAAAGCAAAATATGTCTATTGTGCTCAATTTGCTTAATTACAAAAGGACTAAAGTACTTGAACAAATGATTCATTCTTGAACTTATAGCACTCTAAATTGACTCAATTCTAGCTTCTTGGCTCGACTTAGATTATTGACATGGCTTGCATCATCTTTAGATACCTCTAGCTAGACTTTGATCTTGAATGGCTTGACATGTTCAGAAATTCATCTAATATTCAGATTGGTACTTATGTGGCTTGGCTTGATTATGCATATTTTGTTATGATCTTGATAGCAATCATTTCAGTTATGGCTTGGTGTAATACTAAATGGTCATTTTGGATAATCTCCATGGCTCTAATTCCTTAGCTTGAATAAAATTCAGCCATGTGATCGTGCAAAAATAGCACACCCGCAAGTGCACGGGTTGCCACTGAAATAGCAGTGAGATGTCGTGTTCTCCACAGGGACTAGAATACCGGAGATAAGACACTAACCCAAAGCTAAATCTCAAAAGCTGGGAAAATAAAAGGGCTAAAAGAAGAAATTCGACTAGCTGCTGCAGAAAGGCCAAAAGAGAAAAGGAAGAGCTGAGGGAACTGGGCAAGAAAGAGTGCCTGGACAGAAGAGAATTAGAGGAGAGAAACCAGAGAACTAACTATACTGAAATAAAGACAGAAGAAAGACAAGCTAGAAATAAAAGAGGAAGAGCAAAGGGGGTAGAGAAAGAACAGATAAGAGAAGACAGCCAAAGAGACTGGTAGACTTGTTGAATCGAGGGGAAATGGGAAAGAAAGAAGACAGAGAAATGAAGAGAGAGTGGGAGACAAACGGACTAGAGAAGAAAGGGACTTACAGAAGAGTAAGCGAGGAGAGAAAGACACGAGAGTAGAGAAGAGAAGAAAGAAATAACTAAATAAGGTAAGAAGGTTAAGAATAAGACAGCAAGAGAAGGAGAGCAGACGGGAGGCTAACCTTACCGAGAGAAAGACAGAGGCGCGCTAGAAGGATTAGCACGCGAGGCAGAGAAGAGATCTGAAGGGAAGAGGGAGAGAAGCAGAGGAAGGAAAGAAGAGAGCGCAGGGGAAAGGAAATAGATCTAGGGAGGAGGAAGACGCTGGGAAGAGCAAAGTAGAAGGAGGGAAGATGCTACTGCTATACCCATACTTCACATCAAACACAGAACAAGCACAGATGAGTAAGAAACATAACCTTGCATCTAATTTACTAATTAACTACTGCAGAGAACAAACAAATTTATCTAAAACTGCAACTAAAAGCAGAAATAACAGATCTAGACTATTACAATTTTTTTATCTTTTCTGCTAACAAAACTTAACAGATCAGCATGTACTAAATAAACCCTAACAGAGAGATTAAATCTAAAATGACAGAAATTAATACAAACATGGCATAATATTAAATCTACTAGCAGGAGCATAAACTGGAGAAGAGCTAACAAAGCATCAAGTAATAACACAAATCTTAACTAGATGACAACATCCATGTGAACGTTTCAGAAAAAGCAAGAACAAGTTAAAGCATTCATAGTACCCAGATCCACACAGCCATTACATGCATATCACATATTTGTCCTTTCAACATCCCAAGCAATCATCACAGTGCAAAATCCTAAATAGGGAATGAAACAACCCAAAATGAAGATCTACCGTTGAAGACCATTTGTAGATGATGCAGGCAGGGGGTGAAGAAGCAGGTCCGGTGCAGCAGTCCGGAGGGGTAGCAGGCAGTAGGGGGGAGGCAAATCCACCGTGAAGAAGCGTCGCCGACGCCGCGTAGAAGTCGTAGATGTTGTAGATCCGGTGCTGGGGCTGTAGATCCGTGCTCGGCCACCGTAGAGGAAGAAGCTCGAGTGCGGTAGTTGAAGATCCGGCCGTAGACGTAGCAGATCCGTCGCGCAGCAACTCGGGTGATGGTGTAGGAGATGCAGGTTCAGCGAGCGGCCGTGGGACGGAGAAGAGCAGCAAGGGGATGGATCTAGTGGGGGCCTGTCGCCGGCTATGGCCGGTCTCCGACGACGGCCATGGGAGAGGCGATATGCTGGTGGCGGCTCCGGGAGGAGGAAGGCGAGCGGACGAGACTTTTTTTTGTTGATGCGGCTAGGGTTTCCTATTTTTGGGGAGTGACCGGCTCGCGAGTTCTCCGTCGCTCCCGGCTTAAATAGGTGCGGCGCTTGGGTTGGCTTAGGGTTTTGCGGGGGCAGCAGCAAGGGGTATTGCGCAGGAGGCTGAGGTTTCTTGCTGCATTTTACATTTTAGTCCTTCCCCTTTCGCTATATTTCAACCCTAGCTCCTCATGGTATATTCTGTAAATTGTGCACCTTGTTCGCGCCGACCTACAAGAAAAGTCAACAACCATGTAAACAGTCCAAAAAGAGGTTGATATACATATAATTTATGGATTTATGGCCAATTTGAGCTAATAACAGCAGGAATATGCTATGGAAATATACTTTAAATATGATGCACATCACCATGTCATCCATATCATGTTGTATTCTCCTTCAAGTATCTTGATGACTCTATTGCCAAAAGGGAGAGAATATTGGAGAAAAAGCCACTTTGATGAGGGCATCCCTAACACTTATACATCTTCTCCTATTGGTGGTCATGCACACACTGATGAGGATATCCCCATTACATATACATCTTCCACTCCAAGCATGCATGAGAATAACCAAGAACCAGAGGGCCCAATGACGAGGGCAAGAGCCAAGCGTTTAAACAAACAGGTGCTTTTGTTTCTTAAGGAGTTTCCTTTAATTGATGATGAAATTGGAATACTACCTCATGCTAGTATTTTATGTATTCTTAGGTATGACTCATGTGAAGACTTGGGAGAGCAAAAGGGAGGAGCCCAAGGAAACTACAAGTTTTGGATAAGATTTTCAAGCCAAATTCGGACTTCCCATGTGCTCAACCCAATTCAAACTCGGATTCAACTCAGGATCAATTCAGATTCGGTTCGGGACAGCCTGACAGGCAGTTACTAAAAAGGCCATAAATTTCACAAACGGAGTCCGATTCTGGTGTTCTTGTACTCGTTGGAAATATAATTTCAAGGGCTACGCAATGGATCTGGTCCCACCTTCAAATTCATCACGGATAAAAAGTATGACCAAAACAATATGACGGGTGAAAAATATAGTTTCCTATTTGTGAGAGTTCGTATCCAGAACCATATAGGGTTGAGTTGTACTTGGTTTGGGGACCATATGGACGTCCCAAGGGGCTGTATAAGCCTTGTATTGGCAGCCTTTAGGGGCAGACCAATTTTATGCATAAGATTGAAAAGCATAACTATTGCTTGTTCTTTCAACACCAGAGTTCATGCGAGGACTTTGAGAGAGAACTAGGCGATCCATTGTTCGTTCTGCAATTCAAGGTCAAGTCGTCGTTCCATTGGGAATTGGGGACTTGGCGTTCGTCGTTTGTGGTCACGCGATGAACAATTATCCGGTGTGTTTTGGGCGTATTCTGAATAGTTGAGGGTTCGTGCATTGGCGCGAGTGTTCAACTAGCGACATCGTCTACTTCGCATCAACTATCCATGGTTCCTCACTTAGAAGATCGAGACCCCTCCCCGTATCATGTGGTATCAGATTCTAAGTTTACTCGGTGAGAACTTCTTTACCCGTAGTTAGATTCGTTTTCTGTCCTTTCGTCCATCAAACCGAAAATTGCAATACCAAAACCGTAGTTTAATTTGTTTATTTCTTGTGCATTTTGTTAAGTCTTCATCCATTAGAGTTTTGTTTTAGTGCTGATCCGTGTGTTTCCTTTTGCGTTGCTTAATCGTTGTGTTCACATAAACCCTACAAAATTGCTGGTTGATTCCCTCAATTAGCAAACAAAAAAAAGCTTCCATCTTTTACCGTGTGCCATCTTGGGAGCACAATCCGAGTCAGTTTGTGTTTCTTTATCCGAACTCCTTGGTGGGACTAGAATCCGAATCGACCTCTAGCTCAAACACAATCTGAGTCCAATTGTTCCAACTTCTGTTTCGGTCACTACATCATAGCAGGGCGAACCACATTTGGTGTCTTTGTGCTTCACTTATATCCTTTTATCTTCAGACTAGCTGTTGACATTGCAATTAGGGCTGCTTATTAAAATTGATTACACCTTGCTAATTTGTGAGGCTTGCAGTCGTAGTTAGGAAGAGCCGCGGCATAAAAAAAGAAGAGAGAGAAACACGTAACTTTTGCATACGACCTCCGATTGAGGCATTTCTTGATCCGTTGGAAAGGAAACGAGAAGATAGAGCTTCCAAACTCCTTTTTTTGAGCAATTTTGTGCCCTTGTATATTTAGTTGCAATTGGCTAGCGTCTCTCTTAGTACTTGTTGGACCGAAATGGCGACAGAGGGGGGGGTGAATGTCGATCAATTAAAAATTTGACCCCCGAGTATCGACTCAAGTCTCTTCTTCGTTAGCTATGTAAAAGCTATGAAGACAGAAGACATTCGCTTGTTGGAAGCTGAAAATAATTTTGCCGAAGGCCAAAGATACTCACGAAAGATGCAAGCCTTAGACCGGCAAAAATTCCAGAAAAAGACTTCACTAACCAACCAAAGAAAAGGATTCTTCACTGCTGAAAACTGAAGCTGAAAAAGTCCCAAAAGAGAGACTCTCTTTGCTGCAAAACTACTACTGCAAAAGGCACTAAAATGACTATTTTTGCTGCTGAAAACAAGAGACAAAAAGAGAGAAAAGACTGAGAGGTTTTGCTGATTTTTGCTCCCTGAAACTGCTGAAAAACTGAGCTGAAACTTGCTGAAAACTGCTGCCTGAAATTGCTGAAAAACTGAGCTAAAACTTGCTGAAAACTGCTGCCTGAAACTGCTGAAAACTGAGCTGAAACTTGGCTGAAAACTGCACTGCTATTTGCCGAAAACTGCACTGCACAAATGCTGAAAACAGTAGCTAGCAAATGCTGAAAACAGCAATGAAGTGATGCTGAAAACAACAGCTAACAAGTGTTGAAAATGCAGTCTGAAATCAGCAAGCAGTAAATGTTCAGATCTTCAAAAAAACCATGAGAAATATGGAATTCTTCCATTCTTTTTGGCCCAAGACATCACCAATACAAACTCAATAGCAAGGAGGAACTAGAGAACAAAGAAATTAACCCTAGAATCAAGAATTTCAGATTTGACCCAATAACCTGAAAATTTCAGAGACTTCACAACAAATCAAATTTCTCTCAAACCCTTGATCCTTTGCACATGAAACTTTGGGAATATATTAGCAATAGCCAAGGGACTCTCCAAACCCAATTTCATGCAATCTTGCGAAGGAAATCAAGAACAGAGCAAAAACCCTAGAAAACGTGCAAACTACAGAGAGAGGCACTAAAAATCAAATTTCTTCTCAAACATTAACTCTTTGATCATGAGCTCTTGCAGTCATGTTAGCAATATCAAAAGAGCTCCTTAGACCAAAGATCACTCCATCTCAAGAAGGAAATCTCAGAAAGAACTAAAACCCTAGAACTGAGTTCATGAACAGAGGACCTTGAAAATCCAAAACTGAGATTAAAAACAATTTGCTCTTGGGGGAACCTGACCAAAAGGTCTAGAAGCAACATCCCATCATCAAGCAACCCATTTTGGGCCTTCCCAGCAAGAACCAACAAGAATCTCAAAAACTCAAAAATCACCAAATGCAAGCATCGAAGAACAGAGAGCACAAACTTCAGATTTCATTCCAACTATTCAGGGATTACAACTGAGCTACATCCCCATACCCCGATTGATACAAGAGGAGTGATTACAATCTCTCATCTCCCTCTCAATCCTCAAGAACACCAAGAATCTCACCACTTCTTGGGAGGAAGAACACACAGAGAGAGAAGACTCACATAGAAACCATCGTAGAGACACAGAGGGAGCTAAAGGAAACAACCTTCCTAAAGCCTCTTTTGACTCTAAAACCCTAATTCTATCACAAGTACTCAAGTGGGCATGGAGCCCCTCCTCTCCTTTTATAGCGCTTGGCTAACGGGTCTCCGCCCCGTTACGCCCGCTACGTCCAACGGAGCCCGCTCCCGCTCGTGCAGCCTTGCGAATTTCCCGATTCGCCCCTCCTGCACCTTCCGGGAAGCTTCCGCGCTCCTTGCCTCGCACGCCTCGCAACCACCTCGAGTCCACGTCGTCTTCGACACATCCCGACCGTTCTGACCTCAGCGCCACCTGCGCCTAGTCCGGTCCACCGTGTCTCGCCACGACTCCAACTCGACGTCCTGCAGTCACACAGACAAGAAAACACGTCAAATAGCACCGCTCGACACATGAAAGCGTAAATACCATCACACTTACCACAGACGAAGTCCAAACCTGTCGAAACATTAGAATATACATCCTAAGCCCAAATGACCAAGTTTGACCAAAGTCCGACCGAGCCCGATTGCGCCACGCAACGGCTCGACTCCGAACCACTCAAACCAAACTCGACTATCCTAAACCTTTGTCAATTACTCATCATTCACATGGAGTCATGACCACCTGGTCTCTCAATCTCCCCCTTGATGAGTATATTGACAAACTCAGAAAAAGCATGAAGTTGAGTTTGATTTTGAAGAATCCAACATGGTCCAAAGAAGAGAATGAAGCTAATGACCATGTCGACAGAAGGAACACTAGAGCAACAATTGAAAGAGCAAATTGATCTCCAAAGCTATAAACTATTCCCAACAGAATTTTTCTTCTCTATTCTCCCCCTTTTGGCAATAAACACATCAAGATGCAATAGAGAGAATATGACATGTCAATGGATGAATATGGCTGAAGTTTGTTTATTTTAAGAATTTAGAGACATGAGAGTTATCCATATTGACCATAATGTAATACACCAAGCCATAACTCAAAAAAAACGCTATCTAGATCATGACAAGATATATATAAACCAGCTAGAGCACAAAGATGACAATCTGAAATGTAATGCATTTAGTGAGCAAGTCAAGTCATCAATGAGCAAAGTCTAACTAGAGATATCTAAGGATGACTCAGGCCATGTCAATAAGCTAAGCGGAAACAAGAAGCTAGTGTTGAGTCAATTAGAGTGCTACAAGCTCAAGAGTTTATCATTCGGTTAAGCACTTTTCATCTTTAGGTGATTAAGCAAATCTTGCACATTTGACATATTTTCTTTTAAAGTTTATAGCTGTTTCAACCAAAAATTTTATCATGTGCTAGATCTCAAGCCTTATGCGACTACTCGAAGCGAGAAGCTTAAGAAGATAGTCCAGGTCATCCAAAACTCCCCCTGAGTTCATGCCTAGTGCAATGGCAAGCCGTCTCATGAGAAAGAATTGGTGAAATCAGTTTTTTCGCACATAAAAAGAGATCCTTTTGCTTTTTAACAGATTGTGCTAACTCAGGATGTATCAAGATGCTAAAATAGCTCAGTCTAAGATTCAACCTAGATTCAAGACTCAACTCAGCCTATTAGACATGGCATGAATCATAAAGGGATAGCTCAAGTAAGACTAATCTCGAGTGCTAACATGACAAGTTTTAATTTAACTTGAGCAATTTTAATTAACTTATCTTGGCAGAAAGCTAGTCTACACATATGAAGTCATGATAAATCTAGCAAGCTAAGCATAAGACATGGCAAGGTGTAAAGCATTGAAGCATGTCATAACAGGATAATAATCAAGGCTCAATGCAGATTGATTATAATGCTAGAATGCTGAAAACGCAAGAAAGTCCTGCTCCCCCCTCAACATTAGATGCAACTTTTAGTTCAAGTTGAGTTATGTCAAAATTAAGCTTCAGAAGCTCCCAAAAGAACTCCCCCTGAACCAAAGAAAAAAAATCGAGAAGCTGGCAAAGAAAACCAAACAGGCAGTCCTTAAAGCATAGAAAAGATATAGAAGCAACTAAGTCTTAAACTGACTCTCATCTACCCCAAATGACTCCAGGACTAACAGCTGATCGTCGAACACACACTAGAGAGCAAACATGTACCCTGTCTACCCGAGGGTGGCCCAACCCTCGCTAGAACCTATAAGAAGTGAGTGAGCTCAACCTAGTGAGATAAGAAATAGCTAATCCTGGAAGCACAAGATAAGAGTAAGAAGTCTAAGCAACTCAACACAAGAAACACTCTAACCTATGCTAGAAGGACTTAACCCAATGCACCCGCAAATGCAATGCAACAGAAATGAGACAGAAGCATAATTAATATAATAAAGCAATAAAGCCCAAGCTCCCCCTCACTACAGTCCGTAAGGACAAACCACCCCAAGCTCTCCCCGTAGAGCTGAAAACCTCGAACTGTCCAAAGGCTTGGTGAAGATATCAGCCAACTGGTGGTCACTCTCCACAAACTGGAGCACTATGTCACCCTTCTCTACATGGTCTCTAAGGAAGTGGAAGCGAATATCAATATGCTTGGTCCGAGAGTGCTGCACTGGGTTCTTAGCAATGTTGATAGCAGACGTGTTATCACAAAAGAGTGGAACACTGTCTAAGGCTAACCCAAAGTCCCGCAGGGTCTGATGGGAACGGGGTCCCGATCTTCCAACAGGTTCTGGATAAATTCGATTTGGTGGAGGCGCGACACAAATCGATCCGGCTTCCGAACAACACGTTCCGAACCCCGCAATCGCAGCACCACGTCTCCTCAGGTTATCAACCGTGCGCAGCCCGGTTGACCTCGCCAAGAAGGCTAATCCTCGCCTGCGAATCGAAGAACACAAGCAAGAACAAGGAAGAACACAACTGAATTGCAGATGTATTGATTTAGCACTCGAAAATTGGGGTCTCACAAACCGATGAACGGCGATACTGTTCAAAGACAGAATTAATCTAAGCAAAACCCAAACCCTAATGGTGGGGGTGGCGGCTGGATATAGAGGAGTTAGGGGCGTGCAAAACCCCTGGACGCGCCCCTAATGGGCTCCAACACGATACAAAGCCGATCGGCCCAAAAGACGGTGGCGCAGCACCCTGACAGATTCTGAACGCCCACTTGTTTCGATGATTCCTGTTGACTCAGAAGGAATTTTGACATGGGACCAAAGCCATTGGAAAGGTGGTCTTTTCAGCTTTCCATACATATGTGGAACGTCCAAAACGGAGTCTGGATGCGATCTGGGCGTCCGTTTTAGTGCGGTCTGGTCCTGGACTCCGAATTGGATTCGAAGTCGGTTTGAGTTGGGCCTCCAACATGATTCGACCGCCCTTGCTGGACTTGTGCGCCTTGTAGCCCTTCTCCAAGTATTTCCAGGTCCTCTCCATGGTTCCTAATCATAATTAAATCATTAGGTAGCAATCTATTCTCAAATGAACAAAAGAAAGTACTTAGGAACGAGCTCACCTGTAAATTCAATTGTCGGGCGCGAGCTCTAGTGATTGGTCCTTGAATGTCAAGTGGAGGAGTGTTGTATGTATCCGAAGAAGTGATGTCCTCATCATCCTCCCCCTCTTGAAGCGGAGTTGTCCTCAACTCAGCCTCATCTTCTCCCAAGTGTGGCTTCAAATCTGAAATGTTAAAGGTGGGACTAACCCCAAACTCGGGAGGCAACTCAAGTTTATATGCATTATCATTTATCTTCTCAATTATCTTAAAAGGACCAGCAGCTCTAGGCATCAATTTTGATTTTCTTAACTCAGGAAATTGATCCTTTCTCAAGTGCAACCAAACAAAATCACCCGGTTCAAGTTTAACTTCCTTTCGACCTTTACTACCAGCAATCCTATATTTTGCATTCATCTTTTCAATGTTTGCCTTAGTAGTCTCATGCATTTTGACAATAAAATCAGCACGCTCCTTAGCATCATTATGAACTCTCTCACTAGTAGGCAAAGGTAAAATATCAATAGGGGCACGGGGATTGAATCCATACACTACCTGAAAAGGACTTACCTTAGTGGTGGAGTATTCCGCTCGATTATATGCGAACTCAACATGCGGCAAACACTCTTCCCACAACTTCAAATTGTTCTTCAAAATAGCTCTCAACGTGGTAGACAATGTGCGGTTCACCACCTCAGTTTGGCCATCAGTTTGTGGGTGACATGTTGTAGAGAACATCAACTTTGTACCCAACTTGTTCCATAGAGTACGCCAAAAGTGACTCAAGAACTTGACATCACGATCTGAAACAATAGTAGAAGGCATACCATGCAAACGAACTATCTCTTTGAAAAAGAGGTCAGCAATATGAACGGCATCATCGGTTTTATGACATGGTATAAAGTGAGCCATCTTAGAAAAGCGATCCACAACAACAAAAATGCTATCCCTCCCCCTCTTAGTCCTGGGCAATCCTAAAACAAAGTCCATAGAAATATCTTCCCACGGAATAGAAGGAACAGGAAGAGGCATATATAAACCATGTGGATTCAAGCGAGACTTAGCTTTTTGACATGTAGTGCAGCGAGCAACAAACCGCTCAACATCTCGCCTCATCTTTGGCCAAAAGAAGTGTGTGGCCAGAACATCCTCTGTCTTCTTAGCACCAAAATGTCCCATCAAACCGCCTCCATGCGCCTCCTGCAACAACAAAAGACGAACGGATCCAACTGGAATGCATAGGCGGTTAGCTCTAAACAAATACCCATCATTGATCATGAATTTATTCCATGCTTGTCCCTCTTTACAATGCAACAACACATCCTTAAAATCAGCATCAAAAGCATATTGTCCTTTAATAGTTTCAAGACCAAAAATGCGACAATCAAGTTGAGACAACATGGTATAGCGTCGAGACAAAGCATCAGCAATCACATTATCCTTCCCTTTCTTGTGTTTAATGACATAAGGAAAAGATTCAATAAATTCAACCCACTTAGCATGTCTACGATTCAAATTGGTTTGACTACGAATATGCTTAAGTGATTCATGATCGGAATGAATGACAAATTCTTTAGGCCATAAATAGTGTTGCCACGTCTCTAAAGAACGAACAAGAGCATACAATTCTTTATCATACGTGGAATAATTAAGAGCAGGACCATTCAATTTTTCACTAAAGTAGGCAACAGGTTTGCCTTCTTGCATCAAAACACCACCAATACCAATTCCGCTAGCATCACATTCGAGCTCAAAAGTCTTACCAAAATCCGGAAGTTGGAGCAATGGTGCGTGTGTAAGCTTGTCCTTCAAAAGATTAAAGGACTCCTCTTGTGATGACCCCCAATGGAACACGACGCCCTTCTTTGTCAACTCAATCAATGGTGTCGCAATGGTGCTGAATTCTTTGACAAAGCGGCGATAAAATCCTGCAAGGCCAAGAAAACTCCGCACTTGGGAGACCGTCGTGGGCGTGGGCCAACTCCATATCGCCTCCACCTTGGCTCTATCAACCTCAATGCCCTGTGGAGTCACAACATAGCCAAGAAAAGAGACTCGATCCGTGCAAAAGGTGCACTTGTCAAGGTTACCAAACAAACGTGCATCGCTCAAAGCATTAAAAACAGCACGTAAGTGATTCAAATGTTCATCCATGGACTTGCTATAAATCAAGATATCATCAAAGTAAACGACCACAAATTTGCCAATGAAAGGACGTAAAACCTCGTTCATTAATCTCATGAAAGTGCTAGGTGCATTAGTTAACCCAAAAGGCATGCCTAACCACTCATACAAGCCGAACTTAGTTTTAAAAGCAGTTTTCCATTCATCGCCAAGTTTCATTCTTATTTGGTGGTATCCACTACGCAAGTCAATCTTTGTGAAAATTATAGCACCACACAACTCATCAAGCATGTCGTCTAGCCTAGGAATAGGATGACGATACCTTATAGTAATGTTATTAATGGCTCTACAATCTACACACATACGCCAAGAACCATCTTTTTTGGGAACCAAAAGAACAGGAACAGCACAAGGACTAAGGCTCTCACGTACGTACCCACGGTCCAAAAGGTCTTGGACTTGTCGCTGAATCTCCTTAGTCTCTTCAGGATTGGTCCTGTACGCCGCACGGTTTGGCAAGCTCGCTCCAGGAATCAAGTCAATCTGGTGCTCAATCCCTCGAAGGGGTGGAAGTCCTGGAGGAAGCTCATTAGGAAAAACATCTCTAAACTCCTGCAAAAGGTTAGTGACAGGAGCAGGCAAAGTGCAAGGCATATTATCAAGAGAAAATAAAGCATCTTTGCACACAAAAACATAGCATATATCATTAACATCATCAATTTCAGCAAGGTCTGATTTGGTGGCAAGCATAATAGAATTGTTCAAATGGAGTACTTGCTGTTTTTCAGATTTATCATGTTTATTTGGATCATTAGTAGCAGCAGCTCGCTCCCTATCGGCCTCTATAATCTCAGCTGGAGTCAAAGGCAGTAAAGTAACTTTCTTTCCCTTATGCATAAAAGTGTATTTGTTACTACTACCATGGTGTAAAGCATCATTATCAAATTCCCAAGGTCGACCCAATAAAAGAGAGCATGCTTGCATAGGAACCACATCACAATCAACATGATCAACATAACCACCAATGGAAAAATGGACTCGACATGTTTGTGTTACCTTAGCTTTTCCAGAGTCATTTAACCATTGAATATGGTATGGATGTGGATGCGGTCGCGTGGTCAAGCCAAGCTTCTTGACCAAATCAGAACTTACCAAGTTGTTGCAACTTCCTCCATCAATGATGACACGTGCGCGACGGTTCTTGATTGCGAAGAAAGTCTGAAACAAATTATGGCGTTGAAGCTTATCGGGTTGTTGTACCTGTGTGCTAAGGACTCGCTGCACAGTGATGCTCCGTAGCGTCGCTGTGGACGCCCCACCAAGGACCAAGTCGTCATCACCACCACCATTGTCGTTCGAGGCAGCAGCAACAGCATCATTATCCTCCTCAACATCCGAAGTGCTGATGTAACCTCCATCTTCTGTAGCGATGTATGCCCGTTGGCTAGGGCAATTCTTCTGCACATGACCAAGCCCATGGCAGCGGTGGCACTGAATGTCGGAGGAGCGGCCCGTTGAAGCCACGGAAGAAGAACTCTTGGCTGGAACCTGCAAGGAATTTTTTGAAGCATCTGCAAAGCGTGACGTGGAAGGTGGCTTCGGTGGCGCTGCTGCAATCTTGTTCACAGGTGGTGGAGGAGAACGAAAACCCGAAGAAGACTTGGGCAGTCCCGTCGTTGTAGTCGTGCGCGGCGTGTAAAAGGGTCGTCCGGTGCTTGCCTTCGCTGATTCCTTGCGTCCCTGCAATTCTTTTTCTGCAAGCATAGCAAGCTGGAACAACTGGTTGATAGTAGTAAATTCTTTATAATCAACAATGTCCTGAATTTCACGCCGTAACCCCCCGTAGAAACGACAAATCTTATCATCCGTGTCCTCAACAACCCCACAACGCATCATACCCTTTTGAAGCTCAGCATAATAGTCCTGAACAGAACGATCACCTTGTTCTAAGCGCTGCAATTTTTTTCTCAAATCAAGTTTATATGTGGGAGGAACAAAACGATTACGCATATCTTCTTTTAACCGCTCCCATGTATCAGGTTGTAAGCGCATGTTACTTAGTTCATTCCACCAGATAATAGCAAAGTCCTTAAACTCACTAGTAGCTTGTCTAACTCTATGTTGTTCAGGAACCAAGTGAGAATTAAATTTCTGCTCTACCGTCATCTCCCAATCAAGATATATATCAGCATCGTAAAGACCAGCAAAAGATGGAATGGTAAACTTGACTTTAGCAAAAGGGTCGTCGTTACCATGACGGTTCTGGTTATTACCTCCCATACCATGTCGGTTTTGCTGAAGACGCCGACGTAGTCGTGCATCTTGTGTCGCCCGCTGATCAATGTTGCCATCCGCATCATACACTGTGTCATCATCACGACGATGACCGTCATTGACTGGTGGCAGGCGTGCCTCCAATGTGTCCATCCGACCAGTGAGGTCAGCCAACCGCCGCTCCACCCGCTCAATGCCTTCCGTGGTGTTCAACTTGGCAATGGCGGCGACGGTTGTGTCCATTCTCGCGCCGAGATCAGTGATTGAAGCATTTTGTTTGTCGAGCGCAGCTTGTAGATGGCCGCGACTAACACACTCGTTGAAATCGACCGGTGTCGCGTCACCTTCGTCTCCTGCCATGGTTAGTGGAAACACAGAGAAAACAAAAGGATTATCCCTATCAACTAGAAAGGAAGGACAGTGGAAACCCGCAAAGGAAGTGGCTTACCAAGCTCTTACAAGTGTTCTTACCATCGCAAACAGTAGGTGGTACAACCGGTGGCTGGTTCGTGATATCTAGAGGGTGTGACCCGGCGATTGCAAGGGTCAAAACTGTGTTGTCCGGAAGTATGTATATGGAGCTTGGAAGGCCAAATATGTTAGTGGAACGCAAGTCAATAACAGATAGTAATGCTGAATAAATGTCCAAAGCACTAGTTCTAGTTGCTGGTCTAAATGTGTCCTATATCAGGATTAAGATATGATGATCAAGGAGTAAGGCAAAGACAGCAACAAAGATGGCCAGGCACTGAGAGACTTAATTCAGCATAAGCACAAAACAAATGAAGCTCTGTCACCTAAAACTGTGCTCTGTCCGGTTTTTCTCTTTTTTTTTCTTTCTTTTTTTTGGCCACGGATAGCACTTCTCTCTCTTCTCTACTAAGCCGAAATTTTTCTTTTTTGTGTCTTTTTAATTTTATTTTTTTCACAGAGCAGAGCACAGAAATAGGAACCACACAAAGTTTCAATTCAATCTGATGTAAGATGTGGCCTACAGAAAATAATGAATGTGCTGGAAATTCGGTGATTCAATTTCGGAGCTCGAGTACTGCACTTTCCAGGCCGAATTTGGGGAAAATAAAATCGTCGAACCCGACGAAGTGGGGGAGTGTCGGATGCAAAATTTAATTTCACCCAATTTCAAAAAAAAACCGCCTGATTTCGAGTCCGTATGCAAAAGTTACGGCCGTTTGAAGTTGAGCCTCCGAGTTATGGTTTCTGTGGAGGCCGAAAACGAAATTGAGTGGAGGAAATCGGTGGAATTTGGGGGTGGAAGCTCGGGGAAAAGTGGGGGATGGTGCTGTGTGATCACGAGATGCGAAGGAAGATTCAAACAGAGGGCGGGATATGGGTGGGAAAACAAAAACAGAGGGTGGAATACGCGATGGATGACAGCTAGGGTTTGTATGAGAGGTAGCGGAAGCAAGATAACCCGAAACAAAACACGATCTAAACCAGCAACACAACTCGACTAAGGACACAAACTCAACACTACGGACTCTGGAATCAAATTGTGCAAAGGCTAAACGAGATCTAGGACAGGAAACAACCTATGACTACAATTTTTTTTGTAGGGCTTTTTCATGGACTCTAGGATGAAACCGAAAACAACAAAGGAGGGTAACGCGAACCTGAAGGAACACCTGAAGCTCTGATTACCACTTGATGGGAACGGGGTCCCGATCTTCCAACGGGTTCTGGATAAATTCGATTTGGTGGAGGCGCGACACAAATCAATCCGGCTTCCGAACAACACGTTCCGAACCCCGCAATCGCAGCACCACGTCTCCTCAGGTTATCAACCGTGCGCAGCCCGGTTGACCTCGCCAAGAAGGCGAATCCTCGCCTGCGAATCGAAGAACACAAGCAAGAACAAGGAAGAACACAACTGAATTGTAGATGTATTGATTTAGCACTCGAAAATTGGGGTCTCACAAACCGATGAACGGCGATACTGTTCAAAGACAGAATTAATCTAAGCAAAACCCAAACCCTTATGGTGGGGGTGGCGGCTGGATATAGAGGAGTTAGGGGCGTGCAAAACCCCTGGACGCGCCCCTAATGGGCTCCAACACGATACAAAGCCGATCGGCCCAAAAGACGGTGGCGCAGCACCCTGACAGATTCTGAACGCCCACTTGTTTCGACGATTCCTGTTGACTCAGAAGGAATTTTGACATGGGACCAAATCCATTGGAAAGGTAGTCTTCTCAGCTTTCCATACATATGTGGAACGTCCAAAACGGAGTCCGGATGCGATCTGGGCGTCCGTTTTAGTGCGGTCTGGTCCTGGACTCCGAATTGGATTCGAAGTCGGTTTGAGTTGGGCCTCCAACATGATTCGACCGCCCTTGCTGGACTTGTGCGCCTTGTAGCCCTTCTCCAGGTATTTCCAGGTCCTCTCCATGGTTCCTAATCATAATTAAATCATTAGGTAGCAATCTATTCTCAAATGAACAAAAGAAAGTACTTAGGAACGAGCTCACCTGTAAATTCAATTGTCGGGCGCGAGCTCTAGTGATTGGTCCTTGAATGTCAAGTGGAGGAGTGTTGTATGTATCCGAAGAAGTGATGTCCTCATCAGGGTCGAAACCATCCAAAGTACCTGGCTGCAGCAACTGGCAGCAACAACGTACTCGGCCTCTGCAGTGGACTGTGCAACACCGGACTGCTTCCTCGAAGACCAGGAAACGAGAGAAGTGCCAATGAACTGGCAGGTGCCAGAAGTGCTCTTCCTATCTATCCTACGGCCAGCAAAGTCTGCATCCGAAAAGGCTCTCAAGGAAAGACAGGATGAGGAAGAGTACCAGATACCATAGTCAATGGTAGCTCGAAGGTACCGAAAGATGCGCTTCACCGCCTGGCGGTGAGATACGCGAGGAGAAGCCTGAAAATGAGCACACAGACACACGGAGAAGTGTATGTCTGGTCTCGAGGCAGTGAGGTAAAGAAGGGAGCCGATCATACTTCTGAACTCTTTCTGACCAACTAGCTCGCCATCCTCATCTGGGTCAAGATAGGCTGTAGAAGCCATGGGAGTCGACACAGGCTTACCATCGCTCATGTCGAAGCGTCTCAGGAGGTCACGAGTGTACTTTCCTTGATGAAGAAATGTACCCTCCCGAGACTGCTTAATTTGGAAGCCAAGGAAGAAGGTCAACTTCCCATCATACTCATCTCAAACTCGGTGCTCATGACATCCGAGAACTGTGAAACCAAAGTATGGGAAGAGCCGCCAAAGATAATGTCATCGACATAGATTTGGACGAGCAGAAAGTCAGTGCCAAGCCGGCGGATGAACAAGGTCTTGTCAACTTTACCCATCTCAAAACCATGACTTAACAAGTAGGACTTAAGCCTCTCATACCAAGCTCTAGGGGCTTGCTTAAGTCCATACAAAGCTTTGGAAAGCTTGAAAACATGGTTTGGGTATTTGGGGTTTTCGAAACCAGGAGGCTGTCGGACGTAGACTTCTTCCTCAATAAGGCCATTGAGAAAGGCACTCTTGACGTCCATCTGGTAAAGCTTGAAACCCTTAGAAGCCGCAAAGGCAAGCAGGATTCTAATGGCCTCAAGTCGAGCTACAGGGGCAAAGGTCTCCTCGAAATCTAGACCCTCAACCTGGGAGAACCCCTGAGCTACCAGTCTAGCCTTGTTTCGAATGACTACCCCATCCTCACTCTGCTTGTTCTTGAACACCCACTTGGTTCCAATGATATTGTGACCTCTCGGGGCCTCAACAAGCGACCAGACCTTGTTTCTCTCAAAGTTTTCTAGCTCCTCATGCATGGCATTGACCCAAGACTCATCAGATAAAGCATGAGAAACATCTTTGGGCTCAAAGGAGGCAATGAAGGCAGAATGGAGACAAAATTGAGATAAGCCAGATTTTGAGCGGGTAACACGCTCGAAAAGATCTCCAATGATCTGCTCTGAAGGATGAGCTTTCTGGATGTGTCTAGGAGGTCCAGGATGAGATGAAGAAGTGGCCTCTATCTCGTGAGCAGACGAGGTAGGAACAGAGCCACTAGCTCCAGAAGAAGCAGAAGGCATGGGCTAATCACCTCGAGGTGCGGTGGAAGACGGCACCTCAAGGGGTGGATGAGGGATAGGATCAGGTAGACAACTGTCGTCTCCATCGTCCTCATCATCCACGAAGATGGTCTCGGACTGCTCTAAAGAACCTAAGATATCAGGCCTAGTCCCCGGACTGGCCTCGTCGAAGGTCACCTCACAGGTCTCTACCATTTTACTAGACTCGCAGTTCCAGACCCTATAAGCCCGCGAAGAAGTCGAGTAACCTAGAAAGATACCATCACAAGAGCGTGACTCGAACTTGTCTAGGTTCCCGGACTTCAAAATAAAGCACTTCCAACCAAACACACAAAAATGGGAGACGCTGGGCTTTCGCCCATATCTCAGCTCATAAGAAGTGTGGTGCAAGTGTGCCCGAAGAAAAACTCGATTTGAGACATGGCACGCGGTGGCTATAGCTTCAGCCCAAAACTTCCGCGGTGTAGAGTACTCATCAAGCATCGTCCTGGCCATCTCGACCAAGGTACGGTTCTTCCTCTCCACAATGTCATTCTGCTGAGGGACGTATGGAGAAGAGAACTGGTGCTCTACACCTGTCTCACCACAGAAACTCTCAAAGTAGGAATTCTTGAACTCCGTGCCATTGTCACTGCGGATCGCTCGTAAGGCACCTGGGAGCTCAACAGAAAGCCTACTGAAAAGACCTCGGAAATGAGAAAACGTCTCATCCTTCGAGGCTAAGAAAAACACCCAAGAAAATCTCGAATAGTCATCGACCACAACAAGTACATACCACTTCCCTCTGGCTGACTGCACTCGAGCTGGTCCAACAGTGTCCATATGGAGCAGCTATCCTGGTGCATCAGTCATGGTCACAGTGACCGGACGATGTGAAGCAGCAACCATCTTGCTGTGCCGGCATGGAGCGCAAACAAGATCTTTGACCATTTTGAGCTTCGGCAGACCACGAATGAGGTCGTGGCCGCTAACTCGGGTCAAATGGTCAAATCCAATATGACCAAGTCTCCTATGCCAGAAGGTCAAATCACGGGACTCTGAGGCAACCAAACACCGGAGAGGATCACCAGAAGAATCAGAAAAATCAGCACGAAAGATCCTCCCATAACGAGAAATCCCGCAAACCAGACTACCCGAAGAATCAAGAATTTTGCAAGCGTTTTTCTTGAAGCTCACCTCGAAACCGTCATCGGTAAGCTGAGAAACGGAAAGCAAATTGTACTGCAGCTTACTAACCAAGGCAACATCCTTAAGAATAAAAGAAGTATTAACATGCACAGTACCTCTGGCGATGACGCGCCCAGACGAAGCGTCTCCGAAGGTGATCGTCTCATCACCTGGAGCGCGGGCTAGGGAGGAGAACCAACGGGAGTCTCCGGTCATATGACGAGAACAACCGGAGTCTACAAGCCAAACCTTCTCCTTCCCTACCCGGCGAACCTGAGTCAAACAGAGAGTAAAGTCTCAGTACTGGGATAAATCAAGAGAGATTTGGGCACCCAATACCGAGTAACACGTGGAGCAGATGAAGTAGTCAAACACAACTGACCTCTATCTACCCTACGCTCTCCGTGACTCAAAGAAGCAGAAGGTCTATGAGCAGACCTGAAGCTGTTGCGGGGTCCGACTGCTACGGGAGAGCGAGTCGAAACACCGGCAACATGCTGATCACGCCGTGGGTAACTGTCTCGACGGGGGAAACGAGATGTACCCTCAGGACGGCGGAAGTCACGACCTGGAGCAATACGAGGACAAAAACCAAAAGACTCAGAAAAACCAAGTCCTCGATGCTGCCCAAACACGTCAGAAACAAACCTGGACCTCGTGCTAGTCTTAGGTTCACTCAGGATCTGGGGCTGACCCTGAATACGCCTAAGTGCCTCCGTACGGTCTCTACGCGCAATCCTAGCGCACCTGAAGCACCGATCGAGTGTGTGTCCATCCTTCTGACAGAAGGTGCAGTGGTACCTCACCTTCGAAGAGGTGGAAGTAGCACACGAGGGCTTCGACTTCTGAGAAGCCAAAGTAGCAGGTGGACTCACCTTACTGTCAGAGATCCCTTGGACGAAGCCCGCTGATTTGAATTTGACCTCATCAGACCTGGGCTCAACCTCGATCGCACCTCCTACTATGGGTCAGAGAATAGCAGGAGGATGCTTCCTCATATCCTCATAGAAATCATATTCTAGACCTTGATTGAACTTGCAAATCTTGGATTGGTCTAGAATAAGATTAAGCTTCTTTTTGCCGCCTACAAATCTCTCGAGAGTGTTCATAAGATACTGACACTCCCGAAAGAGAGAGGTGCAAGAAGAGCAGGGGGAAGAGGGAACAGCAGGAGGTAAGGAAGCAGATGAAGAACCAACAGCAGAGGAACGAATGGCTTGTGCACGCACAGCCAACTCAGAATGGACAGTCCTACTGCTAGCAGGTTGGTTCACGTCGCTAAGCGTCTCAACCTTACACTGGGGCTTCTCCCCCTCCTCAACAATCACATCACAATGCGTTGATGGCTTCTCTAGTAAATCCTTAGTTAGCTTCACACATTTTTCTTCTAATGTAATCAAGTCAAATTTTAGTTTGTTACAATTAAAGCATGGTGAGCTAACAGGGTCCTTAGAAGCAAATTGAGCCAGTCTATTGTTGTCATCAACTAGTTCTTGAAACTGTTTTGAGACAGATTCAAGTTCAGCAGTTAATTTAGGACAGTTTGAACATGAAGCAACTGGCTCACACAACCAAGCATACAACTCAGAAATTTTGTGATCTGCCCGTTTTAGGTTCATCTTTAAATTATTACAATTTTCACAAGGCTCGGGCAGATCCAGGAGCATGAAATAAGATCCTCTAGCAGCAATGTCCTTATCTTCACATGAGGTGGGAGAAGTAGTCTCATCAGTAGTAAGTAGGGTAACAGGCATCCTACTCAACTCTAACTCAGCAAGCAGACTAACATTCTCCACCTTAAGCACATCAAGCTCAGAAGACAAACTATCATGAGAGGTCCTTAGTTTCTCCATGTCTCCAAACAAAGCAGGGCATGTATCACAATCGTCACGGGAGGGAGCAGATCTAAGTGAAGTAATCTCCCGTGACAGTCTATCTACTTCCTTTTCTAACTCGGTACACCTAGACCTAGCTCTAGCATGAAATCCATCTAGCTTAAGAAAAGCATCATTTAGCTGGTCATAAGAAGGGAGTACCTCATCCGAGTCGGAGTACAGCTCGCTGTCGCTGATCTCGCCCTCAAGGGCCATGAAGCACATGCCGGAGAAGTCGTCGCCGCCATCCTTGGGCACTTGGTCACCCGCCCCGTCGTCGTCGCTCCATCCCTCCACCTCGCTGAGGTCGAGGTCGTCGAATGCGGTGAGGACGCGGTGGAAGAGCTTCTTGGCTTTGCCAAAGTTGCGGAACTTCTTCTTTCCCGGCGTCTGAGCTGGAGGCTTCTTGTTGCGGTTCTTGTCGGTGTAGTCGTTCTTGCCCGAACCGCCGTAGTCGTTCTTGCCCTTCTCTAGCTTGGGGCAGTTTGCTCGGATGTGGTTGGGGCCACCACACTCGAAGCAAATCACGGGTCCTCCCCTTTCTGTCTCTCCTACCCTTGTAGGCATGGGAAAACCTTCGGGCTAGGAGGGCCAGCTGATCATCCGCAAGCTGCTCTAACTGATCATCAGTTATGTCACAGAGAGCAGCGAGGGAGAAACTGCAAGAAGAATCAGAAGAAAGCCCGGAACAAGAAACGGGATTGGTGACCAAAGCCATCGACTGTGACTTCGACCGACGAGAGACAACGTCAATCTCGTGAGTCTTGAGGCGCGAGTACAGCGCGTCAAGAGTCAGGGTCGAGAGGTCTGTCGTGTCTTTGATGGTGGTCACTTTCATCTCCCAAACACGCAGATCGAGTGCCGCGAGCATCTGACGAGCGTTGTCCGAGTCGGGGTATGTGAGACTGACCGCTCGGAGGTTGCTCAAGATTTTGTGAAATCGCGAAAAGCACTCGTCCAGGGACTCACCAGCAAGCATCTCGAATTTGTTGTATTCGCGCTTAAACTGGTCCTGTCGAACCGTCTTGATCTGGGTGGTGCCCTCATGGTATGCGTCGAGGGTCACCCAGATGTCGTAGGCGGACGACAGGTGAGATATGTGGTCAAACTCGCTACGCTCAAACCCTGGATGATGATGTTCCTTGCCTTTGCATTTGCCTCAACATCAGCCATGTTCCCGGCATTGATGTTCTAATCGGCAGGAACAACAAACTGGACCTTGACCTTGCGCCAGATGGCATACCCCTGAGCCTGGATGTATGTTTCCATTCGGCTCTTCCAGAAGGGGTAATCGATGCCATCGAAAATGGGCGGCTTGGTCGAGTACTTGTCTGTCGCCATGACTCTTGAGACCGGTTAAGATCTATTGATTAGAGCTAACCGGCTCTGATACCAATTGTTGGAGCGAAATGGCGACAGAGGGGGGGTGAATGTCGATCAATTAAAAATTTGACCCCCGAGTATCGACTCAAGTCTCTTCTTCGTTAGCTATGTAAAAGCTATGAAGACAGAAGACATTCGCTTGTTGGAAGCTGAAAATAATTTTGCCGAAGGCCAAAGATACTCACGAAGGATGCAAGGCTTAGACCAGCAAAAAATCCAGAAAAAGACTTCACTAACCAACCAAAGAAAAGGATTCTTCACTGCTGAAAACTGAAGCTGAAAAAGTCCCAAAAGAGAGACTCTCTTTGCTGCAAAACTACTACTGCAAAAGGCACTAAAATGACTATTTTTGCTGCTGAAAACAAGAGACAAAAAGAGAGAAAAGACTGAGAGGTTTTGCTGATTTTTGCTCCCTGAAACTGCTGAAAAACTGAGCTGAAACTTGCTGAAAACTGCTGAAAAACTGAGCTGAAACTTGCTGAAAACTGCTGCCTGAAACTGCTGAAAACTGAGCTGAAACTTGGCTGAAAACCGCACTGCTATTTGCTGAAAACTGCACTGCACAAATGCTGAAAACAGCAGCTAGCAAATGCTGAAAACAGCAATGAAGTGATGCTGAAAACAACAGCTAACAAGTGCTGAAAATGCAGTCTGAAATCAGCAAGCAGTAAATGTTCAGATCTTCAAAAAAACCATGAGAAAGATGGAATTCTTCCATTCTTTTTGGCCCAAGACATCACCAATACAAACTCAATAGCAAGGAGGAACTAGAGAACAAAGAAATTAACCCTAGAATCAAGAATTTCAGATTTGACCCAATAACCTGAAAATTTCAGAGACTTCACAACAAATCAAATTTCTCTCAAACCCTTGATCCTTTGCACATGAAACTTTGGGAATATATTAGCAATAGCCAAGGGACTCTCCAAACCCAATTTCATGCAATCTTGCGAAGGAAATCAAGAACAGAGCAAAAACCCTAGAAAACGTGCAAACTACAGAGAGAGGCACTAAAAATCAAATTTCTTCTCAAACATTAACTCTTTGATCATGAGCTCTTGCAGTCATGTTAGCAATATCAAAAGAGCTCCTTAGACCAAAGATCACTCCATCTCAAGAAGGAAATCTCAGAAAGAACTAAAACCCTAGAACTGAGTTCATGAACAGAGGACCTTGAAAATCCAAAACTGAGATTAAAAACAATTTGCTCTTGGGGGAACCTGACCAAAAGGTCTAGAAGCAACATCCCATCATCAAGCAACCCATTTTGGGCCTTCCCAGCAAGAACCAACAAGAATCTCAAAAACTCAAAAATCACCAAATGCAAGCATCGAAGAACAGAGAGCACAAACTTCAGATTTCATTCCAACTATTCAGGGATTACAACTGAGCTACATCCCCATACCCCGATTGATACAAGAGGAGTGATTACAATCTCTCATCTCCCTCTCAATCCTCAAGAACACCAAGAATCTCACCACTTCTTGGGAGGAAGAACACACAGAGAGAGAAGACTCACATAGAAACCATCGTAGAGACACAGAGGGAGCACACTCTGCCTCTACCACCAACTCACACCAACTAAAGAGCTAAAGGAAACAACCTTCCTAAAGCCTCTTTTGACTCTAAAACCCTAATTCTATCACAAGTACTCAAGTGGGCATGCAGCCCCTCCTCTCCTTTTATAGCGCTTGGCTAACGGGTCTCCGCCCCGTTACGCCCGCTACGTCCAACGGAGCCCGCTCACGCTCGTGCAGCCTTGCGAATTTCCCGATTCGCCCCTCCTGCACCTTCCGGGAAGCTTCCGCGCTCCTTGCCTCGCACGCCTCGCAACCACCTCGAGTCCACGTCGTCTTCGACACATCCCGACCGTTCTGACCTCAGCGCCACCTGCGCCTAGTCCGGTCCACCGTGTCTCGCCACGACTCCAACTCGACGTCCTGCAGTCACACAGACAAGAAAACACGTCAAATAGCACCGCTCGACACATGAAAGCGTAAATACCATCACACTTACCACAGACGAAGTCCAAACCTGTCGAAACATTAGAATATACATCCTAAGCCCAAATGACCAAGTTTGACCAAAGTCCGACCGAGCCCGATTGCGCCACGCAACGGCTCGACTCCGAACCACTCAAACCAAACTCGACTATCCTAAACCTTTGTCAATTACTCATCATTCACATGGAGTCACGACCACCTGGTCTCTCAGTACTTGCTGCAAAACGAGCTAGTTTCATCTCTGTTTCTGATTGATTCTCCCTAGCTCATTTGTTTGTTTGCATTAAGTCCCAATTATCGTTGCGTTTGCATTCATACACTTCGCTTAAACCAATTGATTAGCACATAGGCAAAATACTCTACCTTGGATTATTACTTAGCTTTACAATACCTTGAATATCAGATTGCATACGATATCCACATAACTGTCCAAGCTCCACCTACACCCGTTTGTGTACTCCCTTCCTCTTGGTTACGCTCATATATTACCGGGTTGAGGTCATTCACTGTCACAATTGTCGATTTGCCATCCTTGATTCACTTTGGAACGGTAAGCTTGTCTTATTTTCAGGACAGTGAGTTGCAAGCATAGAGAGAGCTTTTGTTTTACTAACCCGGATACAACCTCATTTCTTGTTTGTGAGTCGCTCCCATGTCAGGTCACGAGGAGGATCCACCTAATCCGGAGGCGCCGATTACGTGGACCGAGTACACTCGGTTGCGCGAGATGCTACAAAAACAACTTCATGATGGTGACAATGGCGTGTGCAATGAGGTTGGGGAAGTTCAGACTGGACTAAACACCCTCAGGGAGGAGGTCACACAATTGCGTACGACCCTCAACAATAACTTTCCGGAGCTGCGTGCCATGTTCGCACACCACAATCTATGTGGGGGTGCACCAACTGATGATACAAGTGTGCACGACCTGTTAGTGATATGCCCTAGAGGCAACGTGGATGTGTTGTGTATATCACATACTATGTTTACGATACATTACTTTGTTCCTTGAAATAGACATTATCATTATTGATCAATGAGCATGTGACTTATTCATGAGACTCTTAATGCTAAAATGTTGCTATTTCTAAATGATCCCTGATCATATATCATATGAGGAACAAATATGATTCAAAGATCAGCATATGTATTGATTGATGATCATATCTCATGGATCATGGTATGGTGATACCAAATCAATAATATGGACATGTGTTAGTGAACATATGTTGGATAGACCCACCATGAGACACTGCAGAGATTCCATGTGTCATCAGTTGGTCTCAAGTAGTGTTTATGTGGAATCCTTAGACTTGAGATCATCATGGTTCCCAACATGCGTAGTAGCTTATTTTGGGACTACTAAACACTACTCCGTAACTGGGTAGTCATAAAAGTAGTCTTCGGGTTTGCCATGAAACATGTAGTGGGATGTGAATGATCAAGATAGAATTTTCCCCTCCTTATGGGAGAGATATCTCTGGGCCCCTCAATGTAATGGATTATGAAAGTGCATGGCCATGCCAAGGTGATTGAGGAGTCAATCACAAGTTTATAATCCATCACGGAATTGAGAGAGTGATTGAGCTATTAAGAGGATGACACAAGTCTCGCCTTGAGCTCAATCTATATCGTGAGGCAAAGGGATTCGTACATGAGAACATTACAGGTTCAGCCGATATGATCTTTACGTATACTTTGGGGTCAATATGTCTTACTAGAGAACGCTATTAACAGGGTGACCGGAAAGGCATTTCTGGGTCGCGACCAAGTATACGTGAACCTACAGGGTCGCACGCTTAACGGGTTGGAACACTAATTCGAATATGATTCGGATGTGGGCTCAATTCGGATAGAGATCCGAATAGACTCCTATTGGGCCTCGGTCCACAAGGCCCAAGTGAGGAGGTCTATATATATGGAGGCGAGGGGCTGAGGAACACACGCTTCTGTTAACCTCTAGCAAAACCCTAGCCGCCACCTCTCGAGCCAAACCCTAGTCGCTCACGAGTGCTAGTACACTCGCGATCGGCGTTCCAGCCCCGGATGTGTGGATACCGGTGGAGGCACTGCTCGTTACGGTGCTGATCGGCATCAACAACCTACAGATTGCATCTGCTCATGGTGTGGTTCATCGCGTGGAGGAGACAATCTGTTCGGGACGATCGGCTAATTCCACTACTACCTCGACGCGCGTGGTTGGATCGGCTTCTCCAACTCTTCTTCCGCTACGCTGCACGTCTAGTGGTAATGATCCATGATCCCTCCTTAAGCATGATGTCCTTGTGTGCGCGGTAGAAAAGTTTTATTTTCTGCTTTCGTAGCCTACGCGCATTCCTTTACGGCCCTCCGGTCGTTCTGCACAATGAGACCGAGGAGGAGCGTGCTATTTGTCTGGATGAGGAGCGACGTCAGCGACAGGCGCGTCGCATGGCCGTGCCGCCAAATGTCAGGATGGCAGCCGCAGCACGCCCCCAGGCACATGGGCCTAGCCGAGGCAACGGTGGCCAGGGTGGAGGTGCACCACAGGGTGCCCACGGAGGAGGTGTGCATAGTGCACCTCATAGCTGGGCTGACGCGGTCGAGCGCCGGGATGACGATTTCCCCGTCGACAACTACGATGACCGACAGCGCCACCACCGCAACAATGTGCAGCGTCCTCGCCACGACGACGCCGAGGATCTTGTCGCTAAGCCCAAATTTAATTTTCCTATATTTTCAGGTGGTACAGATGTGGAACAATACCTCACTTGGGAGCTGAAAGTTGATAAGTTGTTTCGGATGAACAACTATTCCAATGAGAAGAAGTTGTTGCTTGCGTCCAATGGCTTGGATGATTATGCTACACATTGGTGGGAGCAGTTCATCCGTAAGCGCGTGGAGCGCCATGAGTTGCCGATGATCACCTGGGAGCAGATGAAGCAGCATTTGCGAGCACGCTTTGTACCTCGCCACTACAAGCGCTCACTATTTGAGAAGTTGACAGGGCTGCGACAAGGTATGAAATCAATTGATGAATATCATAAATAAATAGAGACTATCATGATACATGCAGATGTCCGTGAGAATGAAGAACAGACCATGGCGAGATTTCTAGCTGGCATGAATCATGCTATCAAGCGCATTGTCAATCACCATCCCTATAATGATATGATTGAGTTGCTGCACCAAGCACGTGAAGCCGAGAGACAAGTGATTGAAGACACACGGTTCACTGCCCGATCACGTTCTTCAGCCAATTCGGGACAGCCATATAACAACAGCCAACCAAACAAGAGCACTTCGGCTGCAAACAATTCGGCGATGCGCAATTCCGCAAGTAAGAAGCTGAAGAGTACACCATCACTGGTGCGTCGACCTATGGCGCCCGCTGCTAGTGCGACCTCGTCTATGAATAGGCCGTTCACGTGACATTATTTGCCACAAGTGCAAGGGCGTTGGCCATTTTTAGAGGGACTGCCCAAATGTCAGAACTATGCTTATCACAGAGGATGGCGGTTATGTTTCAGCTAGTGATGATGAGTCGCCTAATGCACAGACAGTCTTGCACACTAATGACATAGAATAATGTGATTGCGATCCAGAGTTTCCTAACACTGAGCAATATTCCATTGTTTGCACGCCCAAGGTACTTAGTGTGATGCCATCGACATCACTCGAACAGCGGTGCCATTTGTTTCAGACATGGGCAAAGCTTGATAAGGGTAAGGTGTGCAAGGTGATCATTGACGGCGGAAGTTGTCACAATCTGGCTAGCAAGGATATGTGTCATAAGTTGGGTTTGAAGTATTTGCCACATCCGCGTCCTTATCATGTGCAATGGTTGAGCGACAAAGAGGAAGTGAAGGTGAACTATATGGTGCGTGTGACGTTTTCTATTGGGAAGTACACCGGTACTGAGATACCATGTGGTCGTGATCCCATGTTTGTGATGAGTAATTGACAAGTGGTTTGGATAGCTTGAGTTTGATGTGAGTGGTTCGAGCCGAGTTGTCGCGTGATGCGGTTTGGTTTCGGTCGGACCTGGTCAAACCTAGTCAATCGTGTTTAGGATGGGTATTCCTTTGATTCGACAGGTTTGGGCTTTATCATGCTAATTGTGATTAGATGTATCGAGCGGTGCTATTTGATGTGTTTCTTGTCTGTGTTGTCTGCAGGACGTCGAGGCGGAGTCGTGGCGAGACACGAGGTGACTGGACTAGACACGGTGGACCGGACTAGGCGCATGTGGCGCTAAGGTTAGAATGGTCGGGAGGTGTCGAAGACGGCGGGGGCTTGAGGTGGCTGCGAGGCTTGCAAGGCAAGAAAGGAGGAGGCTTCCTGGAAGGTGCACGAGGGGCGTTTCGGTAAAAACGCAAAGCTGCACTAAAGGAAGCGGGTTTGGATAAAGCATCGAGTAGGTGGTGACCTAATGGGTAAAACATGTGCAAACCTATTAGTGGGAGGCTATAAAAGGAGAGGGAGAGGTTGTGCTGAAATTGAGAGAGTGGATGTAAGAGTTAGGATTTTATTTGGTTCTCTCCATGCATGAATTGAGAAAGAGAGAACGAGAGGAGGTGTGAGCTGCTCTCTAAGCTCTCCAGGCGTATGGGGACTTAGTGTGAGAGTAGTGGGCAGCATGTAAACACTCTATATCAATCATGTATGTCTCCGTATCGTGTTTATGATATCTTGTCTTTGAGCTTTGCCATTGCTTGTTTATTTCCTTTCTTTGTGTTTCGGCAGTAGAAATATTTCTTGTTTTTTTTCTTGCAGCTTGCAAGTAGTACTAGCCTTCTTGGTTTTGTCTTTTCCTGTTTGAGCTGCCGTGAGAAGAGAAGAAGCATTCAATCTCTTTTGTTAGCAGTTCTGCTAGCATTGTTGCCTCTCATGTTTATTCTCTCGGCAGTGAACCATCATGGCTATTTTCTTTGCAAGTAGTACCTCTTCTCCTGCTAGCTACTCTTATTGAACAATTTTTTATTGCACAACACTTTGTTTCGGTTGGTATCAAAGGGGTTTTTGGCAGCAGTCTTGCCATCGTTTTTCTCTGTATCATTGTCGGATTGCAGCTCCAATTCTAGTTCGGTCAAGCAGAATTTTCTTTGGAACTTCTTTGTGCTTTCAGCCGTGCACTTAGTTGGCAAGCAAGGAGTCTTTGCTCTTTATTTCTTGCGGCAGCAAAGCCTTCTCCTCTCCATCTTTTGCTGCAGCACAATGCTTTCATGCTTTGTAGTTTAGGCTACTTCTTTGGTATCCTTTTTGCTGGCAGCTAGTTCCTTTTTGCTGCTATGTTTTTAGTGCTTTTTCAGCACAATTTCAGCAGTCTACCGTTACACAGTTTTCGCTTGTTCTATCTGCCGTGGCAGCCGCGACAGCTGATTTATTTACCGTGGCAGCGTTTCTTGTTGGTTCTCTGTCGTGACAACTTTTTCTGCTACTTCTTTGTCGTGGTAGCAATTCTCTGCTGTTTTCGTGCCGTGCCATCCGCTAAATTTCTTTGTTCTCTGTTGATTTTCTGTGAGCTTTGTTTTTCTTTTTTTCATAGCTTTTTATAGCTATCGGAGAGTAGAGATTTTTCATGGATGCTCAGGGGCGATTAAATTTTTATAACGCACCATTCACCCCCCTCTGTTGCCGTTTCCGATCCAACAGGTACTGATAGCACTAGCGGTCCCGATCATTCGATGAGAGTGGTAGATTCGATTGGGGAAGGGGATGACATTGACGACCCGACTACAACCATCCAAGGACGTTGCGCCTTAGCGATCGATACACCAACTCCAGAGGTTGTTCGTGACCTTGTCGGCGCACAATCAACCAAACCACGAGGGTAATTGTTCCTGCAAGCAATCGAAGAACAGGCAAAAACAAGATGAACAACAACTCAATTGCAAATAAACGATGTAGGATTCAACCTGAAACAGAAAGATGGTGGGGTTCCGAAGACAAGTATTCGGGCGGTCTAGCCGACACGCGCGAGTACAAGGCGAAGTAGTAAAAGCTAACTTAGTCTATCAAAACCCAAACCCTAGAAAAGGGTGCGGCTGCCTATTTAAGGGACACGGAAGGTGGAGGGTCGGCCAAAACACAAGGAAGCCGAATAGGACTGGAATTACAAGGCCCAAGGCCCACTTTGACTCGGATTGGAAAAGTGATGTGAATTACTTTGCAGTTTTAGACCGACTCGGATGGAATTTGGAGGTCAGGCCAGATCCATCTGAATGTAGACTTCAAGAGCTTTCCAACGAGTACTCACAAGCCCCGAGAAACCTTCTTGATCAACAGTTATGGCCGTTTGAAGTAGACACTGTCAACAAGGCCGAATCCGAGTCAAACTCGTGAACAGGACTTGGTTTGCGCTTGACGGTTCCACTTCTATACTTGAGCTCATGTGGTTCTTCCCCATGGTTCCTAAGGACAATTAAATCATCACAAGAATTAAGTAGTATTCCATTCTTTGAAACGTTTGTATGCAAACTTAGGAACGCATTCACCTGATGGTTAAGTTGACGTGCTCGCGCTCTAGTCATTGGTCCTTGTATCATAGTTTCAGTTTGATGTGGAGTCGGCATGGTTGTATGCATGGAAAGGATGTCCTCATCATCCTCCCCTTCTTGCATTTGAGCGCACAATCAACCAAACACTTTGAAAGGATCATCAGCTCTAGGCATCAACTTAGACCTCCTCAATTCAGGAAATCTTTTTTTTCTCAAATGCAACCAAACTAAATCACCCGGTTGAAAAGTTAAATGCCTCCTTCCTTTACTAGTAGCAAGTTTATATTTAGCATTCATGCGTTCAATATTTTCTTTGGTTGTCTCATGCATTTTCAACATCAAGTCAGCACGCTGTTTAGCATCAAAATTTAACTTCTCCGAAGATGGAAGTGGTAGCAAATCAATAGGAGCACGAGGCACAAAGCCATAGACAATCTCAAAAGGGCACAACTTTGTAGTAGAATGCAGCGAACGATTATAAGCAAATTCAATATGAGGCAAGCATTCTTCCCACATTTTAATGTTCTTTTTCAAAACAACCCTAAGCATGGTAGATAAAGTTCTATTCACAACTTCAGTTTGCCCATCAGTTTGGGGATGACATGTAGTCGAAAATAACAGCTTAGTCCCCAATTTAGCCCATAAAGTTCTCCAAAAATGGCTAAGGATTTTGTGTCACGATCGAAAACTATTGTATTTGGCACACCATGCAAACAAACAACTTCACGAAAGAACAAATCAGCAATGTTGGTAGCATCATCACTTTTATGACATGGTATGAAGTGTACCATCTTAGAAAATCTATCCACAACAACAAATATGCTATCCCTCCCCTTCTTTGTCCTAGGCAGTCCTAAAACAAAGTCCATAGAAATATTTTCCCAAGGCACACTAGAAACAGGTAGAGACATATACAAACCGTGAGGATTAAGTCGTGACTTAGCCTTTTGACATGTAGTGCAGTGAGCAACAAAACGTTCCACATCACGTCTCATCTTTGGCCAAAAGAAATGACTAGCAAGTATGTCTTCCGTCTTCTTCGCTCCAAAATGCCCCATCAGCCCACCTCCATGCGCTTCCTGTAACAACAACAAACGAACGAAGCTAGCTGGAATGCATAGTTTGTTAGCTCTAAACACAAATTCATCATTTAGAACAAATTTATTTCACGTTTTTCCCTCTTTGCAATTCAGCAACACATCTTTAAAATCTTCATCATGAACATAATGCTCCTTAATTGTTTCCAATCCAAAAATTTTGAAGTCAAGTTGTGAGAGCATGGTATATCTCCTAGACAATGCATCAGCAATAACATTCTCCTTTCCCTTTTTGTGTTTTATGACATAAGGAAAAGACTCTATGAATTCAACCCACTTTGCATGCCTACGGTTCAATTTTCCTTGACTTCTAATATGCTTTAATGACTCATGATCAGAATTAATGACAAATTCTTTGGGCCATAAATAATGTTGCCATGTCTCTAAAGTTCGAACTAGAGCATATAATTCCTTTTCATAAGTAGAATAATTCAAACTAGGCCCACTCAATTTTTCACTAAAGTATGCCACAGGTTTACCTTCTTGCAACAGCACACCACCCAATCCAATTCCACTAGCATCATATTCTAGCTCAAAAGTCTTACTAAAATCTGGAAGTTTGAGTAATGGTGCATGTGTTAACTTATCTTTCAATGTGTTGAAGGCGTCTTCCTGTGCATTTCCCCAAGTAAACGGGACCCCCTTTTTAGTGAGCTCATTCAATGGCGCGGCGATGGTGCTGAAACCCTTCACAAAACGACGATAGAATCCAGCAAGTCCTAGAAAACTTCGCACTGCGTGACCGTTTTAGGAGTCGGCCAACTCTGTATTGCCTCAACCTTGGCTTGATTAACTTCAATCCCCTGTGGAGTAACAACATAGCCAAGAAAAGAGACTCGATCCGTGCAAAATGTGCACTTCTCAAGGTTACCAAATAACGTGCGTTACGTAAAGCATCAAAAACATCACGTAAATGGCAAAGGTGTTCCTCTAGTGATCTGCTATATTTCAATATATCATCAAAATAGACCACTACAAATTTACCAATGAAAGCACGCAAAACCTCATTCATTAATCTCATGAATGTGCTAGGTGCATTAGTTAAACCAAATGGCATCACTAACCACTCATACAAACCGAACTTAGTTTTAAATGTTGTTTTCCATTCATCTCCCAATTTCATGCGAATTTGGTGGTACCCACTACGCAAATCAACTTTAGAGAGGACAATAGAGCCACTTAATTCATCAAGCATATCATCTAACCTAGGAATAGGGTGACGATATCTAATGGTAATGTTATTGATCGCTCTACAGTCCACACACATACGCCATGATCCATCTTTCTTAGGCACTAAAATTACCGGAACAGCACAAGGACTAAGAGACTCACGCACATAACCTTTATCAAGCAATTCTTGAACTTGACGCTGAATCTCCTTAGTTTCTTCCGGATTGGTCCTGTATGGCGCACGATTGGGCAAAGATGCCTCGGGAATCAAATCAATCTGGTGCTCAATCCCTCGCACTCGTGGTAGCCCTGGTGGCACGTCCTTTGGAAAGACATCCATGTACTCCTGCAAAAGATTAGTAACAGCAGGAGGCACAGAAGAAGGTACCTCCTCGAATGAAAATAAAGCTTGTTTGCAAAGTAAGGCATAGCAAATAGAAGTACTAGCATCCAACTCATTCACATCAGACTTAGTAGCAAGAAAACATGCACCTTTCAATTTAATCTCATTTTTCGTCTCATGATCAGATTTAGAGTTTTTCTTTTTATGTTGCTCAAGTTCGCTTGCAACAATCTGATTTTGACTCCTATTATGCTCCTGATTTTTCTCTCTACTAGCTCTAGCAATCTCATCTTTGAAAATAGCTTCAGGAGACATAGGATGTAACACAATTTTCTTGTCATGATGCACAAAAGAATATTTTGGTTTGTCTTACCATGATGCAGTGAGTCTTTATCATATTGCCACGGTCTACCTAACAGCATAGAGCATGCTTGCATAGGAACAACATCGCATTCTACAACATCATGATAAGAACCAATAGCAAAATTTACTCTCACCATTCGTGTTACCTTCACCTTGCCGCTGTTATTAAACCATTGAATGTACTAAGGTTGTGGGTGAGGTTTGGTATTCAACGCAAGCTTCTCCACCATATCGGAGCTCGCCAAGTTGTTGCAGCTCCCTCCATCAATGATCACACGGCATGAGCGTTCCTTCACGACACACTTTGTTTGGAAAAGGATGTGCCGCTGATTTTGCTCCGTCCTCTCCATTTGTGCACTCAACACACGCTGCACAATGAGGCTCTCATAGCGCTCTGCATCTTCAGCACCAATGTGCTCTTCTTCTTGCTCCTTCCCACTACCTGCATGGTCAACTGCAAGCATAGCATATGTATCCTCATCCAAATCACTAGCAGAAGAATACTCACCATCATCTCTCACAATCAAAACGCGCTTGCTTGGGCATTCACTCCGCACATGGCCATACCCCTTGCATTGATGACATTGGATATCCCTCGTTCGTCCCGTAGATGCAACGGATGAAGAGCTCTTTGCATGTGCTTGGGCAGACCCCTTTGTTGCTTCAGATGCCCGAGATGCTGAATTTGATGATGAAAACCGTGGCTTGCTGTTGGAGGAAGAAGGTGCAGGAGGTTGGCTTGATGGTGCAGCAGATGCACGTTGAGACCAAATGTTACCACGTCCTGCAGAAACGTTAGTCCTAGTACTCGCGCGTCGTCCCTGTACTTCTTTTTCAGCTTTACAAGCAAGATGAAATAAACGAGTGATAGAATTATATTCCTTGTAAGCTAAAATATCCTGAATTTCATGATCCAAACCACCCATAAACCTAGCCATAGCAGCTTCCTCAGTTTCCTCTAAGTCACAACGCAGCATTCCTGTTTGCAATTCTTGAAAATATTCCTCTACGCTTTTACTACCTTGCCTCAATTGTTGCAACTTATGTAACAAATCACGTGCATAATATGAAGGAACAAATCTAGCTCGCATGATTCTTTTTAATGCATCCCAAGTTGGTGGTATGGTTAAAGGATTTTTCTTACAATATTCACTCCACCAAATAGACGCAAAATCAGTAAACTCACTAGTAGCAGCCCTAACCCTTTTGTTTTCAGGAAATGCATGACAAGCAAATTTTTGATCAACAGCCAATTCCCAAGTGATATAAGCATCAGGGTTATATTTTCCATCAAAAGGTGGCATAGTGAACTTGATCTTACCAAGTGATTCATCATTCTCACGTACCTCATTCCGACGTGGTTGACGATGACGGTGAGTGTCCTCATCATCATCGATCTCAGTATTAGCCACATACTCGTCTCCACCATTTTCATCCACCCTGCTGCCCAAGACACCAATGTTGGCACGTGTGCTCTGAGTTGGTGCAGCGGGAGATGCACGGCCCATCTCATCAAGACGTCTCAAAATCTCAGTAAGTGATGTGTTGACGGTACCAACGGAAGCCTCCAATGTTGCAAGCGTAGTGTTGGTGTCGATTTGCGCGGACTCCAATTGACCAAGGCGTTCATTAGTGACCCGTACATCCTCATCAAGTCCTTTAGTGTGCAGCTTCATTTGGCGCTCAAAGTGTTGTATGATGCCCCTAGTCCGAGGGGAATGTGGCGCTGCCCGCAGGTCCACTGGTTCTCCTGACATTGTTAGAAGAACACAAGAAACAAACCAAGAAGAGAAAAATAATAAAACTGTAGGTTATGCCCTCACAACTACTGGGATGTGGTTAAATCAAGTCGCACACTCTCAACCTGTTATGTCAAGCTCTTACAAGTTCTTACCACAGCGAGCAGGAGGTGATGGCAGCCGACAAGTCAAGACAATATCTCCTGGAAATTGGGTGTATCGCTGCCTCGGTCGCTAGTCCCTATGATGTGGTAGCCAAATCTGTGGAGCTATAGGTGGGCTGAGAGTGAACAAAGGATAACTAGAACCACATTAGTCAAAGCAAGTTGAATAATCGTTCAACAACGGCACCGTGCTGGTCCTAGGCTAGACCGTACTAGAGACGCGAGCGTAGAACACAAACGAAAACACACCTTGCGGAAAGAAACTAGATGATGTTGCACACGGAGTTCCGGAGCTCGAAAAAGGATGCCGTCTTCACAAGGAACCTTAGAATCACGTGTAGAAGGGCTCTGTCAATTTTGAGCGAATTTTGAGAAACTTGAATTTTTCTCGGTTTGCAGGCCCGTTTTGAGGCCCTAAACGATGTTTTTTGGGGTCGAAGTTGCCGCGTGTGTGCCTGGAGGCTTACGCGGATCTGAAATCTCCTAATTTTCCGGACTTCTTTTTTTCACTCTATCTTCTGATTTCCTTTCCAACGGATCAAGAATCGCCTCAATCGGAGGTCGTATGCAAAAGTTAGGTGTTTCTCTCTCGTCTTTCTTTTTTTCCTTTTTTTATGCCGCGGCTCTTTCTAAATGCGGCTGCCTGTTCCTTCGTTTCTCTCTCTTTTTTTTCTTTTTTTTTACACACACGACGCGGTTGAATCCGAATTTGTGTCCTACTCCGAGACCAACTAGGGCAAAGCCTCCCTAGAAACCGAGTTCGGATCTAACTGCAACGGTGATACCAAGACGTGAACAGAACTCGAAACTCTAAAGGAACTAGACACTAAGACCAGTGAACAACACGACAATGCAACCGAAGACTCAACAAACAAAGACTATACAGCAATAGAGTAAGGCTCAAGTTGTTTCGGATTTTGGGGAATAGATCTACTTTTTTTTTGGTTTTCTGGACTGTAGGTAAAAAAGATGCAAAGACTAAATAAGATCTAGCGGTTCCGATCTTTCGATGAGAGTGGTAGATTCGATTGGGGAAGGGGATGACGTTGACGACCCGACTACAACCATCCAAGGACGTTGCGCCTTAGCGATCGATACACCAACTCCAGAGGTTTTTCGTGACCTTGTCGGCGCACAATCAACCAAACCACGAGGGTAATTGTTCCTGCAAGCAATCGAAGAACAGGCAAAAACAAGATGAACAACAACTTAATTGCAAATAAACGATGTAGGATTCAATCTGAAACAGAAAGATGGTGGGGTTCCGAAGACAAGTATTCGGGCGGTCTAGCCGACACGCGCGAGTACAAGGCGAAGTAGTAAAAGCTAACTTAGTCTATCAAAACCCAAACCTTAGAAGAGGGTGCGGCTGCATATTTAAGGGACGCGGAAGGTGGAGGGTCGGCCAAAACACAAGGAAGCCGAATAGGACTCGAATTACAAGGCCCAAGGCCCACTTTGACTCCGACTGGAAAAGTGACGTGAATTATTTTGCAGTTTTTGACCGACTCGGATGGAATTTGGAGATGAGGCCAGATCCATCTGAAGATAGACTTCAAGAGCTTTCCAACGAGTACTCACAGGCTCCGAGAAACCTTCTGGATCAAAAGTTATGGCCGTTTGAAGTAGACGCTGTCAACAAGGCCGAATCCGAGTCAAACTCGTGAACAGGATTTGGTTTGCGCTTGACGGTTCCACTTCTATACTTGAGCTCATGTGGTTCTTCCCCATGGTTCCTAAGGACAATTAAATCATCACAAGAATTAAGTAGTATTCCATTCTTTGAAACATTTGTATGCAAACTTAGGAACGCATTCACCTGATGGTTAAGTTGACGTGCTCGCGCTCTAGTCATTGGTCCTTGTATCATAGTTTCAGTTTGATGTGGAGTCGGCATGGTTGTATGCATGGAAAGGATGTCCTCATCAGGTACTGTGGACTGAGATGTTGTGCCTATGACGGTGTGTCATTTGCTCTTGGGACGGCCATGGCAATATGACCGTTCCGCTGTTCACGATGGGCGTACAAATCGTTACACATTTTGATGGAACAATATGGATGTCATCTTGAAGCCGCTTACACCTCAACAGATTGTCAATTCCTCCATGCAGAAAATTGATATGCACGTTGAGAGTGCACAAGAGCGAGAGAACCATCTGAGTAGTAACAAGAAACATGAGGGAGAGAAGAATTTAGTGATGTTAGCCACCAAATCAGAGATGAGAGAATTCAGCGAGGATCCTAATTTGGTGCACGTCGTGCTGCTGTACAAAGACGCATTGCTTTCGACTAACGACATAACTTCTCTTCCTAGTGGTGTTGTTTCTGTTTTGCAGGATTTCAGCGACGTCTTTCCAGAGGAGGTACCAGCGGGGCTACCACCAATACGCGGGATAGAACATAAGATCGACTTGATTCTAGGAGTGTCGCTGCCGAACCGACCACCATACCGCACCAATCCCGAGGAAATAAAGGAAATTCAGAAACAAGTACAAGAGCTTCTCTCCAAAGGGTATGTCCGTGAAAGCTTAAGCCCTTGTGCTGTTCCTGTTATTTTAGTTCCTAAGAAAGATGGTTCATGGTGTATGTGCGTAGATTGTCGAGCGATTAATAATATCACAATTCGATATCGTCATCCTATACCTCGCTTAGATGATATGCTAGACAAATTGAGTGGTGCTGTTATTTTCTCTAAGATAGATTTGCGCAGTGGTTACCATCAAATTAGAATGCATGAAGGGGATGAGTGGAAAACAGCCTTTAAAACGAAATTTGGGTTGTACGAGTGGTTAGTCATGCCTTTTGGTTTAACTAATGCACCTAGTACATTCATGTGCTTAATGAATCATGCTTTAAGGCATTTTTTTAGTAAATTTGTGGTTGTGTACTTTGATGATATTCTGATTTACAGTCGCACTGAATCTGAACACATAGACCATCTTAGACAAGTTCTACACGTTTTGCGTGAGAATAGGTTATTTGGTAGCTTAGAGAAGTGCACTTTTTGCAAAGATCGTGTCATCTTTTTGGGCTATGTTGTTTCTGCACAAGGAGTTGAAGTAGATGAGTCTAAAATTGAAGCAATTAAAAATTGGCCAACTCCTGTGAACGTAAGTCAGATTAGGAGCTTTCATGGTCTCGCTGGTTTTTATCGGCGTTTCGTGAAGGATTTTAGCACCGTCGCTGCCCCTTTGAATGAACTTACTAAAAAGGTGTTGAATTTGTGTGAGGGGTAGTGCAAGAAAATGCTTTTGCTGAACTTAAGAGACGCTTGACTGAAGCACCATTGCTTGTTTTTACCTGATTTCACTAAAAATTTTAAAATTGAGTGTGATGTTAGTGGATTGGGTATTGGTGGTGTTTTAATGCAAGAGGGTAGACCGGTAGCTTATTTTAGTGAGAAACTGAATGGTGCTCAATTGAATTATCCGGTCTATGACAAAGAGCTTTATGCGTTAGTGCATGCGTTAGAAACTTGGCAACACTATTTATGGCCTAAAGAGTTTATTCTTCAAGGGTTATGCAATGGATCTGGTCCCACCTTCAAATTCATCACAGATAAAAAGTATGACCGAAACAATATGACGGGTGAAAAATATAGTTTTCGTTTTGTGAGAGTTCGTATCCAAAACCATATAGGGTTGAGTTGTATTTGGTTTGGGGACCATAAGGACGTCTCAAGGGGGCTATATAAGCCTTGTATTGGCAGCCTTTAGGAGCATACCAATTTTGTGCATAAGATTGAAACAAAGCTATTGCTTATTCTTTCAACACCAGAGTTCATGCGAGGACTTTGAGAGAGAACTAGGCGATCCATTGTTCGTTCTGCAATTCAAAGTCAAGCCGTCGTTCCATTGGAAATTGGGGACATGGCGTTCGTCGTTTGTGGTCACTCGACGAACAATTATCTAGTGTGTTTTGGGCGTATTCCGAAGAGTTGAGGGTTCGTGCATTGGCGCGAGTGTTCAACTAGCGACATCGTCTACTTCGCATTAACTATCCACGGTTCCTCACTGAGAAGATCGGGACCCCTCCCCATATCACACTTTTTGGGAGCTTTGGTGTGTTTGTGGAAAACTTGCTGTTTCTTTTGCTCCTTGCGTCAACATGGTCATTAGCATTTTTTTTTCTTTCTTTTGGACCATGTTTGACCTTCAAAAAAACTCAATCTTATGTGCTTTTTCTGTGTTTGTCAATATACTCATCAAAGGGGAGATTGAGAGACCATGTGGAGGTATCCCCATGTTTGTGCTGTTTCATGCGGTACTATGTGATGGTTTGCTTGTCTGTGTGAGTGTAGGACTTCGGAGGGAGGTCACGGTGAGGCGAGGGGGACCGGGACTAGGCACAGGAGATGTTGAGGTTCAGATGGTCGGCGATGCCGAAAATGATTGAGGCTGGTGAGGTGGTTGCGAGTCGGGAGACGAGGAACCGGAGCTGGAGCTACCGGTGACGAACACGATGGGCAACGACGACAGAACCGGGACTAGACTCAGGGAGGAGTCGGAGGTCCAGACGGTTGGGTGTCGGTTGCGGTCGTGCGCGACGGAACAGACCAGGACTAGACTCAGGTGGAGTCGGGGGTCTCGGTCGATGTCGGGTGGACGCGACGGGCAACGGCGAGTGGCCTGGGACTAGGCTCGGGGTGGAGTTGGAGGTCCAGATGGTCAGGATGCCGAGTGCAGTCACGTGCAGTGGAATGGACCTGGACTAGACTGAGGGAGGAGTCGAGGTCCAGACGGATAGGATACCGTATGCGGGAAGCTTCCAGGAAGACGCTTGAGGGGCAAATTGGAGATTTGATTCAAGCATGAGAGAAATGGCTGGTTTTCCCTCCATTTCTAGTTGTGTTGACTTTCTTGCCTCATGTGTGTGAGAGGTGGAAAGTGGGGAGTGTATGACACTTCTTGATTTGCTCATTTGGGAGAGTCTTGTGCCTTCATATGGAGAGGTGGAGGCAGAGCTCAGGGGGTAAGAAAGGAAGTCTAGCATTCTGTAGAGAGGGCTCAAGAGTGAGCAGTGAGGGAGTATGCTCCCACGTGTGTGTGTGTGTGTGCATCTCACAGAGTGAAGCATGTAGTGAGATGGGTGAAATCATTTGTAATCATTCCTCTGTAAGCAAGCATTCATGGGGATGAATCAATTTAAAGAATTTCACTCTTTCTTGCTCATTCTGTGATGGATTTTGTTTTTCAAGCTTACTCTCAGTTCTTCTCTATTGGAAATAAATTTGAGTTGAATCTTTGCTAGACAGCTGTTTCTTGGTTGCTCTGTGATGGCAATATAATCATGGCCATATGACCAATCCATTCCCTAGAGCAAATGGAAGATTCAATGTCTCCTGTGATTTCTGAATCCTTCGCTCAATTTCCTCTGTTTCATAGAATCTAGGGTTTCATGTCAGGGGAACCTTGGTTCTTTTGATTTTCCTTAAGGAGATGGCTCAAGATTTGTGTGCTCTTGCCTTGAGATCATTACCTTGTGTATTTCAAAGTTCCTTGAGCAAAGGATCAGAGAATAATGAGTAATTTGAAAAACTAGCTTCATTCTTTGTTCATTTTTAGATTTCTCCTCAAAAGGTGATTCCTTGCTCTGTTGGTTGAATACCTTGGTTCCCTAGGTGCTCTGGCTATTCGGATTAGAGTCTCCTTCTTTTGGTCTCAGAGGAATAGCCAAAGTTCTTCAATTGTTCTGCTGTGTGAAGTTTTCAGCGTTTGCTATCAGAAATTCAGCCTTTACTGCGCTCTGATCCGAAGCCCGGTCAGACCGGTATCATACCGGCGGTCTGACCGAAGGTGTTGAGGCAGTCTGACCGGCTTGGCAGGGGTGGTCTGACCGGCCTACATGCGGCGGTCTGACCGGCCCCTCCTTTTGTGGCTGCCAGCAGTTGTGCATTCTGTTATTTACCTTGCCTGTTGTTCTTTTCTTCAAGTCTCCAGAGAACAAGAGTCTTTCTCATCATAGCTCTTATAGCTATTGGTGAGAAGATAATCTTTGAGTGGTTACTATGGGGGCATATTTTTAAAGAGGCACCATTCACCCCTTCTGTTGCCATAACCGATCCTACAACACATCTCACTTTTCTTGTTGCCATCACGCACACACATCTCTCTCTTACTTTTTCTACCATTCGTCCATTTCTTCTAAAAACCACTTCCTTTGGACATTTATATTTATTTTTTGCAAAAATCAATGAATTATAGCTAAAGTCATTAGTAAAATGTAATACGAATGCCCTTACAAGTGGTATAATCAAATTTTAGAAAATCCATGAAGAATCGACCAAACCCAAAGTGCTACTTTTTGTTTGCTTGCTTCCTTTCCCATGAACTTTAAGTTAAACTAGGTAGAGACGCGCGCAACACTACGCACAAGAGCAAAAATGTGTGGAAATAAAGTAGGAAGTACTAATTAATTGGTCAATAGGCCATGCATTACAATTTGCAACACATAAGAACATGAAAGATATGACTCAATGAAACATGTATGAGTCATGCACTACTAAAAAAAAGTTCATCCAGAACACCTCATCACAGACGATTTAACACAAACTGTCAGTGATAAAGTTACCACAGACGGTTTTGCGACACGAATCTTCTAAGTTCACCGCGATGGAAATGACCATCTATGATGGCCTACTTATCATAGGCGGTTTTTGTTTCAAACCATCTATGATGTTATTGACACCGATTTTGTCCCAAAACTTAAAATATCAATAAATAAATCTAATAATAATAATCAAGTTAACAAATTATGCTAACGGGTAAAATCCCTTACAACATATACCTCTTCCAGAACAACCAGTTTAAAGAAACAATCCACGAGAGATAAGGAAAGAAGAGACCTGAAGAGATGCGCGTGGTCAGTGGCACCGACCACGGTAGGTCGAGCACGGCAGGCTGACCCTACAACCAGTTTACCAAATCTATGATCGATTCACGGTAGCTACGACCAATCGTAACATACATGAGTCTTGAACAAGCTAGCTTTGACCGTGTTGGTTTTAACCACATTGTGTCGACCATGCGGTGTCGACCACGTTATGTCGACTACATTGGCTGACCATGATATTTCGACCACGTTGGCTGACTATGATATTTCGACCACATGGGTCAACCATAATATTTCGACTGCATTGGTCGACTATAATATTTTGACCACGTTGATCGACCATGATATTTTGACCACATGCTGTCGACCACGTTGTTTTCTTTGATGTGCACTGAACAACGCGCTGGTCAACCAAATGCATGCATGGATACCTTTTGCATGACGACAGAAAAGTGGCGCCATAATTGCATGCATGTAGAATATAAGCACTCTCTAACTAAATAATTAGTCGTGATTAATAGTAATCACTAATGGGGCCATGTTTCAGCCATAGCACACAAAAATGAAAAGAACACGTAAAAGTCCCATATAATGCATGTCCAGCAACCGTGGCTGAAGCACATCATGCTCAGTCAAATAACTGACCAATAAAGGAACATGCACAACCACGAGCAAAACCGACTGTAGCGCTCGAACCGCCCCCGTCCTACCATGCCCATGTCCTACACATCTGTATACCTGTCTGTGCTACATCGGTAGTTTTTAAAAGAAAAATCAGTGAAAAGAAAATCAAAGAGAGGAGTTGCCATAACTTCCCTCCATGAATCACCTTCTCATCCTTACTCTATAAATAGGGGTAAAGGGTAGAGAAGAGAGAGGGAGAACATTTGGCAGGAGAAGGAAACACTGGCAAACTCTAGGAGAAAAGAAGACACACAAAGCACACTTGAATAGAAGAGAAGGAGCCAAGCTAGGGAAGAAGGTGAAGTCCTTGCTCTTCTTCTTCCTCTTCTCCTTCGCCCTTTGGTTCGGCCATCACGCTACGAATCAAGGGGCATTCTTCTTATTCCCCCCTTTTACCCTTCGGTCCAGCCATCGTGGTACGAATCAAGGTTCTTCATTTTGTTTTATGATTTTCCACCACATGGTTCGGCTCCATTAGTGGATACAAACCCAAAGAATGAGTAAGAGGCAAGAAGATCTCACCTCCTCAATTCGGCCCCCTCAAATGGATACAAGTTAGGAGTGGGTATATGCTATCAAAACATAAAGTATAAAACACAATCTTTGCCTAGGTTACGCTACGTGTAAGCGCTTAACATCTGCAAGAGCTATGTAGTGCTAGTAGTAATACAAGGCGGAGTAAGACAATAAATGATGGAAGAAAAAAATACTTTCACTGCAATTATGTACATGCAAGCATTTGATATTTGCGAGTGCTGTGTAATGCTAGACATCTGCATGCACTCTAGCTACGACCATCTACAACTACTGTAACTAAGACCACTGACCGAATACTATAGCTACGATCACCAAACCATGCATTGTAGCCACAACTGTCTACCATACACCATAACACTGACCATCCATGGTTGTTCAACCGTGGTCTTTCAGTCGTGGTCGCGGTTGTAAATTACGCTGTACGCATAGGTTTGCTAAAAAACAAATACTATGCCGTGTTAGCAAAAATAATATAAATACAGCTAAATACCCCGAGCAAGCATTCAATAGCAACCCCAAGATTTAAGACCATTTCTTTTATATCTTTTTGTACTCGTCATTTGTATTTTATTGCAATGTTTATGTTGGAATTATTTATCAAGGATATAATTAACAAAAAAATTTAATGTAAATGTATTCATTCGGGATGTAATGGACCTGCAACACCTTATTTCTTTATCACTCATTTTCAATTAAATTTAACCAACTTGTCTCTAATGACGTAGAGACGAGTAGCCACCCATTTCCCATCATCAGATGTATTACATACAGTTCTTTACTTACAACCATATGTGATAATATTTGAACTTACCCGTCCTCATCGAATTTGAATTTCTTGCTTATCTTGCTAGATTTGCTCTTTAAAATAGAAAACTCGATTGTTCTTCTCCTCGTCTCCTCTTCTCTTTTCTCACTTCTCCTCCTCCAATCCTTTCCTCATCTCCTCTTCTCTCTTCTCACTACTCCTCCTCCGCTTCTCTTCGTCAAAATTTCCCTCAAAAATAGAAGGCTCGGTCGGCTCTTCTTCTCCTCATCTCCTCTTCTCTCTGCTCACATCTCCTCTCCTTTACCCGCCTCTTCTTCAATCCCATCTATTTGATTTTGTTGTAACTTGGATGCCCAAAAATTGGTTAAGTCTAGATTTTTACTGTGGCTTAGATGCCCAAAAATTTGGCTAAGTCTGGATTTTTACCGTAGTTTGGATGCCCAAATTTTGGCTAACTATACATCTTTACCGTTTCTTGAATGTCAAAAATTTGGCTAAGTCTGCATTTTTACCATGGCTTGGATACTCAAATTTTAGTTAAGTCTTTATTTTTACCGTGGCTTGGATGCCCAAATATTTGGGATTCCATGTACCATGGCTTAGATGGCCAAAATCCAAACCATGGTAAAATTAAGACTTAGGCAAAATTTTGAGCATCCAAGCAATGGTAAAAATTACTTATATTTTTAGCTCTGGTACAGCTATTACAGAAGATTTTAGAAAGAACCATATGTGATAACGGATAATTATAGACGGTTCTAGTTTTAAATCGTTTGTGATAACGGACAATCACAGATGGTTCTAGTTTAGAACCGTCTATGATACAGTTTTCACAGATGGTTTTAGTTTTGAACCGTCTGTGATATGGTTTTCACAGATGGTTCAAAAACTATCTGTGATAACCCCTATTATCACTAAACCATTAAGTCAGACGGTTTCGAACCATCTGTGATGACCTTTTTTTTATAGTAGTGATGAGAGAAATGAAATAGCAGCTACGTACATGTTAGGCATTCTACCAAATATTTGGCACAGGGATGGTTAGCGAGGTACATGATACCGAAAAGAACTCAGGTTAATCGTTTGAGGTCTTGTAGGATAGAGTAGTAGATGAAACTCATCAGGTAGCCTCAAGGATCCACTACTACAGAAAACATCATCACAGACGGTTCAGAAACATCATCACAGATGGTTCAGAAACATCATCACAGATGGTTTTGTGAGCCGTCTGAATTTATGGATCAGTAATTATACGAGGTCATCACAGACGGCTTTCGAACCGTCTGTGGTGCCAATATCTGTGATAGTTATAATCACAGACGGTTTTTAGTCACAAACTGTCTGTGATTTATAAATATCACAGATGGTTTAAAAACCGTCTGTGATTTATAAATATCACAAACGGTTTTAGTTAAAAACCGTTTGTGATACTCTCTTCTACCCCTAAACGTATTTTTGTTTATTGGCTAGCCTCAACAAATGCTAGCCATGCCCTCTGAAACAAGCAGATCAACCTGTACATGTATACATCCAATTCACATCTCAATTCATTTAACAAACATAAAATATCCATTTTGTAAATCAATTAATTGAAATGAAATAAAATATCCATTAACAAATACAAAATTACAATCAATGTCAATATGTTATCCCAAACAAAAAATTATTGTACGCTGCGGAACTCTCCACTTGAATTTACGACTTTCGACATCAAAAAGAACGCGCACTGTCCTCGAATTTGTGCAAGGTCCGACTGTTTCAATGCAGTTGTAGAGATGGGCGCAGCCTGTCGATAGGATTATCAATGTGCATACATATATAACCTGATAAGTATGAAATAAATGTGGGAAGATTGACAAACCTTAGAATTGGTGATCTTCGAGGAATCGAGGAGTAGTCTCATATGGTGGCAAACGTAGAATCCACACGTGTTGCCCGGCGGCTGCTAGTGGCATTGCAAAAAATAGAATGTGTTAATTCAAGAGGCATTACTACCAAGTGTTGTATGGGATCAATTAATGTGTACTAGCGAATACCCAAAAATTTTGAACATGTTGCAAGGGCTTGGCCCCTTCCGTCGAGCCACGTGTCTGTGCAACGTACATGGCGAACGACCTTCGTGATTCGAAAAAGTTAGCTTAGTCATTTGAAAAAAAAGAAAGAGTACAATATAGTTATGTATGGAGAAAATATACTTACCTATCAAGTAATTGGGCGATACTGTGTACTCGGATTTGTTCTTACTTAAAGAATCAAGGTATATTGTCTTGTTCTAATTTGGTATAATTACAATTAAAATCCAATGGAACTGCTCATTGTATGGCATAAGAACAAATTCCTTATCACGGTGATCCAGCAGTGTACTCTGGCCCGACAGGTTACTAAGGGCAGGATAATCATTTATGGTGCAGAACAATAAGGAGCGCAAAGTGAAGTCCTCTTATTTGTATGCATCCTATACCTGTACCCATTCGTTGCATAGTACATGTAGATCTTCCACCAACGGTGCTAGGTACACATCAATATCATTCCCAGGTTGCTTTGGCCCTTGGATAAGTATTGACAGCAAAATATACTTTCACTTCATACACAACCAAGGAGTCACGGGCCAAGTACTATGTCGACTGCTCATGCTACTGAAAGGATTCATTCCATCTGTACTCAGTCCAAACCTTATATTCCTTGGTTTTGCACCGAAGTCTGCAAAACTCCTATCGATGTTTTTCCACTGGGCGGAATCAGCAAGGTGTCTTAGCATTCCATCCTTCATGCGCTCCTCCGAGTGCCAACGCAGCAGTTTTGCCTCCTTTGGATTTGCAAAAGACCTTTTCAAACGGGGAATTATAGGAAAATATCATGCCACCTTAGCAAGAGGTCCTTTCTTCACCTCTGTTCCCTCGCCGTCACTGATTGATTGTTACGTTTGTATCAAGATGCGTTGCACACCGGACATACATGCATGTTTGCATGCTCTTTACGGTAGAGGATACAGTCGTTCGGACCTGCATGTATTCTTTCTACTTCTATTCCCAATGGACAAAGAACCTTCTTGGCTTTATACGTGGTTTTAGGCAACTCATTTCCCTTTGAAAGCATGTCCGCTAAAAGACCTAGCAGCGCCGTGAAACTCTTGTCGGACTAACCGTTGCTTGCCTTCAATCTCAACAGTTCAAGCACGGTCGACAACCTGTGTACTTTGACCTGCAGCACGTGAACAAAGGTTTCTTTGAGTCCTCCATCAAGTCGCGGAATTTAACATACTCTCACCCATCATAGTTCTCTTCTACATCGCAAAGCATCTGATCCAGATTGTCATCGTGCAACCTATCCGAATCCGAACAACAATCGACATCATCCAGCGGCATATTATTCACTTCACCGGTGATGTCATCTGGCGGCATATCATTCACTTCACCGGCGATGTCATCCGGCGGCATATCATTGACTTCGCCATGACTGGTCCAACATATATAACCCTTTTTGAAACCCCTCCGAATCAAGTGCGCTTCAATTTGCTCTCAGTTCTTAAACATCTTTAAATTCTCGCAGTCAGTGTATGGACAGTATATATATTCCACCCCCTTATTCAACATATCCTCCTCGGCAGCTCTTGTAAAAGTAGACATGCCATTAATGTACTCTTCACTCACACGGTTCGAGGCATACATCCAGCTTCGGTCCTACATTATGTATATATATAACAACTTAGTATTAAAAATTAAATTAATTAATAATTACTACATATATACCACATGCATTGAGGCTTTGCTAGCTTAATTCATATTATAAACACAACAACTATTTCCCCAGCGATCGCTGAAGGTATATAACCAACAATTTTGACAAATTTGGCCTCCCATATGACGGGAACTGATCATGTATGGTCAAGTAGATGCAAACCATCTTCATAATACTCACCAAAACTTAGATCTAAATTGTAATGCAAAGAAAAATAAATTTCATTACTAACCATATCTAGAGCAACCAGGAACGTATGAATCTTCAAAACTCAATCTCTGCCTCCTCCCACCAAATTAATTGGCCTGAAATCGCCTAGCTTGCCTCCTGAGCGAAAGAGTGCAGCACCAGCTAGATCTGGATCGAAATGAAGACAGATGTAGTTCTGAGCGGCACAATAAATATGTAGCAGGATTATCACAGATGGTTTTTTTAATAAAAAACCGTTTGTGATAATTCCAGATTATCACAGATGGTTTTAAATAAAAATTGTCTGTGATACTGGAATATCACAGATGGTTCATCGGTAAAAACCATCTGTGATACTCGTTTTCTTCGGCGCCATCAACACAGACGGTGTCCAAATTAAAACCGTCTGTGTTAGTGTCGGTCATAGATGGTTTTGTCAAATCGTCTGTGATTTGGCGTCTAGTATTAGGCTTTCTGTAGTAGTGATCGTTTCAGTAGCATGTAGAATTAACATAACACCACCCTGCAGAATCGAAAACGAAGGAAGCCAGCAGGTAAGATTAACCAAAAGAATGATTAGAAAGAAAAATAGAAGACAAACGGGTAGCATCAAATACACAGTGGCACTCCTGGCTTCCAAGGTCTAGCCTGGACCTCTGCCTTGACATTCTCAATCAAAGAAAAAATCTACTTCTGAGCTTTGGGACTGACTTTCTTTCCCTTCTTCCTTAGCAGGCAAGTTTCATTCTTGCGAATGTACTCCTCAGACGGGATAACTCTGTATGAGTTGAGTCACACAACACCTAGCATCCATCGTTTACAGCTAGGACTATTGGGGTCTCTAAGTACCTCGGGGTAGAAAGGAATAGAGGTTGGGAGTCAGTGAAGAACATACAATTTTCAAAGAAAAATAAGAAAAACCAGCTACGCCACTTTCCTCTTTCTCTCGGTTATCGTTCCGAAGGGGAAGAAAAGTTCTTTTATCAACTTTTTTGCCTCTTTGCCTTTTGAATCAAAGTAGGTTGCGAGCTTCTCCTTGAAAATCAGACAGACTTATTATCAGTGCTCCATGCTCCATGTGCTCTAGGGCTAAGACTTACGTTGGTGTGGGAAATACTTTGAGCCTAGTGTCCTTGCTTGCCTTGCTCTACCCAAGGATGGCGCAAGGTTTTTCTAATAACTGTGTTTGATTACCATATGTTTTGGGCCCGGGAACCTTAAAAAAGAGTACAGGGATGATGTCCGGAATAGAATATGCGGGAATAGGAAGATTTTTTCATCCTTTTGTTACCCTTGTTTTGTGAGCAAAGGATGTCAAAATATACCATAAACATAGGATAGAAAAATATTTATCCACTGAAGGCTAAAAATATTAGATAACTACTGCAAGGACAGTTGAGGAAGGTTGCTATCAATTTTAGGATCTTGGTAGACTAAACCAAAATCGAATATATTGTTACATCAAATAATGAAGAAACATAATAGAATTACCTTTAGAATATCATATATTGACATAAAAAATAAAGATCTAGTGCATAAATGCTAAACTAAGAAAAAACAGCGCTTTATTCACTACTACAGAAAACCATATTATAGACGGTTCAGAAACATCATCACAGACGGTTTTGTGAGCCATCTGAATTTATGGGTCAGTAATGATACGAGGTCATCACAGACGGCTTTCGAACCGTCTGTGTTGCAAATATCATAGACAGTTTTTAGTTAAAAACCGTCTGTGCTATTGACAATCACAGACGATTTTTAACTTATGAACTAGCACAGACGGTTTTTAGCTAAAAACCGTATGTGATTATGAATAGCATAGACGGTTTTTAGCTAAAAACCATCTGTGCTATTCTCTTCTACCCCTAAACCTGTTTTTGTTTATTGGCTAGCCTTAGGAAATGCTAGCCATGCCCTCTGAAACAAGCAGATCAACATGTACATGTATACATCCAATTCACATCTCAATTCATTTCACAAACATAAAACATCCATTTCACAAATCAATTAATTAAAATAAAATATCTATTGTGGCTACTAGCCAAACAGTAAAGAAGGGGATAGTAGAAGGAGAGGAGAGCCAACACAGGGAGAGATGGTGAGTGAGAATGAGAGGATCCCCCTCCTCCTGCCCCTCCTAGGGGTTTATATACATGAGTGGGGTAGGATGGGAAATCCCCATCCTACCCCTTAGTACTTACAAAGGATGAGGGTACATTGATATATTCCTCTACACCATTGGGCCTATTACATATTAGGCCAGTTGCAAGGCCCAGTCACGGGGGGTTGGCCCCCCCCCCACAACAGTACTCCCTCGACAGCAAGCGTAGAGGCCCCGATGGGCGAGCTGACGTGCCAAACTATCCTAGCTCCCGTTCCCCGACAGCAAGCGCGAGGGTGCCGACTGGCGAGCCGATGCAACTAGTAGCTTGCAGCCCCCTGAGGCAATGCTTACGAAGAGGTCAGCGGAATCCCACGCTGAAGCCCGGCCGTCCCGCCGAGGCGATGCCTACCAGGCAGACGGTGAAGTCGTGCTGCCCCACCGAGGCGATGCCTACGAGGCGGGTGGCGAAGCCGAGCTATCCCACTGAGGCATTGCCTACAAGGCTGACGATGAAGTCGTGCCGCACTGCCGAGGCATTGCCTACGAGGCGGGCGGCGAAGCCTTGCCGCCCCGCCGAGGCGATGCCTACGAGGCGGGCGGCGAAGCCTTGCCGCCCCACCGAGGTGATGCCTACAAGGAGGGCGGTGTGGTACTGCTCCGAAGCTGGGTCGTCCCGCCGAGGTAATGCCTACAAGGCGGATGACAAAGTCCTGCCGCCCTGCCAAGGTGATGCCTACGAGGCAAGCGGTGAAGCCTTTCTGCCCCGCCAAGGCGATGCCTACAAGGCGGGTGGCAAGGTACTGGTCCGAAGCCAGGTCATCCAGCCGAGGCAATTCCTGCAAGGCAGACGAAGTCGTGCTGCCCCGTCAAGGTGATGCCTACGAGGCGGGCGGCGAAGCCTAGCCGCCCCGCCGAGGCGATGCCTACAAGTCAGGCGGTGAGGTAATGCTCTGAAGCTGGGTCATCCCGCCGAGGCAAAGCTTACAAGGAAGACGACGAAGTGCTGCGCCGGAGCCGACCCGTCCCAACGAGGCATTGCTTACTAGGCGGACGGCGAAGTCATGCTGGCCCACCGAGGTGATGCCTACGAGGTGGACGACGAAGTTGCGTCGCCCCGACAAGGCGATGCCTACAAGGCGGGCGGTGAGGCACTGCTCCAAAGCCGGGTTGTCCCGCCGAGGCAATGCTTACAAAGCGGACGACGAAGTCCCGCCGCCCCGTCGAGGCGATGCCTACGAGGTGGGCGGCGAAGCCTTGCCGCCCTGCCGAGGCGATGCCTACAAGACGGGCGGTGAGGTACTGCTTCGAAGCCAGGTCATCCCGCCGAGGAAATGCCTACAATGCGAATGAAGTCGTGCTGCCCCGCCGAGGCGATGCCTACAAGGCGGGCGGTGAAGCCTTGCCGCCCCGTCGAGGCGATGCTTACAAGGCGGGCGGCGAGGTCCTGCTCCGAAGCTGGGTCATCCCGCCGAGGCAATGCCTACAAGGCAGATGACGAAATCCTACACCGGAGCCGACCCGTCCCACCAAGCAATTGCCTACTAGGCAGACGGTGAAGTCATGTTGCCCCACCGAGGCGATGCCTACGAGGTGGACAACGAAGTCGCACCGCCCCGCCGAGGGGATGCCTATGAGCTGTCCCGCCGAGGCATTACCTACATGGCTGACGACGAAGTCGTGTCGCCCCGCCGAGGCGATGCCTACGAGGTGGGCGGCGAAGCCTTGCCGCCCTGCCGAGGCGATGCCTACAAGGCGGGCGGTGAGGTACTGCTCCGAAGCTGGCTCGTCCCACTGAGGCAATGCCTACAAGGCGGACGGCGAAGTCCTGCGCCGAGCCGATGGCGGGCGCGAGCGGCGTAGGCCGAGGGCGCTATGCACGCGAAGGCAGGGAGGCGAAACTGCCGCTCCCCTACCTTCAAAAATGGTGCCTACGGAGAGCGGGCGCGAGCGGCGTAGGCCGAGGGCGCTACGCACGTGGCCCTACGTACGCAGAGGTAGGGAGGCGAGACTACCGTTCCCCTACCTTCAAAAACTATGCCCACGGAGGGCGGGTGTGAGCGGCGTAGGCCGATGGCACTACGCACGCGGCCCTACCTTCAAAAATGGAGCCCACGGAGAGCGGGCGTGAGTAGCGTAGGTCGAGGGCGCTACGCACACAAAGGAAGGGAGGCAAAACTGTCATTCCCCTACCTTCAAAAATAGCGCCCGCGGAAGGGGGCGCTATATACGTAGAGGTAGGGAGGCGAGACTACTATTCCCCTACCTTCAAAAACGGTGCCCACGGAGAGCGGGCGCGAGCGGCGTAGGCCGAGGGCGCTACGCACGCAAAGGCAGGGAGGTGAAACTGTTGTTCCCCTACCTTCAAAAATAGCGCCCGCAGAGGGCGGGCACTTGCAGCGTAGGCCGGGGGCGCTACATACGCAGAGGTAGGGAGGCGAGACTGCCATTCCCCTACCTTCAAAAATGGTGCCCGCTAAGGGCGGGCCCGAGCGACGTATGCTGAGGGCACTACGCACGCAGAGGCACGGAGGTGAAACTGCCATTCCCCTACCTTCAAAAATAGTGCCGCGGAGAGCGGGCACGAGTGGCGTAGGCCGAGGGCGCTACGCATGCAGAGGTAGGGAGGCAAAACTACCCCCTACCTTCAAAAATGGTGCCCGTGGAGAGCGGGCGCGAGCGGCGTAGTGCCTTTACGCACGCAGAGACAGCGCGTGAAGGTGCGATATCCAGGTGGTGCGGTGCTAGAGCGATACACTCCCTAGTGCAACGCGCGTGAATGCGCAATATCCAAGTGGTGCGCTGCTAAAGCGAGGCACTCCCTAGTGTCTCAGCCATCCTGTGATTTTTATACTCTGTAGAGTGCGTACGGAGGCCGCGCGTCTTATTTATGCTCCGTAGAGTGCACGCGGAGGCGTCCCCCACGTGTCTTATTTATACTCCGTAGAGTTGCCCGGGGCGACTAAGGTCCCGGCGCTTTATACTCCACAGAGTATGTCGAGGCACGAGGCCATCATGCGATTTGTTTATACACCATAGAGTTGCCAGGGTGACTAAGGGCCCGGCGCTTTATACTCCGCAGAGTACGCCGAGGTGCGAGGCCATGATGTGATTTCTTTATACTCCGTAGAGTGGCTCAGGACGACAAGTTCCTGACGCTTTATACTCCGCGGAGGCTCGAAGCCGTCACGCTATTTTTTTATACCCTGGTGAAGCGAAGTCCGAGGGCGTCGTTGCGAAGGCAGAGCGTTCGCCGAGGTCGGAGCAGACCTCATCATGCAACGCTCATGGCCCAGCTCGGTGCAGACCTCGTCATATGATACCCTATCAATACGTGCATGCATGCATGGATACGTGCATGCACCTTGTTGCCAATTAGCGGAGTCCAGCGGCATGCGGTGAAGTCATCGCGGGGCCAAGCGAAGGCAGACGGTGGCTTCGATGGCCGGAGCTGGTCTTCGGGGTGTCGCGGAGGCAAGCGAAGTACGGAGCCAGTCTTCGGCAGTGTGGAGGCGAGCGAAGGCTGTAGCTGGGCTTCGAGGCGTCGCGGAGGCTTGCGAAGGCCAGAGCCAGTCTTCGGCAACGTGGAGGCGAGGTCCAGCATACAGGTGCGGAGGCCAGAGACCAGGTCCGACATGTAGGCGTAGCGGTGACGCAAAGCCGAGACCTTCATCGCGGAGGCCGATGGCGCATGAAGGCCAGCACGGACGAGTGTGGAAGCTTCCCAAAGCCGAGACCTCCATGAAGGCCGGGTGTAGAATTGAGGCGAAGACATCGCGAAGGCCAGGTCCCGGACTTGCTGAGCGGATCTGGGGCATGGACGCATCGAGGCCAGTCGTACTGAGACCAGCCAACTCACGCTAAAGGAGGGTGGATGGAAGGTGTGCTACTTCAGGAGCTCATATCATGCATGGATGGATATTTCATGCATGCATACATGAAGTTCCGCAGAGGCCAATGAAGGCGGATGCCACGGGCGCGGAGGCCGTGGAGCATCACGCGGAATCCCGCGGAGGCTCCAAGGCGATCTGCCCACCTTCGACAGCGCGGAGATGAGTGGAGGCTGGAGCCAGCCTTCAGCGGCATGGAGGCGAGCGGAGGCCGGAGCCTGTCTTCGACAGCACAGAGGCGAGCGGAGGCCGGAGCCCGCCTTCGGCTACGCGGAGTTCGTCATGGCGAAGTTAGTGGCGAGGGCCGATGTCACGAAGTCCGGCGTGTTGGCATGGTAGAGCCACCTCCAGCTCGCTTATGCCCGCGCTGCACTTCCTCGACATCCTCCTCCTCCGGGAGGCTGGTTGAATGGAGCTCGTCAGCGTAATCGAGACGGAGGATGACGCAACGGAGCTCGCTTATGCCCGCGCTGCACTTCCTCGACATCCTCCTCCTGGAGGCTGGTTGAATGGTGCACATCGGCGTAATCGAGACGGAGGATGACACAGCAGAGGCCTCATATGCCTGTGTATCAGCCTGCGTTCGCACCAAAATGCAGTGGCAGATGCGGAGGCCGAGGCGAATATGGATGATGTGAAGGCTTGCAAAGACCCGCGTCGAAGGGCCAGTGGTCAGCGGCACGTTGCGGAGGCCGATTAGACCTCGCTTGGTAACGACGCGCCAGAGCCAGGCTTCGTTGGCGCGGAGCAAGCCTCATCACGAGGTTCCTCGGAGCGTAGGCCGCTGCGGAGGCTTGTGCGGGGTAGACTCGCCCACCGCCAGCGAAGGTGACGCTCGACACGAAGGCATGGAGGCCCATGCAGAAGCCATGCAGAGCGCGCATGCAAAGTTAACTAACGCTCGCAGCATGCAGAGTGAACCGGCTCATTGAAGTTTGTGCATGCATGGATGGATATACGTGGATTTTGTGTTTGTGCATGCATGGATGGATATACGGGTGGATATTTTGGGTACATGCATGAATGGGTACACGGATGGATATTTTGAGCGCATGCATACGTGAAGCTTGTGTTTGTGGAAGAGCGCTAGTTGTCCCTCGATTTTCTTGATGGAGATCGGGTGAGTGCCAGTAACACCCCAGGACCCGCATTACCTTGGGATGCCACTAAACCACGCTACAAGCTAGCCAATTTACTTTACAAGGTAATATAAACTGGCAACAATTTCTAAATCATGTTAAGCTAAGCGGAAGCATACTAAAACAAAGGTAAAGGAACACTACTAATTCAAGAACAATCGCTAATAACTTTAACCAATTAAAGCGAACCACAACCTAAATTTAATAATTAAAATTAATTTGCAATAAGAGATAAAAATGAATAACTGGAGACTGCACTTATTTATTACAGTATGAAACATGATATGGTGTGTGTTAGTGATGTGCCGCTCTACCCATCCCATGCATGCTTGAGAATCACCTGGAAGGGGGGAAAACAAGAGTGAGGTAAAAATCTCAACAAGCAAATTGTTTAACAGGCTAGTTAAACTTCAACAGTTTAATCATCAACATTAATTTTCCACAATGACCACGTTTGTATCCTCAACCTCAAATCACCACCAATGACGGTAAAACATTAGCAAATAAATATTTTTTGACTACTTTAAAACCTCAACCACTACCACTACCATAGCCAATAAAGCATTATCATGTTTTACCTCACTACTTTATTATTTCTCACTTCCACAACTGCTATCAACAGTTACTACAAGAGAAAAGAATCTCATGCTACAATCACAACCCCTACCATACCACAAGGGACGAACCCCATTCCACAACCACAGCCACATTCCTCATACCACAAGTGATGTGACCACGCCACTAACACATACGACCATAGCGCCCAATATCAAGATTGAACTAAAGATGAATTCATTTCTTCAGTTCAACATATTTTAAATGAGAATATGATGCTACCTAATGATGAAAATATATATTTTTGTAGCACCACATCACTTTTGCACCAATTCAAGCAAGAGTTCAACTTGGACACGTTTTGGAATCCTATTCGGCCTCCAGATCAGTTCGGATTCGGCTTGACGGCCCAACTTCAAATGTGCATAACTTTCACATACGGAGTCCGTTTGAGGTCCACGAGTAATCGATGGAAACCTTTTCTCGTCCTATTTCCAATGGATCTAGCCTCATCTCCAAATTCCTACTGTGCTTGCCGCAATCACTCAAAAAATGTGCTACGTCACCTGTTTGGATCAAATTGGGCCTTGTAATGTTTGGGCCCAAAGGGGAGGTGCCCCCCTCCTAGGCCCATACTGTTCACGGGGTTACTGTTTATGTGAACAATATTGTAAATAGTACCACCTTTTTTCCTTAGTTTTGTGCGGATTTCCCACCCCTTATATAAGGAGGCTGCACCCTTCTAGTTTTCTAGGATTTCGTTTGATTAGTTTTTCCATGGTGAAAACTTTTGTTATTCGCATGTGTCGACTAGACCAACCATAAAGAACCTATGTGGAATCCCACCTTTTTTAACTCAATTTATATATTTGCAATTTCAGATTGCTTTTATCTTGTTCTTGCGTGTTCTTCGCTTGCATGCAGGAATAGACCTTCGTGGTCAGGTCAATCACGTTCTTGGCACGGTTGATAACGACTTGGGTGTGGTTCAGCGATTGCTAAGGTGCAAGCGACGTCGTACGGTTGTAGTCGGATCGCAAGAGTCATCTCCACCAAAATCGATAGTTACCACCCTATCAGAAGATCGGGACCCCATCGCCTCATCAGTTGGTATCAGAGCTTCAGGTTGACCGGTAGGAATTTTTTCTATCCCTAGTTAGTAGATTGATTTTTATTTCCCATAGTCCAGAAAAATTACCCCACAAAAAGAGTTAATTCCCTCTGTCCAAACCGCGTTGTGCCTTTCAATCTGTTAGTTTTGGTTTGCTAAATTGAATTTGTGTTCGTCTTAGTATTGTCTAGTTGCTGGTCATATCTTTATTTCTATAAAAATCCAAACAAAAAAATTCCCCCACCACAAACCCTAATTCCAATTCGGCTGATTTTTCCTTTCTCTGCAGCCTCCACCAAAAAAAGCCATAACTTTTGATTCCGTGATCTTTTTTGAGTAAGAGCACTGCCATTAGATTCATAACTTCATTATCTATCTTACTGTAAAATTTTGCTTCAATCCAGCATGGCAGTAAAAAGATATCTGCGGTGCAAGTTGACCTAAAATTCCAGATTGAATCTGCAACAGTCGGCAATTGTGAATTTTGTGCAAATTTTTCAGTCGGTTTCCAGAACTTGGCCCCAACACAAAAGTTGTATAAAACGTCATCAGAAAACAGAGAAAAAAAGAAGCATTAAAAAAAGGCAACTGAAGAAAAGTTACGGCCGAAATACTGATGTGTTGTCCAGTGGACAGAAATCTTCAGTTTTCAAGTTTGGGGTCAATCCTTGTGTTCTTCCATTCCAGGTTGCATTCGATTGAATTATCTTGTATTTAACACTCCCATACATTGCCATACACTTATTTTAGCCTTCTTCCATCTTTGGTTGATCAGCAACATAGGCTAAGTGCTAGATACGAACTATAATTCAATTCTGTACAATTTCTGAAATTAATTGATTGTTTTCCTTTGCTACAACATACATAGCCTATCCAAGCTCCACTTTTCTACTAACCGAACATGTCTTGCTGTACCGTGCAATCGCTTTACTCATCACTTGAGTTAGATTTATCACGAACCAGCCACTGGTTGCACCACCTGTTTGCTTTGGTAAGAACTTGTAAGAATTTGGTAAGAGCTTGAGAGATGCGTGACTTGATTTGAGCCTCCATATCCTAGTAGTTGATACGAACATTTACTTGTGATTTGTTTCCTTGTTTTCTACTAACAATGACAGGCTTGAGAATATTGGAAACAATTACCGGTATATATCTTGCCTCTCACTGCTGAGAGTACGTCGTCGGACTACTTCTTGTGGGTTACTATGTTGGATAGCTACTTTGAAAAACAAGATCTTGATCCTATTGAGAAGATGAGCATGGCAAGGACGGTGTTGATTGGTGATGTTCAATATTGGTGGTCAAATCTCGAGTTTCACTATATATACACATGGGAGGACTTGAAAAAGAAATTGCGACATCGTTTTGTACCTCCAGCACCAACGATCACAAGCGAGGTGCAACCTGAGGTAACTGCAAATGTTGATATTGTTTTGGTTTCTACTCCATCTACAGGTACCACCGAGATACTTGAAGAGGTGAAGGATGATCTGGTGCATCTTATGCCATTAGAGCAGAAGTTTGAGGTACCTACAGTATCTGATGAGGACGATAATGACAAGGTACTGATTTGGTGCTACAACAAGACATAGAGCAACACTTGAATGAACCATGTGCTGATCTAAATTCTCATAATTCTGCACATGTCGAATTAATTACACATAAATAAGTTTTGACTAGAATTTCTCCTGCTAATTCATTGTGTTACATCATGTTGGATCTACCTATGAAATTGTCATATGCTATAGAGAAAGTTTCTCAACTTGCATGTTCGAAATTCTTGTTTAGTGCCTACTCCCCTGGATATAAGTTTAATTTGATAAGAGATTATGGTGTAGAAAATCAATTTCTTGTATATCGAATATGCATAACTTGCGATCACATGGACGAATTGAAACTTACTGTTTGGGACAACAATTCTTGTATGGTGAATCATGTTCAATGTGAGAGCGAAGTAAAATTTAGTATTCATCCAATGCCTATGTGTTCATCTCGTTTTGCATCATCTAGTATGGACAATCTGAATAAAGATGATGAATTATGGAAGAACATACAAATCTCTTCACCCTTGCTGGATGAAGAAAGAAAACTCTTGCTCACTTGAAATCACACAACAGAGCGCAAACCAATCAAATCAGGGCAGAGAAGCCAATTTGAAAAAGAGAATAAATGCTTTACTGAACAGACAAAAATGTTCACCAAAACATAGCATTTGCCCTTACTCGGACATCTCTTAGCAAGTTAAGAAAGGCCTCAAGAGGTGAACATGGCCTGCTGTCCAAAACAGCCGAGAACAAGAGTGAAACAGTAAGGAGGAATCTGCCGACAACAGAGAGAGAGCTCACATGCAGCCGAGCACAACCTTTAACCAATCCTACAAGCTGCTGACTGAAACTTGATGCTCGGCAAAAGAAAACAACAGGAATTACTTCTTTGCCGACAACAGAAAAAGGAGAGAAGAAACTGAAAGAGCAAACTAAAAAGCAAACTGAAAGCAAAAAAATGAAAGTAGAATGGAAGTGAAGAGTAGTGCTACAGCCGAAAAGGAGTTGGCCTACAGGGACTAAACCGAGAACAGCAAACTGCATAAACTGCTGCCACTGCATACTGCACACGGATCAGAGAACTGAAAAAGGGGACTGCACACGCATTCAAACTGCAGATCCAAAACTGACAAGAGAAGAATCATACCTCTGAGACAAAGCCAACTAAAGCAAAAGAAGAACCAAGAAAGGCATAGATTAGGGACTGCAAAGATAGACAAAAAGAAGGAAATCAGCTTTAAAAGAAATGCAATCCTAAGGAGAAGGAGGACAGACAGCAGGCTGCAGTTGAATTTCATAGAAGTACTGAGGCAGCCGAAATAAAGAAACTTATGAACACTTGCTCCTCTCCTCTGGCCAAAAGATTAAGACTATAAACCAAATAGCCGAAGGGCTACTGAAATAGGGAAATTCAAACAAAAGTCAAATGGAAACAGAGAAATGAACTTTTGTCGAAAGGTAAACTGCAAGAGGAGCAAAATCCAAATTGCTTGAACTTCATGAACTTTTGAGCTTGTGGCTTTTCAAACATAACATAGAATCCTTTCTAAACGAAAACACACAAACCAAATCACTTTTTCAACAAGGAAATCAAGAAACCAAACTTCCTCTGCCTTCACAAACAGTAAACCCTAGAATTATTCAAAACAGAGGAAGATGAGAGACGTAAGAGATTTCAGAGAGGAGTGCATCTAAAAATATTTGCTCTCGAGTATCTCCTAGCCAAGTGGCCTATATAATCTACCCAGTTTAGAGCATAAAAGATCTACAGCCATTCGATCAACAACTCCAAACAAACGAGGAGAACAGAGAAGATCGGCCATTTGATCTAGATAGCATGTTTATGTGTTATGGCTTGATGTAATTCTCATATGGCCATTTTGGATAATCTTCAGGGCTCTAAATGCATAAAATAAACAAACTTCAGTCATTTCATCCATTCTTGTGGCCTTATTCTCTCTTTTGCGTCCTTGATGTGTTTATTGCCAAAAGGGGGAGAATAGCGGAGAAAAAGCCATTTGGGAACATTCTTGAGCTTTGGAGAACAATTTGCTCTTTCTTTTGTAGCTCTAGTGTTCCTTGGTCGACATGGTCATGAGGCTCATTTGCTCTTTCCTTTGGACCATGTTAGACTCTTGTTTCTTTTCAAACTCAACTTTGTGCTTTTTCTGAGTTTGTCAATATACTCATCAAGGGGGAGATCGAGAGACCATGTGGAGGTGACCACATGTTTATGATGAGTAATTGACAAGTTTGTTTCAAAGATTGAGTTTGGTTTGAGTGATTTGTCCTGGGTTGGCATTTGGCGCAGTCGGGTATGGTTGGACGGTCTTATTGCATATTCGTCTTCCCGATTGGTCGTTTAGGCGAGTTTATGCTTCATTGATGCTATTTATGCTTTCATGTATCGAGTGGTGCTATTTGATGTGTTTCTTGTCTGTGATGGCTGCAGGACGTCGAGGCGGAGTCGTGGCGAGGCACGGGGTGACCGGACTAGACACGGGCGGTGTCGAGGTCGGAACGGTCGGATGTGTCGAAGACGGCGGAGACTCGAGGTAGCTGCGAGGCTTGAACGGCAAGAAAGGTGGAAGCTTCCCGGAAGGTGCAGGAGGGGCGTTTTGGAGAATACGCAAAGCTGCACTAAAGGAAGTGGGTTATGGATAAAGCACTAGAGTTGTTGAGGCTTAGTGGGTAAAGAGAGAGGCAATCCATTAGTGAGAGACTATAAATAGGGAGTGTCTCCTGCATGTAGTCCAAGTCTTTTGGAGTTTGTTTTGCTTTCTCTTTAGTGGGTGAGAGCTGTTGGAGAGCACAGAGAGTTGTCCCCTTCGTGTATGTGAGTTCTTGCTGGGAAGACCCAAAATGGGTTGCTCTATGTTGGGATGATGCCTCAAGATCATTTGATAAGTTAGAATACCAATAGCTCATTTTTTATTCCAGATTTTGTTTCTTGAGCTCCTCTGTTCTTACTTTCATTTCTAGGGTTTTGGTGAGAATCTTGATTCCCCTCATGAGATGACATGAAACTTGGTGTCTAAAGTCCAGAGGCTATTAAATAGCTATTTCCAAAGTTTCATGGCCAAAGGATCAAAGATTGGGGAGTAATTTGGGTTTTGGCTCAGCTCTTGCAAGATTTCAGATTTTTACCATAATATGAAATTCTTGTTCTTAAGGTTGACTTCTTTGTTTTCTAGAGCCCCCTTGCTATTTGGTTTGTTGCTGAGTTGCTCTGGGGTGAAAAGTTTGGGAGCAAAACCCTCAATTCCTCAGTCTTTGAAGATCTGATTTTTTGCCCGAAGTTCAGATTTCTTAGTCTGCTCTCGGGTTGCCTGGACCAGGGGAGCGGTCAGACCGGAGGTGTAAGACTGGTCAGACTGGCTCATCATGGGCGGCCAGAGAGCGGTCTGACCGGCCTATATAAGGCGGTCTGACCGGCCCCCCTGTTCAGCTTGTGTTGCTTGCTATTATTGATGAGTTTTGCCCCTTTTGGCTTCCCTGTTTGCAGTGCTGATTTCCTCTGAGTGCTCAGGTTTCCAGAGAGCATTTCTCACCTTCTTCTTCATAGCATTGGTTGCTATTGGAGAAAGATTAAGGTGTGTAATTGTAGGGGGGATTTTTAAAAGAGCGACATTCATCAATAATAGCCCCATGTTACTGGGTTTACAACCATCTTTACCCATTAACACAAACTAACTCTGCACTTTACCCGTTAACTCGAAAGCAAACCCGCTTCCTTTTGCGCAGCCCTGCGTAATTACCAAAACGCCACCCCTGCACCTTCTGGGAAGCTTCCTCATTTCTTGCCGTCTAAGCCTCGCAACCACCTCGAGTCCTCGTCGTCTTCGGCACATCTCGACCGCTCCGACCACAGCACCGCCTGCGCCTAGTCCGGTCATCCCGTGCCTCGCCACGACTCCGTCTCAAAGTCCTGCAGCCATCACAGACAAGAAACAAATCACATAGCACCGCTCGACATAATATAATCAACATTTGCATTAACGAGAATTCTTAAGCACAAAATATCCCAAACCGGTCGACAAGAAAAATAAGCGTGCAAGCACTTCGACCAAGTTCGACCAGGTTCGACCGAAACTGACTGCACCACGAAATGACATGGCACGAACCACACAAATCAAACTCAAACTTTTCGGAACAAGCGTCAATTACTCATCACACACACGGGGTCACCTCCACATGGTCTCTCATAAGGTGAGCTCGTTTCAAAAAGGTTTTACTTTGTTTGATAAAGAACTTATGATATTACATAAAAAGAGTTTGTTGCGTTTGTTATTATGTACCGACATTTATGATGAAGATCATGCAATACGTGAGGCTACACATATGCTAAACCGAGGACAGTTTTCTATCAAGAAGGGGAGGATGATGTGACCACGTCACCAACACATATGACCATAGTGCCCAATATCAAGATTGAACTAAAGGTGAATTCGTTTCTTCAGTTTCAACATATTTTAAATGAGAATATGATGCTACCTAATGATGAAAATATATATTTTTGTAGCACCACATCACTTTTGCACCAATTCAAGCAAGAGTTCAACTTGGACATGTTTTGCAATCCAATTCGGCCTCCAGATCAGTTCGGATTCAGCCTGACGGCCCAACTTCAAATGTGCATAACTTTCACATACGGAGTCCGTTTGAGGTCCACTGCACCCTTACCCAACAAGGTAAGAGTGTGCATCGTACTACGGCAATGTACGATGCTGTACCGGTACAGTCACAGCTATAAGCGGCGACATCCACAATGCAAATACGGTTGCGGCTATAAGCGGCGACATCCACAATGCAAATACGGTCGCGGCTATAAGCAGCGACATCCACAATGCAAATGTCATGACATGTTATGAATGATATGATAATCATAAACCTCAATAATTTAACCACGAAGGTCAACAACCTTGTTGTGGCTACAGACCAAACAGAGAGAGAGATGGTAGTGGAGAGTGATGAAGATAAGTGTAATGGCCTGCCTCCTCCCCATGGTCGGATGTTCTATATACATACATGGGGAGTACTTTTACAATTATGCCCTTACAGCTGATTAACCCCTTCAGGGGTATTTGTGTCATTACACGTGGCCTGTTCTGGGCCTTATGACTTCCTACCAGGCCTACTGGGTTTAGGTGGGGGCCACCCCTACGACAGGAGCCTCTAATGGTGAAGGGCTTCACAGGGCCGAAGCCATGTCGCCGAGTCCTTTGGCCCCCTCCGTCCCCGCGGCCTGTGAACTGCTCCAAACTTGACCCGGGGCTGTGCTGTGGCCGAAGCAGATGCGTGTTCTTCCGACCGTCCACGTGGTGAGGCGTGCTTGGCGCGGTGCGGGCCTTGAGGCGTCGTGACCATCAATGTGACGGTGGACTCCCAGCGTTTGGACTTCTGGGGCGCGCGCGCTCCCCCCGCTTGTGCTTCCACCGATTGGCGTGCTGCCGATTGGCATCCCTCCACGCTGGTGGCTCTTCGCCTGGTGAGGCCGTGTATAAATATGCTGGCGCCGGGGGCCGCTTCCTAGACATCCCTTGCTGTACATCCTGTACCTGTTCATGGTTAACTTCTCATATGTAGGGAAAATTTTGTTCACCTGCGTTTGATGATTGCGTCAACTGGCGTCAATGCCCGCGAGCGCCGGTGAACAAAATACGTCCTATTTGTGGGAATGCTTCACAGCTTGAAGCGGAAATGGCAAGGCCTGACTTGCTCTCGTAGACAGATATGAAGTCATCCATACGCTCTGATCGCGCGAACGAGCATATCCCTTCGAACGGGTGGCAGCGAAGCTGGCGCCCAGTCGCAGGAGACGCGCGCGCTCCGTCCCCTACCCTTCGAACGGGTGGCAGCGAAGCTGGCGCCTAGTCGCAGCAGACGCGCGCGCTCCGTCCCCTACCCTTCGAACGGGTGGCAGCGAAGCTGGCGCCTAGTCGCAGTAGACGCGCGCGCTCCATCCTCTACCCTTCGAACGGGTGGCAGCGAAGCTGGCGCCTAGTCGGAGTAGACGCGCGCGCTCCGTCCCCTACCGTTCGAAGGGGTGGCAGCGAAGCTGGCGCCTAGTCAGAGTAGACGCACGCTCCGTCCCCTACCCTTCGAACGGGCGGCAGCGAAGCTGGCGCCTAGTCAGAGTAGACGCGCGCGCTCCGTCCCCTACCCTTCGAACGGGTGGCAGCGAAGCTGGCGCCTAGTCGGAGTAGACGCGCGCGCTCCGTCCCCTACCCTTCGAACGGGTGGCAGCGAAGCTGGCGCCTAGTCGAAGTAGACGCGCGCGCTCCGCGAACACCGCCGCGTGGGCGGTGACTTGGGGTCTTGTGACGCGGTCTTACGCTATAAAGGTTCCTGGAATCACGCCGACCCCTGGTCTGCCAGGGTTATGCTCCCGTACCGTGCGACCCGACGCTCCCGGGGCACGCGGCGGCCTATGACTGGTGGGCGGCGGGATGTGGACGGTTGCGTGTTTGCAGCCGCTCGCCTCTTCCCTAGGCATGGGGGACACCGGCCGGCAGTGAATGGCGCGGCGCCGGAGCTGTTGTGATCCCCTGGCCCACTGGTGCGCCTGTAACCGCGGCTCGGTGGGGCATTGCGCTGGACGGGCGCTTGTCATCTCGGCCGAAGGAGACTTGAAGACCTATTTGGCCCAGCGCCCGCAGGTGCTGTCCGCCGAAGCCCTGCAGTGGGATTCCCGAGGGCCCTAGGCGGCTTCGAGGGATCCCCATCTGGTCGAAGGCCGCCGCAAACAATACGTTCGCGGAGCTACCGCCGTCCACCAAGGCACGCCCCACGTCGCATCCCGCGATAGTGACCCGGATGACCAGGGGGTCCTGACGAGGGAAATCCACACCCTGGGCGTCGTCGGGTGTGAATGCAACTTCGTGCTGCGCCCAATCCGGCGGTGCTTGCGCTGGGTATGCCGCCATGTGATGTAGTCTTCGCGCATAGGCCTTCTGCTGCCGTGCCGAGACGAATTCCAGCGCAGAGCCTCCGGATATGATGTTAATGACCCTGCGGTAGGTTGCGTCCGGGGCCTGCAGCGACAGGAGGCCGTCCCTAGGCTGCTGTACGTGAGCTTGGATCCGTAAGGTGCCTTCCTGGGGTTGCATCCCTTGCGCCTGTACCTGCATGGGGGCCTCGTATGGGAATTGGACGTGGGCCACCGCAGGCGGGCGCGCCTCCGGGTTCCTGTCCCTAGCGACGCTGTCGCGGAGCGCCGCGATGGAGGTGCAGGCGCGGGTATCATGATTGCCGCGGCCGTGGACTACGCACCACAGTCCCTGATGCTGGTCGTCGTAATCTCCGCGACCCTTATCGTCGCGGCCCCTGCCACGGCCGCGCCCCCGGCCACGCCGCCCCCAGCCGCCTCGGCCCGCGGGAGTACCTTCGTCGGACCCGCCTTCGATGTCGAGAACATACCGGTTTCGCCTTGACCTCTGCTGGCCGCGCTTGGGCTGATCGGTCGACTCCTTATGCGAGGCGTCCCTGCGGTCGGGCGCGTCCCTGGACGACTCCTGCTTGCGCTTTCCCTTCGAAGAGTCGTTCTTCGGCGGATCTTCGGCTTTTGCCGAGGCTCCGGCTTGGTTGGTGTAGGAGTCGTCCCCTTGCCTTCGCCGCGCGTCTTCTTCCGCCCGAGCATACTCCTCCATTTTGTCGAAGAGCTTTGCCACCGTCTTGATTGGCTTTCGCGTGTTGTACTCGGCCATCGGGCCCGGACGAAGGCCCTGTATAGCTGCGTTCACGATGGTGGTTTCGTTAACGTCTTTCACTTGGCATCGAATCTTGGCGAAGCGTTTGAAGTAGTCCCGGAGCTTCTCCGAGGGTTTTTGCTTGACAGCAAAGAGTTGGTCCGCGTCGACCCGGTCGACGTAGTTTCCTTGGAAGTTGTTGTGGAGGCGGACGCGAAGCTGCTCCCACGCGTAGATGGAGCCCGGCTCTATGGTAAAGAACCAAGAGAGTGCCACTCCTTGTAGCGCGAGGGGGAGTCCCTTTGCCTTCGTGGTGTCGTCTCCGCCCGCGGCTTCGATCGCAGTTTCGTACACGCGCACGAACTCGCGGGGGTCCGTGTCGCCTTTGTACGAGTCGATGGCGCTAGGAAACTTGAAGTCTTCGGGCCATGCCGCCTGCTGCAGCCCTGCCAAAAGCGGGGACTCCAGATCTACGCGCCGCAGCGGCACGCGGCTAGATGTGGGGGCTTCGCGACTGTCCGCCCTCTCCGGCATGGGCTCGGATGCGATTACTGGCGCGGCCTGCTGGCTCCGAGCCTCTTGCATATCTCTGACGGCTCCGCGAAGGTCCCCTAGCTCCCGCTGGAACGCGTTGAGGGCCGCCAGCAGGGCACTTTCCCCTGCCTGTGCAGGCGGGGTCGCCGGTATTCCCGACAGGCGGGTCGGCGCGGGGACGACCGCGTCGCGAGGTCCCGAGCTGCCGGTCGCTCCGTCATGGCTACCTCGAACCGCCCGGTCCGCGCCACCGGCAAGGGTTGCAGTGGGGGTGGCGAGGTCGGCTGTCGTTGCGTCGGCGGGGTCGGTTGTCGCCGCACCCGCGTCGACGTCTTCGACCGTGGGGTCCGTCCTCGCAGCGTCGGTGACGGGGCGGGTCATCGCGGTGCCGGTGACGGGGTTGGTCGTCGCGGTGCCGGTGGCGGGGTTGGTCGTCACCGCGCGAACATCGACGTCTTCGGCCACCGCGCCTGCGTCGCCACCCGCGCCCGCCGCTGCCGATGCCGAAGCCCTGGTACTCATACGACGCTCCGGCCTGGCCGCCTTCTTTCCCTTCGCCGCCGCTGAGGAAGCTTTTTTCGGTGCCATCCTTCTTCTTCGGTCTTCAGGCTTGTCCCGTCCTCCCCACGGACGGCGCCAACTGTTGTGGCTACAGACCAAACAGAGAGAGAGATGGTAGTGGAGAGTGATGAAGATAAGTGTAATGGCCTGCCTCCTCCCCATGGTCGGATGTTCTATATATATACATGGGGAGTGCTTTTACAATTATGCCCTTACAGCTAATTAACCCCTTCAGGGGTATTTGTGTCATTACACGTGGCCTGTTCTGGGCCTTATGACTTCCTACCAGGCCTGCTGGGTTTAGGTGGGGGCCACCCCTACGACAAACCTAATCATCACGAATACTTCCTCATAACCCACCTGTGTCTTATTAAGCACAATACTAATGTTTCATAAGATCATTACCACATAATCCACATTCGGTTCACCAAGATCATAATCCATTGATCTATAGGGACTTCTACCCCATAGACCACAACATAATCATCAAGAATGCTACCACCACAACCACAAATATTCACTAAGAATACTACAACCTAGACCACAATATGCTCGTAAAGTATTCTACCCTAAAACTATATTGGTTCATCAAGAACAATTCCACATATCCACAATTAAACCATCAAGATCATAAATAATTGAATCCTTAAAATACTACCACATGGACCACATTAAGGAAGCATGTAACAATGACATAGCACCTCAAATTAAGAAAATTAATTAATGTGAAAGTAGAATAATTAATGAGTAAAACAGTAGCACAACTGCTACGTTTACTTGCCTCTACCGTTGAAGCGAAGCAATCACGTGCGTTCAGGAGCAAAACCACCTGTGCAAAACTACCTCTCAGCACAATTCAACAGCAATGAAAATGCGTCTTATCGCTAAACCCCAAATCCCCACAACATCCCTCTCCGCTTAACGGTTCTACACTCTGCCCGCTGCAGCAGCGCTGCTTAATTTTTTTGTATCTTTAATATTATTAAACCATTTACAAAGACAGATATATTTCTGGATTACTCACTTAAATACCTTCACTTTTCATGTATATCACTTATTTTTATTTCGTTACTATCGAGGTGTAACTTAGCACGCAAAACAGAGGACATTCTCTGTTCTGGAAATCTGGGCAGCCAGATTCTACCGCATCCCAACCACAGTGTAAGGCTCTAGAAATTATGATTTTTATACAGTAGTTAGATTACTGAATTCCCTACAGTTTTATCAAATGTGACCAAAAACATAAAAATCATCTACTACTCCAAATCACACCTGAACAGCAATCTGCTCCAGTCTGCACCCCTGACAGACAGCGAGGTTCCCGACCCTGCTACGCCCAAATCCCGCGGCCACAAATTCTGAACAAAATACAGTAGGTACGTCTCATCATCTTCTACAATTTTCCTTTTGGGCAGACCCGCAGGAAAAAATAGTTTCATGGGTCTAAACTGCGCAAACAGTCGTGCTGCGCGGATTGATCTACAGACGGACAGCAGGAATTTCCTAATAGGGGAATCTATTTGCTAATCCCCATCAATTCTTAGGCTAAGAACCCTAATTACAGCAAAATCAGAGGGATTTGGGATGAGGGAGAGTTACCTAGGATATCCCCTTGGGATCACCTGTCTTCTTCCCCTTCTTCTTCCTCCCCTCCTTCCTTTCTTCTCCTTCCCTCTCTTCTTCCTTCCTTCTCGCTTTCTCCTAGCACCAAGGGACAACAATGGGGGAGAGGTGGAGGCGTAGGGAGGAGATGGAGGTGGCGGCCAGGTGGGGAAAAAAAGAGAGAGGGGCCAAGGGAGGGGGTTTATAAAGGGGGTGCTAGGGTTTGGGAGGGAGGTACTGCCCCCCTTTTGGCTGGCTGGCCCAAAGTGGCTGGCCACCCCTCCGGACAGCCCAAAATATCCAAATTAATTGTTTTAATTTTTTTTTAGTTTTGGACAATTATGCAATTTAATTTTCACCTCCTACGATTTACCTAAAAAAATCAGGAAACTCCGCGATTATTTTAGAAACCTATACCGAATTAACGTTCAGGATATTACATTCTCCCCACCTAAAAAGGATTCGTCCTCGAATCTAACTCCTCAACCCACAAGACAAAAGAACAATCAAGGAAAGAACAACCAAAGGATAGAGCATCCCAAGGATAGAACATCCCAAGGGAACAACAACTACGAGTTCTCACCCGCCTCGAAGAATTCGGGTTCTTCTTCTACATTTGAACTTCAAGCTCCCATGTCACCTCTCGCTCGGACTGATTCGTCAAGAGGGCCTCCACATACCTGGTGGCCCTCTTCTTCATGACCAACTTCGATGAGTCCACAACACGCGCTGGTCAACGCCGAGCACCCACAACTCTTCTGCTGGCTCTGAGCGGCCAACAGATCCTGCCGTTCTCACAAAATTCCCTGCCACAACTATCAAGCCACTATCTAATACCATCCTCCTTCTTAAAACATTTTCCTCTATATATTATAAATGGGATAATACATTGTACCCCTTTTAAAGAATTCGACCACAGATTCCACTCATAACATTTTACTCGAAGCACAAACAATAACTTTTACAAATGGAACCCAACCAAAAGAAGAATAAAGGATTCTCAAGCAACACACTAGCAACCAGCTTTCCTCCAAAGGACCATGATCCAAATCAAAAATTCACCACAAAACCTTTTACACTCTCCAAATAAACATTTGGAGAATCCACACCACATAAGCCAAGAGTGAAAATCACTCGACGGACCAAAACAATCATTTTCTTTTCCTAACTGGAAAAGACTACGCCTCAACGTAAAACAACTCAATTTGCAGATGACCTTTGCCATAAACACACAGTTTAAACAAGAATCAAGAGAGCATATTACTGCTCGAGGTATCATTAATTTCCCAATCCATTCCCTTTCAAAATTTAACTTTCTTGAACCAAGGATTTCCAAATCATCGCCCAACACACCAACTCATTTATCTTAAGTGGGTAACTTCGACAATGCGCTCAAACTGAGTACATCATCCACACCCTTGTAGAGAGACTCTACTGACTCCACAAAACACATTCTAGCCAAGACCTCGACCAATGGAATTACTTTGACAGATAATTCCTAAAATACCTGTCGGGCCCCCGGATTACCAAACCCGGACCCTCTGTGTATTACAGCACTAGTCCCAGATCAAAGCTAGTGCACACAGTCAAACAGAATGGGAAACATCACCATCAACGATTTATTACAATAGATAAGAGTACTGACCACAGGGTCACATTATTACATTGGAGGTTTCAAGACCTCGCACAATCAAAACACAGCGGAAGAAAAGTGAAATCAAAGTAGACCCATCAAGATGCCACAGGCAGTTGACTGGGGAAGCGCAACCTATTCCTCCAGGAAGAATCCATCGCAGCCACAAGCGAAGCAGTAGTCGTAGCCACCTTCTTGAGCTTCAACTTCCTCTGAGATTTTTATTTTTAAGTGTAGCACGTGAGTACATAAAGTACTCCGCAAGTCTTGGGAAAAATGCATAGATGCAAGGCTTAACAAAGGAAGGCCATATGGTTCTTTTGCACAAAGCAATATTTTAAATTCAATTACTACTAATTATTTTCGAATGCATCAATTTAATGAAGTAAATGTTTTTACCGAATTAACTTTCTAGTGAAGGTTCCAACTACCAACACTAGCTAACCAATTACCATTGGTCAAGCTTTAAAACTGCGGGTTCCATCCACCCTCTCTGGCTCCAACCGCCAGGATACCCTTCCGAGAGTTCCCTCCACCCTCGGAATACAAAATTTTCATTTTTGAAACCAAAACCAGAAATCTACCATGTGAATGCATTCCTTGCCCGCCCTTGACCGTGGGCACGGCTATTCGAATAGTTTTACACTCTCCAGAGGTTGTACAACTTTACTGATGGGACGGGGTCCCGATCTTCCAACAGGTTCTGGGTAAGTTCGATTTGGTGGACGCGCGACACAAATCGATCCGGCTTCCGAATGACACGTTCCGAACCCCGCAATCGCAGCACCACGTCTCCTCAGGTTATCAACCGTGCGCAGCCCGGTTGACCTCGCCAAGAAGTCTAATCCTCGCCTGCGAATCGAAGAACACAAGCAAGAACATGGAAGAACACAACTGAATTGCAGATGGATAGATTTAGCACTCGAAAGTTGGGGTCTCACAAACCGATGAACGGCGAATCTGTTCAAAGACAAATCAATCTAAGCAAAACCCAAAACCTAATGGTGGGGGTGGCAGCTGGATATAGAGGAGTTAGGGGCGTGCAAAACCCCTGGACGCGCCCCTAATGGGCTCCCACACGATACAAAGCCGATCGGCCCAAAAGACGGTGGCGCAGCACCCTGACAGATTCTGAACGCCCACTTGTTTCGACGATTCCCGTTGACTCAGAAGGAATTTTGACATGGGACCAAATCCATTGGAAAGGTGGTCTTCTCAGCTTTCCATACATATGTGGAACGTCCAAAACGGAGTTCGGATGCGATCTGGGCGTCCGTTTTAGTGCGGTCTGGTCCTGGACTCCGAATTGGATTCGAAGTCGGTTTGAGTTGGGCCTCCAACATGATTCGACCGCCCTTGCTGGACTTGTGCGCCTTGTAGCCCTTCTCCAAGTATTTCCAGGTCCTCTCCATGGTTCCTAATCATAATTAAATCATTAGGTAGCAATCTATTCTCAAATGGACAAAAGAAAGTACTTAGGAACGAGCTCACCTGTAAATTCAATTGTCGGGCGCGAGCTCTAGTGATTGGTCCTTGAATGTCAAGTGGAGGAGTGTTGTATGTATCCGAAGAAGTGATGTCCTCATCATCTACCCACAAGAGATAAATTATCCTAAAGGTCAACACGCTTCCTTTGGCATGAGACCCAGATAAAATATCACAAAGCCTTTACCTTACTCTAATCTAGCTAGATACCACCCGCTGAGGTTTCACCGCAGGTAGGCTAACCGCCCGAACCGAAGCCCCCTCTTGCGCCATATGAGTACAGTAAATCCCTGTCCCTCACTGTGGATAACCAGTCCATCCCTGGCACCCACTGAAGGAACGCGCGTAGGCTACGATAGCAGAAAATAAAAAATTTCTACCGCGCACACCAGGACATCATGCTAAGAAGGGATCATAGATCGTTACCACTAGACGCGCAGCGCAGCGGAAGAAGAGTTGGAGAAGCCGATCCAACCACGCGCGTCGAGGTAGTAGTGGAAGTAGCCGATCGTCCCGAACAGATCGTCTCCTCCACGCGATCAACCACACCACGAGCAGATCCAATCTGTAGTTTGTTGATGCCGATCAACGCCGCAACGAGCAGCGCCTCCACCGGTATCCACACGTCCGGGGCTGGAACTCCGATCGCGAGTGTACCAGCACTCGCGAGCGGCTAGGGTTTGGCTCGGGAGGTGGCGGCTAGGGTTTTGTTCGGGAGGAACATATGCGTGTATCCCTCAGCCCCCCCGCCTCCAAATATATAGACCTCCTCACTTGGGCCTCGTGGACCGAGGCCCAATAGGAGTCTATCCGGATCTCTATCCGAATTGAGCCCACATCCGAATCACATTCGAATTAGTGTTCCAACCCGTTAAGTGTGCGACCCTGTAGGTTCACGTATACTTGGTCGCGACCCGGAAACACCTTTCCGGTCACCCTGTTAATAGCGGCCTCTAGCAAGACATATTAACCCCAAAGTATACGTAAAGATCATATCGGCTGAACCTGTAATGTTCTCATGTACGAATCCTTTTGCCTCACGATATAGATTAAGCTCAAGGCGAGACCTGTGTCATCCTCTTAATGGCTCAATCACTCTCTCGATTCCGTGATGGATTATAAACTTGTGATTGACTCCTCAATCACATTGGCATGGCCATGCACTTTCATAATCCATTACATCGAGGGGCCCAGAGATATCTCTCCCATAAGGAGGGGCAAATTCTATCTTGATCATTCACATCCCACTACATGTTTCATAGCAAACCCGAAGACTACTTTTATGACTACCCAGTTACGGAGTAGTGGTTAGTAGTCCCAAAATAGGCTACTACGCATGTTGGGAACCATGATGATCTCAAGTCTAACGATTCTACATAAACACTACTTGAGACCAACTAATGACACATGGAATCTCTGCAGTGTCTCATGGCGGGTCTACCCAACATATGTTCACTAACACATGTCCATATTATTGATTTGGTATCTCCATACCATGATCCATGAGACATGATCATCAATCAATACATATGCTGATCTTTGAATCATATATGTTCCTCATATGATATATGATCAGGGATCATTTAGAAATAGCAACATTTTGGCATTAAGAGTCTCATGAATAAGTCACATACTCATTGATCAATAATGATAATGTCTATTTCAAGGAACAAAGCAATGTATCATAAACATAGTATGTGATATATTCAACATCTCCATGTTGCCTCTAGGGCATATCACCAACAGTCTCCCACTTGCACTAGAGTCAACCATGTAGGTATCTAATACCCATTGCCCTAGTGTGAGCCTCATGCTTTGGCTGGGGAAGCGGCTTTGTCAACGGATCTGCAATGTTCAAATCCGTTTGTACTTTGCATATCTTCACATCGCCTCTCTCCACAATCTCGCGGATGAGATGAAATCGCCGTAGAATGTGCTTGGACTTCTGGTGCGATCTAGGCTCCTTGGCTTGCGCAATGGCCCCACTATTGTCACAGTAGAGGTCCATTGGGCTGGAGGCACTAGCCACCACACCAAGCTCAGAAACAAATTTCTTGATCCAAACAGCCTCTTTAGCAGCTTCAGAAGCTGCTATGTACTCGGCCTCTGTTGTAGAATCAGCAACCGTCTCCTGCTTGGAACTCTTCCAGCTCACCGCACCGCCATTCAGGCAGAACACAAATCCAGATTGCGATCTAAAATCATCTTTGTCAGTTTGGAAGCTAGCATCGGTGTAACCATTTACAACGAGCTCTTCCTCACCCCCATAGACGAGGAACACATCTTTAGTTCTTCTCAAGTACTTCAAGATGTTCTTTACGGCAATCCAGTGACTTTCACCTGGATCTGACTGGTATCTACTTGTAGCACTTAAAGCATACGAGACATCTGGACGTGTACAAAGCATGGCATACATAATGGATCCCATAGCCGAAGCATATGGAATCGCATTCATTTTATCCCGCTCATCAGGTGTACTAGGACACTGACTCTTGCTAAGATGTATACCATGTGACATAGGTAGGAAGCCTTTCTTGGAATCCTGCATGTTGAACCTTTTCAACACCTTGTCAATGTACGTATCTTGGCTTAATCCAATTAGCCTTCTTGATCTATCCCTATAGATCTTGATGCCCAGAATATATGCCGCCTCTCCTAAGTCTTTCATAGAGAAACTATTTTTCAATGAAGACTTAACAGATTCGAGCATAGGAATGTCATTTCCGATCAGTAATATGTCATCCACATATAAGACCAGAAACACGAGTGCGCTCCCACTAGCCTTTTTGTAAACACAAGGCTCTTCTTCGTTCTTGATGAAACCAAACCCTTTGATTACTTCATCAAAACGAATGTTCCAGCTCCGAGATGCCTGCTTTAATCCATAAATGGATCTTTGCAGCTTGCATATCTTTCCAGCTGATTGCGGATCGACAAAACCCGTGGGCTGTGTCATGTACACATCCTCACTCAGATTTCCATTAAGGAAAGCTGTTTTGACATCCATTTGCCATATTTCATAGTCGAAATATGCAGCAATCGCTAGAATGATCCGAATAGACTTTATCATTGCGACGGGCGAAAAAGTTTCATCATAATCAACACCTTGAATTTGTTTGAAACCTTTGGCCACCAATCGCGCTTTATAGATGTGAACATTTCCATCTATGTCTATCTTTTTCTTGAAAATCCATTTGCACTCAATGGTTTTAACACCATCAGGTGGATCAACCAAGTTCCAAACATGATTACTGTGCATGGATTCAATTTCGGATCTCATGGCTTCAAGCCATTTCTCAGAGTCTGGTCCCACCATCGCTTCTTCATAGGTCTTAGGCTCATCGTTGTCTAACAACAATATGTCCCGTTGTTGAGTAGTCAAGAACATGTACCTCTCAGGTGCACGACGTGACCTCTCTGACCTACGTGGTGCCGGTGTGTCCACAACAGGTTCTTCAACAGTTTGTTCATCCTGTTGTGGTTCTGTAGGAGCTGAAACGTTTTCAGGTGTTTCCCGAATTTCTTCAAGTTGCACCATGCTCCCACTATCCCTTCTTGAGAGAAACTCTTTCTCTAAGAAGACACCATGCCGGGCGACAAACACTTTGCCTTCTCCTTGATTATAGAAGTAATATCCTTTTGTTTCCTTAGGATACCCGATAAAGAAGCATTTATCAGATTTAGGACTGAGCTTATCAGATTGTAAACGTTTTACATAAGCCTCACATCCCCAAATCTTAAGAAAAGACAAGCTAGGACGTTGTCCTGTCCACATCTCATATGGTGTCTTTTCTACTGATTTTGATGGAACCCTGTTTAGTGTGAAAGCGGCTGTTTCAAGAGCGTACCCCCAAAAAGACAACGGAAGATCACTTTGGCTCATCATGGAGCGCACCATATCTAATAAGGTGCGATTTCTCCGTTCAGATACCCCATTCCATTGAGGTGTTCCTGGCGGAGTCAATTGTGGAACAATTCCACAATCCTTCAGATGATTGCCAAACTCATGGCTCAAATACTCGCCTCCACGATCAGATCGTAGAAACTTGATTGTCTTGCCTAAATGATTTTGCACTTCATTTTGGAATTCTTTGAACTTTTCAAAGGATTCGGACTTATGCTTCATCAGGTAGATATACCCATATCTACTAAAATCATCAGTAAAAGTTATGAAGTACTGAAAACCACCTCTGGCTGTTGAGCTCATTGGTCCACATACATCAGAATGTACGAGTGCCAATAAGTCACTTGCCCGTTCACCTTGACCGGTGAAAGGTGCCTTTGTCATCTTGCCAAGTAAACAAGATTCGCATGTCTCAAATGATTCAAAATCAAATGAGTGCAGAATACCATCTCTATGGAGCTTCTCCATGCGTTTCTCATTTATGTGACCTAAGCGACAGTGCCAAATAAACGTGGGATTCAAATCATTCGAACGTTGCCTCTTTGCATTAATGTTATAGACCGGTGACTCTTCAAGAGTAAGAACATATAACCCATTCACCAATGGAGTATGACAATAGAACATATCTTTGAAATAAAGAGAACAACCATTGTTCACAGATCTAAAGTCATAACCTTCTGCTTGCAAACATGAAGCAGAAATAATGTTCTTGGAAAGAGATGGAACACAATAACAATTATTCAATTCCAAAACTAATCCTGAAGGTAAAGACAATGGCATGGTGCCAACAGCGACCGCAGCAACTTTTGCTCCATTGCCAACGCGAAGATCCACTTCGCTCCTCCTCAAACTTCTACTTCTTCTTAGCCCCTGCAACGATTTGCAAAGGTGAGCAACCGATCCGGTATCAAATACCCAAGAATCAGTGGATGAAGTAGCAAGATTGATCTCTATAACATTTATACCTGGAGAGGAAGTCGTACTTCCCTTCTTCTTCTCAAGATCCTCCAAGTACTTTGGGCAGTTCCTTTTCCAATGACCTGATTGCTTACAGTAGTAACAATCTGCATTAGGAGCAGCGCCCTTCTTGACTTGCTTGGCCTTAGAACTGCTCGCGATCTCATCGGGAGCTAACTTTCTTTTGACCGCGCCTTTCTTGACATTGGGCTTGCCCTTGCCTTTCTGCATCATCATCACATGATTGCTGCTTTTCTTAATGCTTTCCTCGGCAGCTTTTAGCATCCCATGCAACTCTGCCAAGGTCTTATCCATGTTGTTCATGTGATAGTTCAGTATGAATGGCTCAAAGCTCGGGGGGAGCGACTGGAGAATCACATCAGTAGCCAACTCTTGGCTAAGGGGAAAACCAAGCTTTTCCAGACTCTCAATGTAGCCAATCATCTTAATCACATGAGGGCTGACGGGATTCCCTTCTGCAAGCCTGCACGCAAACAAGGACTTTGAAGTGTTGAACCTCTCAGCCCTTGCTTGGTTCTCAAACATACCACGCAACCCCACAATGATATTGTAGGCATCTGTGTTCTCATATTGCTTCTGAAGCTCAGAGGACATTGTGGCAAGCATGAGACAGCTCACATCAAGGTAATCATTCGTTTGCTTCTCATAAGCTCTCCGTGCAGCCGCAGTAGCATTATCAGGCAAGTCATCAGGATAATGAGACTCAAGGACATACTCCTTGCGCTCTTGCTTGAGAACAATTCTCAAGTTGCGATACCAATCCATAAAGTTCGTTCCATTGAGTTTTTCTTTCTCAAGAATAGATCGCAAATTAAAAGAACTGGATGCGGCATTAGTTGACATGATCTACAACAAAGAATATGCAAAGTTTAGCACTATGTTTATGTTCATCTTTTATTAAACAATTTAACAAAAGACTCCCACTATGTGTTTTGCAACAAAACTCCCTCTAAGTTACATAGTGGGTCAAGAACCTCATTTCACTAATTCCTAGTGAGCTTTGGCATCACGGCTAGAAAACTAGTGACATGGGTAAGCAACACCTTGCTAATCACATCCCTATGTGACTCTTGCTTGTTGGGTGACATCAACATGCCCCGGCCCCAATCTATGCCCCAAGGTCCAAAACTGTTTTGATAACCTTGTTAAGTAAACCAAATGCTTCCGCATGTAGATGTCCGACATCTACCCCAAATAATGATGATAACCGACGGCACTCTACTTTGGTAGACCTACCATGCGGTGATCATTATCTTTTGGTGCAACATATGGAAGGGCATGAACACCTAATTTTATGAGGGATTCTATCCTACCAAAGCAACATATGACAAAAACATTGCATAAGAATAAGATAGATAATATCACAGATAAACACATTTAACTGTGAAGTAGTATGGCCCAAACAAATGGTGATCTCCATCTCCATGTAGGTGTAGACGATCTCCATCCTCCACATCACTCCTTTAGGCCACCATGCTTGAAAGCTTGTAACCTCAAAACTAGGCTACTACCTATAATAGCTAGAAATTGAAGATTACAAAGATAGATTCAAGCATTAAGGTCGACACGCAGGTCGTTAAATACAATATAGACAGCTAACAATAGCTGAAATAATCATGACACGCAGGCCATGAACGAATGTTACATGCATCACATACATCTCATACATTCCAATAAGATATAGGGCCATACTATTCACGTCATTCTCTGCAAAAACAAGTTAGACGTAGAATCGTATTCTACCTAACGATGTGAACCCAAGACGCTATACAAGGCGGGTACGCACGAAATTTACACCCTACGAAATTTACAGATCCAATCTATGAAATCGCAATGGAAAAACTATTCGGCACAACCACCTTATGCCGATCCGAGACATTCTCTAGGATGCTAGTTTTTCCACTGGGCCGAGGCCATCAGATCCGTAACCTACTAGTATTCGGCATAACCACCTTATGCCGATCCGAGACAATCTCTAGGGCACTAGTATTCCCACTGGCCCGAGGCTATCAGATTCGTATCCTACTAGTATTCGACATAACCACCTTATGCCGATCCGAGACAATCTCTAGGGCACTAGTAGTGATACAATCTGCGCCTCATCCAACCCCTATTCACCGATTGATCTCATCAACCCGTGCTACCATCGATTCATCACATGAACCGACTGATCTAGACTGTAATAGATCCAATCTACTACAACCGCATATCATCATATGCGCTGATCCAGATCGCAAACTAAGCAAGATGGCTCTGATACCACTGAAGGAACGCGCGTAGGCTACGATAGCAGAAAATAAAAAATTTCTACCGCGCACACCAGGACATCATGCTAAGAAGGGATCATAGATCGTTACCACTAGACGCGCAGCGCAGCGGAAGAAGAGTTGGAGAAGCCGATCCAACCACGCGCGTCGAGGTAGTAGTGGAAGTAGCCGATCGTCCCGAACAGATCGTCTCCTCCACGCGATCAACCACACCACGAGCAGATCCAATCTGTAGTTTGTTGATGCCGATCAACGCCGCAACGAGCAGCGCCTCCACCGGTATCCACACGTCCGGGGCTGGAACTCCGATCGCGAGTGTACCAGCACTCGCGAGCGGCTAGGGTTTGGCTCGGGAGGTGGCGGCTAGGGTTTTGTTCGGGAGGAACATATGCGTGTATCCCTCAGCCCCCCCGCCTCCAAATATATAGACCTCCTCACTTGGGCCTCGTGGACCGAGGCCCAATAGGAGTCTATCCGGATCTCTATCCGAATTGAGCCCACATCCGAATCACATTCGAATTAGTGTTCCAACCCGTTAAGTGTGCGACCCTGTAGGTTCACGTATACTTGGTCGCGACCCGGAAACACCTTTCCGGTCACCCTGTTAATAGCGGCCTCTAGCAAGACATATTAACCCCAAAGTATACGTAAAGATCATATCGGCTGAACCTGTAATGTTCTCATGTACGAATCCTTTTGCCTCACGATATAGATTAAGCTCAAGGCGAGACCTGTGTCATCCTCTTAATGGCTCAATCACTCTCTCGATTCCGTGATGGATTATAAACTTGTGATTGACTCCTCAATCACATTGGCATGGCCATGCACTTTCATAATCCATTACATCGAGGGGCCCAGAGATATCTCTCCCATAAGGAGGGGCAAATTCTATCTTGATCATTCACATCCCACTACATGTTTCATAGCAAACCCGAAGACTACTTTTATGACTACCCAGTTACGGAGTAGTGGTTAGTAGTCCCAAAATAGGCTACTACGCATGTTGGGAACCATGATGATCTCAAGTCTAACGATTCTACATAAACACTACTTGAGACCAACTAATGACACATGGAATCTCTGCAGTGTCTCATGGCGGGTCTACCCAACATATGTTCACTAACACATGTCCATATTATTGATTTGGTATCTCCATACCATGATCCATGAGACATGATCATCAATCAATACATATGCTGATCTTTGAATCATATATGTTCCTCATATGATATATGATCAGGGATCATTTAGAAATAGCAACATTTTGGCATTAAGAGTCTCATGAATAAGTCACATACTCATTGATCAATAATGATAATGTCTATTTCAAGGAACAAAGCAATGTATCATAAACATAGTATGTGATATATTCAACATCTCCATGTTGCCTCTAGGGCATATCACCAACACCCACTTTCCACTGGTGGCACCTAAACTAGACTATCATAAGTTAGTCAGCTAGGTCGTACCCATATAGACCTGTGGTTGTACGGTTAATGCTCAGTTTGGACAAACACAAGCGTCGGTCCTTAATTGACTAGGGTGGAACATACTCTTTACAAGATCTCGTGCTTCCTGCACCAATCCAAACTAACCATCCACCCTAATCTAAACCAATTTTCACATTTTAGTTTATTTTAAAAGAACAGTGGCAACTCCAATTACCACAAATTTTCATAAACACAGGGTATTACAATAATTCATAATTTCCCATTTGCAAGATTTGTGAGGTATTCAATAGCATGGCTAAGCATTGTTCTACCATTCTAATACCAACAATTTAATATATTACTCTCATTAGTGAGTCAAAGGAATTTCTAGGGTTGCAAAGGTACATGGCATTGGAATTCAAATGAGGGCATAACAAGGTTGGATATAACTAATGCCTTAAGATTTGAACTAATATTTTATATAAATAGCAATGCACATAATTTAAAATAATTAAAATATTTCAAAATCATAGGTTCGAGATGATCAAAGAAGACTTGCCTTCTTGCCGGGTTTCTGGGTCTTCTTGTTGCTGTGAAGAGGGATCGTCGACAACGTTGGAATCTACGCGAGAAAAGACGAAGCAAACAAAGCAAATAAATACAAACAAAAATTCAAATAAAATCAAAAATTTAACAGAGGCCATAGTTGGATAGGTTATGATTTTAGATGAATTTAGAAGAAAGAATCAACGGATTCGGAGTTCACACGAGGGAGAACGAATATCTGGAAGATCAGTTGGGAAACGAAATTACTGAGACAATATTTGGACCAAGGAAAATGGAATGGATTTTATGGAGATTTGGCAAGATTTGAATTTGAATTTTGAAAGTGCACAGGAAATTTGGAATGGAACCGAGGCTTTGAAATTAAACTAGGCATTGGAATTTGAAATTTAAATATTTGAAATATCAAATAAATTTCAAATATTTAAAAGGATGGAAGAAATGGATAGTTTGGAATTTTTGATGAATTTAGAAATTTGAATGGGCTCAAAATGAGTTAAAATGAGGGAGAACGGGCTCCGGGAAGATTGAAAAGAGAGAAAATGGAAAAAGATGATTTTTCTGGAATTATTTTTCTAAAGGAAATTCTGGATTTATTGCGTCAGCAGGGAATTTGATTTCGGCTGATTTATTTTTCAACAGAAAAATCGATTTACTGCGCCACGCTGACGTCAGCCCTGAGGGGGTTTGACTGACCGGTGGACCCCGGGTCTATGGACCGGGTCCACGGGTGGCAGAGGCGGCTGAGGTGGCACGGGGGACAGCTGGCGCGGGCGTGGCGCTGACGGGGCAGGGGCGGCCGAGGTGGCGCCCACCGAGCAGCCACGCGGCCGCCACGTAGGCGAGGCGTGCTGACGTGGCCCGGCCGGCCGAGGTAGCGCTCGGGGACGGCGGGCTCGCCGGCGCTCCGGCGGCTGGCGGCGGACGGCGATGGCCGGGGAAGGAAGAGGAGCGCATGGGGGTCACGGGGAAAGGGTGCGGGCTCACCAAGGGCGGTCGGAGGCGGTCGGCGGCGTGAAGAGGCGACGGCGCGGTTCGGGTAACCGGTGAAGTCGGCCTTCGGGTGGCGCTCGAGCTCGGCGGAGGGGCGGGGAAGATGGGCGAAGGCTCGGGGATGCCGAAGGTGGTGCCTGCGAGGTGTGGGGGCAACCGGAGCGGCGGCAATGGCTCGCCGGAGGAGCTCGTCGGCGCGCGCACGGGGCAGCTCGGTGCGGGGCTAATCGGCTCACCGGAGAGGGAAGAAGAGAGCGGGAGGAGGATAGGCGGAAGGAGGAGGTGTTCGGGTGGGGTTTAAATAGGGCGGAGGGGGAAGCACGTGCGCGCAATCCCTCGCCGGAGATGGCGGCCGGAAAATGGAAGGGGAGAGGAAGAAAGGAAAGAGGGGGGCTGCGGAAGGAAGGAAATCGGGGGAGGAAGAAAAGGAAGGGGTGCGGGTCGCACGGGCGGCGGAAAAAAGGAAAGCAATCCCGCGGGCGAGGGGCGGCGGTTGCGGGGAAGACGGAGGCGGCGTGCGGAGGAAGAAGGTGGGCGGGGAAGACGGAGCTGACAGGTGGGCCCGGGCGGTCAGCAGGATAGGAGGCGCGGCGCGGCTGACGGGTGGGCCGGAGTGAGGAGAGAGAGAGAAAAGCGGGGGCACGGGTGCTGCGGATGTGGCCGCCTGGCCGAGGGCGGGGATCGGGCGGCCAAGAGAGGGGGGCGAGGCGCGGACGGGCCAGATGGGTCGACGCGCGACGGAGGGGGAATCCGGGCCGGCCAGGTGGCGAGCGGGGAGGAGGGGGAGGCGGGATCCGGGCGGCGGCGTGGGCGGCAATCCGGCCGTCCACGTGGCGGCCAGAGGGAGGAGGAGGGATTTTAATTTCTGATTTTTGATTTCAGATTTTTAGAAATGGCCAGAAAATCCAAATAAGCTCAGAAAAATATGAAATAAATTCCAAAAATTCCAGAAAATACACAGAAGTTTCTGGAGACATTTTGGACTTAGTAAAAATACTTCCAACTAATGTTGGTATTTAATTTTTCATACTTGAAATACTTTTTATTTTCAAAAATAGGTTTTAAACTCCAGAAAATCCAGGAAACCAGATAAAAGCCAAATAACTCCAAATAATTAATTTGAATTAGGATTTTTATAGAAATTCAAAATATCTTTTTATTTAATAATATTTTTAGGTTTTACTTAAAATACTTTTCAAATCTAGCTTTTTCAAAAACAGAAATTCAGGGCAAATCCAAATAAAACTCAAATACTTTAAAATAATTAATTTGAATTTAAATTTTTCAGAAATCGAAATTTTGGGATGTTACAATACCTCAATCCCTTAAGGATAACAACTCGAAATTCATATCACACCCACACATACTCATTTGCTGCACCTCAAGGATGCTATCCCGATCATCACACAATTTGGATTCCACTCTGATCCACTATTCCCACACAGAGACGCTGAGCCTCTAAGGTTCTAGCATAACAAAAGGTAAAGCTCAGACTCAGTTTTCAAGACTACTACAATAACTCCCCGTATAAAGATAGGGAAATCCTCAGGTGAAAATCCAACTATTTCACAATTTACACACACACAATTGTTAACATCAACAAATTATTTAGCTCCAAAACAAACATTCTATTTAAATCAAATTCTTCCCAAGGATTATCTTATGAAAACAATATTTCATCCAATGTACCATAAACATTGTGATATTTATGGCTTCCGCAAAAAAACATCTACCAGACCACCACTATCCAGTTGCCATCACGCAACAAAGAAAACCTGACAACTCAAATCGGTTATACCCTTTTCTTAGAAGAAGAGGTAAGAAGAAATAAATTCCAGCACACAGAAAATTGCTATCATTCACAGTAACCATAAGACCAAGAGAAGAAAAAAAAATAAATAGCAATGAGGCTGGAAAACACAAAACGAGATCATCCGTACCTCAAATACTTCTAGTACACTTTTCTTTTAACAAGAAATAATTAATTTTTTTATTACCGCATCCCGCCAGTTCCAACAAAAGAGTCTTGAGACCACAACACAAGGTTTAGCAAAACAATACTAAAAATATTCAACACGTCGCTTTACTCAAAGCAATCTCGGCTACTACACAAGTCATAAGGTCCAAAAAGATCCCAACCACAAATCTCAAATCCTTTAAGTCAATTAGTATCATGGAACTAACAAATTCCTTTATTTAAAAAAACATCAACACCATAATCACAACTGCATGCTATCAATTGTATTAACAACAAGATAAAATACTCTTTGCAAGAATCATCATATCCTCTTCTTCATATTTTTCCAAAAGGAACACCATAAATCACTTCATCATGTTCTTATTATCTAAGTAAGATTCCAACTACTTAATCTAGGAAAACCTAGTGCATAAGCCACCATAATAAAACAAAGCTCTTAAACAAGATGATACTAGAACATGACAATCTCACAAAACATGGTAGTATAAATCTCTTATTAGATTTCATACATTCAATTCTTATTGATGCTCAACTCTAATTTAGCACAAATCGAATGCACTCTAGTCATTACTGGCAATAATTGATTATTATTTTGTCATAACAGCATTCATGATCCTAACTCTGTTTTGCAATCATAAAAACAATCATGAGCATAGATTCAATATCCCACCTTACGTTCAGAAATTTAGAACGAAATAGCTTTAAACTTCAATAATACCAGCTTTATAAGACAAGATTCCACAAGTCAATACATCAACCTTCATCTATTTCTTTATACATGTGTCAATAATTTAACATGGAATAAGTTACATGAATTTAGCAGTTGTACATGCTCAATAAGTATGTAAGGAGAGGACATATTAAAGGTTAATATTACCTAGGCAATATTCTAACACCTCCTAACTTAACCATCTTGAATGGTCAGATTAATTATTTAAGATCAATCAATCCAATCTACACGGCAAGTTGGGAATTTAAACAACCACAATAATGAAACCATTTTTTTTTATATTCCTCTATAACTGCATGAGTTCTAAACATGTATTCACAAATTCTTAGCCACAATTCTTCAAGAAACTACAATAGGACAAAATCATATTAATCAACTTCACTTCTAAGGATGTTGGTAGAAATTATTTATGCACCACGCTAGCATCTCAACTTGATAATTCACAACTTATCAATTATTTACATAATTGCACCTCCTACTTAGACACAACAAAACACCACAAAGGGTTTTAACACTTCCTTTTAGAAAAGAGAGGAATCAAACCTCAACATTCGAAATAACCCAAAAAAAAATGCATAGAGCCACAGCTTCCACAAGTTAACGAACTTCCAACATAAAGCTTTGATTTTTTTTTCAAAAAAATGTCAAACGAATAAATGAGCCATGTTTTTCAATAAGAAAGATAGAAACAACAATGAAATATCCATCTCGCAAAATAACACTACTCACGAGCAACAAAAGCAACTCATCATTAAAAAAGAAACAATATTTGTCTCAAGGACAATTAAAGGCCTACTGGCACCCAACAACTGCAATGAACCGCTAACTCAATAGAAATTTATTAACCGCAATAGGCCAAGAATTGGCCAAAATCAACTCAAGGAAGATAACAACTTTTCTAAAGAAACTCACTCACAACATCTGCAACTAAGTTACCCGAGGTAACTACATCGCTATCCCCATACCGCGAACAGTGGTATAAACTAGCAATGCCAAGGCAGCAACTACAACCTCTACATCTTATCATTGACTATCCTCACTCATAACAGTCATAGAAGCAAATCATAATTGTTGTGGCTACAGACCAAACAGAGAGAGAGAGATGGTAGTGGAGAGTGATGAAGATAAGTGTAATGGCCTGGGTCCTCCCCAAGGCTTACTCATATATATATACACATGAGGAGTGCTTTTACAGCTATACCCTTACATCTGGTTATCCCCTCTGGGGGCAGTTATGTCATTACACATGGCCTATTCCGGGCCTTATAATCTCCTACCAGGCCTGCTGGGTTTAGGTGGGGGCCACCCCTACGACAGGAGCCTCTCATGGTGAAGGGCTTCACAGGGCCGAAGCCATGTCGTCGAGTCCTTTGGCCCCCTCCATCCCATGCGGCCTGTGAATTCCTCCAAGCTTGTGGTTGGGGAGCCTGAAATCTGGGATGGTGGTAGCGGAAGGTGGCGCCAAGTCGAAGTGGGCGCGCGCGCTCCGTCCCCTACCCTTCGAACGGGTGGCAGTGAAGCTGGCGCCCAAGTCGAAGTAGGCGCGCGCGCTCCGTCCCCTACCCTTCGAACAGGTGGCAGCGAAGCTGGCGCCTAGTTGAAGTACACGCGCGCGCTCCGTCCCCTACCCTTCGAACGGGTGGCGGCGAAGCTGGCGCCTAGTCGAAGTAGACGCGCGCGCTCCGTCCCCTACCCTTCGAACGGGTGGCGGCGAAGCTGGCGCCTAGTCGAAGTAGACGCGCGCGCTCCGTCCCCTACCCTTCGAACGGGTGGCGGCGAAGCTGGCGCCTAGTCGAAGTAGACGCGCGCGCTCCGTCCCCTACCCTTCGAACGGGTGGCGGCGAAGCTGGCGCCTAGTCGAAGTAGACGCGCGCGCTCCGTCCCCTACCCTTCGAACGGGTGGCCGCGAAGCTGGCGCCTAGTCCAAGTAGACGCGCGCGCTCCGTCCCCTACCCTTCGAACGGGTGGCAGCGAAGCTGGCGCCCAAGTCGAAGTAGACGCGAGCGCTCCGTCCCCTACCCTTCGAACGGGTGGCAGCGAAGCTGGCGCCTAGTCAAAGTAGACGCGCGCGCTCCGTCCCCTACCCGTCGAACGGGTGGCGGCGAAGCTGGCGCCTAGTCGAAGTAGACGCGCGCGCTCCGTCCCCTACCCGTCGAACGGGTGGCGGCGAAGCTGGCGCCTAGTCGAAGTAGACGCGCGCGCTCCGTCCCCTACCCTTCGAACGGGTGGCGGCGAAGCTGGCGCCTAGTCGAAGTAGACGCGCGCGCTCTGTCCCCTACCCTTCGAACGGGTGGCGGCGAAGCTGGCGCCGAGTCGAAGTAGACGCGCGCGCTCCGTCCCCTACCCTTCGAACGGGTGGCGGCGAAGCTGGCGCCCAGTCAAAGTAGACGCGCGCGCTCCGTCCCCTACCCTTCGAACGGGTGGCCGCGAAGCTGGCGCCAAGTCCAAGTAGACGCGCGCGCTCCGTCCCCTACCCTTCGAACGGGTGGCAGCGAAGCTGGCGCCCAAGTCGAAGTAGACGCGCGCGCTCCGTCCCCTACCCTTCGAACGGGTGGCAGCGAAGCTGGCGCCTAGTCGAAGTAGACGCGCGCGCTCCGTCCCCTGCCCTTCGAACGGGTGGCGGCGAAGCTGGCGCCTAGTCGAAGTAGACGCGCGCGCTCCGTCCCCTTCCCTTCGAACGGGTGGCCGCGAAGCTGGCGCCGAGTCGAAGTAGACGCGCGCGCTCCGTCCCCTACCCGTCGAACGGGTGGCGGCAAAGCTGGCGCCCAGTCGAAGTAGACGCGCGCGCTCCGTCCCCTACCCTTCGAACGGGTGGCGGCGAAGCTGGCGCCTAGTCGAAGTAGACGCGCGCGCTCCGTCCCCTACCCTTCGAACGGGTGGCGGCGAAGCTGGCGCCTAGTCGAAGTAGACGCGCGCGCTCCGTCCCCTACCCTTCGAACGGGTGGCCGCGAAGCTGGCGCCTAGTCCAAGTAGACGCGCGCGCTCCGTCCCCTACCCTTCGAACGGGTGGCAGCGAAGCTGGCGCCCAAGTCGAAGTAGACGCGAGCGCTCCGTCCCCTACCCTTCGAACGGGTGGCAGCGAAGCTGGCGCCTAGTCAAAGTAGACGCGCGCGCTCCGTCCCCTACCCGTCGAACGGGTGGCGGCGAAGCTGGCGCCTAGTCGAAGTAGACGCGCGCGCTCCGTCCCCTACCCGTCGAACGGGTGGCGGCGAAGCTGGCGCCTAGTCGAAGTAGACGCGCGCGCTCCGTCCCCTACCCTTCGAACGGGTGGCGGCGAAGCTGGCGCCTAGTCGAAGTAGACGCGCGCGCTCTGTCCCCTACCCTTCGAACGGGTGGCGGCGAAGCTGGCGCCGAGTCGAAGTAGACGCGCGCGCTCCGTCCCCTACCCTTCGAACGGGTGGCGGCGAAGCTGGCGCCCAGTCGAAGTAGACGCGCGCGCTCCGTCCCCTACCCTTCGAACGGGTGGCCGCGAAGCTGGCGCCAAGTCCAAGTAGACGCGCGCGCTCCGTCCCCTACCCTTCGAACGGGTGGCAGCGAAGCTGGCGCCCAAGTCGAAGTAGACGCGCGCGCTCCGTCCCCTACCCTTCGAACGGGTGGCAGCGAAGCTGGCGCCTAGTCGAAGTAGACGCGCGCGCTCCGTCCCCTGCCCTTCGAACGGGTGGCGGCGAAGCTGGCGCCTAGTCGAAGTAGACGCGCGCGCTCCGTCCCCTTCCCTTCGAACGGGTGGCCGCGAAGCTGGCGCCGAGTCGAAGTAGACGCGCGCGCTCCGTCCCCTACCCGTCGAACGGGTGGCGGCAAAGCTGGCGCCCAGTCGAAGTAGACGCGCGCGCTCCGTCCCCTACCCTTCGAACGGGTGGCGGCGAAGCTGGCGCCTAGTCGAAGTAGACGCGCGCGCTCCGTCCCCTACCCTTCGAACGGGTGGCGGCGAAGCTGGCGCCTAGTCCAAGTAGACGCGTGCGCTCCGTCCCCTACCCTTCGAACGGGTGGCGGCGAAGCTGGCGCCTAGTCCAAGTAGACGCGCGCACTCCGTCCCCTACCCGTCGAACGGGTGGCGGCGAAGCTGGCGCCGAGTCGAAGTAGACGCGCGCGCTCCGTCCCCTACCCTTCGAACGGGTGGCAGCGAAGCTGGCGCCTAGTCCAAGTAGACGCGCGCGCTCCGTCCCCTACCCGTCGAACGGGTGGCCGCGAAGCTGGCGCCCAGTCGAAGTAGACGCGCGCGCTCCGTCCCCTACACTTCAAACGGGTGGCCGCGAAGCTGGCGCCTAGTCCAAGTAGAGGCGCGCGCTCTGTCCCCTACCCTTCGAACGGGTGGCAGCGAAGCTGGCGCCCAAGTCGAAGTAGACGCGCGCGCTCCGTCCCCTACCCTTCGAACGGGTGGCAGCGAAGCTGGCGCCTAGTCTAAGTAGACGCGCGCGCTCCGTCCCCTACCCGTCGAACGGGTGGCGGCGAAGCTGGCGCCTAGTCGAAGTAGACGCGCGCGCTCCGTCCCCTACCCTTCGAACGGGTGGCCGCGAAGCTGGCTCCTAGTCGAAGTAGACGCGCGCGCTCCCTCCCCTACCCTTCGAACGGGTGGCGGGGAAGCTGGCGCCTAGTCGAAGTAGACGCGCGCGCTCCGTCCCCTACCCTTCGCACGGGTGGCGGCGAAGCTGGCGCCTAGTCGAAGTAGACGCGCGCGCTCCGTCCCCTACCCATCGAACGGGTGGCCGCGAAGCTGGCGCCTAGTCCAAGTAGACGCGCGCGCTCCGTCCCCTACCCTTCGAACGGGTGGCAGCGAAGCTGGCGCCCAAGTCGAAGTAGACGCGCGCGCTCCGTCCCCTACCCTTCGAACGGGTGGCAGCGAAGCTGGCGCCTAGTCCAAGTAGACGCGCGCGCTCCGTCCCCTACCCGTCGAACGGGTGGCCGCGAAGCTGGCGCCTAGTCAAAGTAGACGCGCGCGCTCCGTCCCCTACACTTCAAACGGGTGGCCGCGAAGCTGGCGCCTAGTCCAAGTAGAGGCGCGCGCTCTGTCCCCTACCCTTCGAACGGGTGGCAGCGAAGCTGGCGCCCAAGTCGAAGTAGACGCGCGCGCTCCGTCCCCTACCCTTCGAACGGGTGGCAGCGAAGCTGGCGCCTAGTCTAAGTAGACGCGCGCGCTCCGTCCCCTACCCGTCGAACGGGTGGCGGCGAAGCTGGCGCCTAGTCGAAGTAGACGCGCGCGCTCCGTCCCCTACCCTTCGAACGGGTGGCCGCGAAGCTGGCTCCTAGTCGAAGTAGACGCGCGCGCTCCTCCCCTACCCTTCGAACGGGTGGCGGGGAAGCTGGCGCCTAGTCGAAGTAGACGCGCGCGCTCCGTCCCCTACCCTTCGCACGGGTGGCGGCGAAGCTGGCGCCTAGTCGAAGTAGACGCGCGCGCTCCGTCCCCTACCCATCGAACGGGTGGCCGCGAAGCTGGCGCCTAGTCCAAGTAGACGCGCGCGCTCCGTCCCCTACCCTTCGAACGGGTGGCAGCGAAGCTGGCGCCCAAGTCGAAGTAGACGCGCGGCGCTCCGTCCCCTACCCTTCGAACGGGTGGCAGCGAAGCTGGCGCCCTAGTCGAAGTAGACGCGCGCGCTCCGTCCCCTACCCTTTCGAACGGGTGGCGGCGAAGCTGGCGCCTAGTCGAAGTAGACGCGCGCGCTCCGTCCCCTACCCTTCGAACGGGTGGCGGCGAAGCTGGCGCCTAGTCCAGAAGTAGACGCGCGCGCTCCGTCCCCCTACCCTTCGAACGGGTGGCGGCGAAGCTGGCGCCTAGTCCAAGTAGACGCGCGCGCTCCGTCCCCTACCCGTCGAACGGGTGGCGGCGAAGCTGGCGCCTAGTCGAAGTAGACGCGCGCGCTCCGTCCCCTACCCTTCGAACGGGTGGCCGCGAAGCTGGCGCCTAGTCCAAGTAGACGCGCGCGCTCCGTCCCCTACCCGTCGAACGGGTGGCCGCGAAGCTGGCGCCTAGTCGAAGTAGACGCGCGCGCTCCGTCCCCTACACTTCGAACGGGTGGCAGCGAAGCTGGCGCCTAGTCGAAGTAGACGCGCGCGCTCCGTCCCCTACCCTTCGAACGGGTGGCAGGCGAAGCTGGCGCCTAGTCGAAGTAGACGCGCGCGCTCCGTCCCCTACCCTTCGAACGGGTGGCCGCGAAGCTGGCGCCTAGTCCAAGTAGACGCGCGCGCTCCGTCCCCTACCCGTCGAACGGGTGGCCGCGAAGCTGGCGCCTAGTCGAAGTAGACGCGCGGCGCTCCGTCCCCTACCCTTCGAACGGGTGGCAGCGAAGCTGGCGCCTAAGTCGAAGTAGACGCGCGCAGCTCCGTCCCCTACCCTTCGAACGGGTGGCAGGCGAAGCTGGCGCCTAGTCGAAGTAGACGCGCGCGCTCCGTCCCCTACCCTTCGAACGGGTGGCGGCGAAGCTGGCGCCTAGTCGAAGTAGACGCGCGCCAGCTCCGTCCCCTACCCGTCGAACGGGTGGCCCGGCGAAGCTGGCGCCTAGTCCGAAGTAGACGCGCAGCGCTCCGTCCCCTACCCTTCGAACGGGTGGCCGGCGAAGCTGGCGCCTAGTCGAAGTAGACGCGCTGCGCTCCGTCCCCTACCCTTCGAACGGGTGGCGGGCGAAGCTGGCGCCGAGTCGAAGTAGACTGCGCGCAGCCTCCGTCCACCTACCCTTTCGAACGGGTGGCGGCGAAGCTGGCGCCTAGTCGAAGTAGACGCGCGCGCTCCGTCCCCCTACCCTTCGAACGGGTGGCGGCGAAGCCTGGCGCCCAGTCGAAGTAGACGCGCGCGCTCCGTCCCCTACCCTTCGAACGGGTGGCGGCGAAGCTGGCGCCCAGTCGAAAGTAGACGCGCGCGCTCCGTCCCCTACCCCTTCGAACGGGTGGCGGCGAAGCTGGCGCCCTAGTCGAAGTCGACGCGCGCGCTCCGTCCCCTACCTTCGAACGGGTGGGCGGCGAAGCCTGGCGCCTAGTCGAAGTAGACGCGCGCGCTCCGTCCCCTACCCTTCGAACGGGTGGCGGCGAAGCTGGCGCCTAGTCGAAGTAGACGCGCGCGCTCCGTCCCCTACCCTTCGAACGGGTGGCGGCGAAGCTGGGCGCCTAGTCGAAGTAGACGCGCGCGCTCCGTCCCCTACCCTTCGAACGGGTGGCAGCGAAGCTGGCGCCTAGTCGAAGTAGACGCGCGCGCTTCCGTCCCTACCCTTCGAACGGGTGGCGGCGAAGCTGGCGCCTAGTCGAAGTAGACGCGCAGCGGCTCCGTCCCCTACCCTTCGAACGGGTGGCCGCGAAGCTGGCGCCTAGTCGAAGTAGACGCGCAGCGCTCCGTCCCCTACCCTTCGAACGGGTGGCAGCGAAGCTGGCGCCTAGTCGAAGTAGACGCGCGCCGCTCCGTCCCCTACCCTTCGAACGGGTGGCGCGAAGCTGGCGCCTAGTCGAAGTAGACGCGCGCGCTCCGTCCCCTACCCTTCGAACGGGTGGCCGCGAAGCTGGCGCCTAGTCGAAGTAGACGCGCGCGCTCCGTCCCTTACCCTTCGAACGGGTGGCCGCGAAGCTGGCGCCTAGTCGAAGTAGACGCGCGCAGCTCTGTCCCGTACTACCCTTCGAACGGGTGGCAGGCGAAGCTGGCGCCAAGTCAAAGTAGACGCGTGCGCTCTCGTCCCCTACCCTTCGAACGGGTGGCAGCGAAGGCTGGCGCCTAGTCGAAGTAGACGCGCGGCGCTCCTGTTCTTACCCTTCGAACTGGTGGCAGCGAGCTGGCGCCAAGTCAAGTAGACGCGCGCGCATCCGTCCCCTACCCTTCGAACGGGTGGCGAGCGAAGCTGGCAGCCTAGTCGAAGTAGACGCGCGCGCTCCGTCCCCTTACACCTGTCGAACGGGGTGGCAGCGAAGCTGGCGCCTAGTCGAAGTAGACGCGCCGCGCTCCGTCCCCTACACTTCGAACGGGTGGCAGCGAAGCTGGCGCCTAGTCAAGTAGACGCGCTCGCGCTCCGTCCCCTACCCTTCGACGGGTGGCGGCGAAGCTGGCGCCTAGTCGAATGGTAGACGCGCGCGCTCCGTCCCCTAACCTGCGAACGGGTGGCGCGAAGCTGGCGCCTAGTCAAGTAGACCGCGCGCGCTCCGTCCCTACCCTTCGAACGGGTGGCGACGAAGCTGGCGCCTAGTCGAAGTAGACGCGCGCGCTCCGTCCCCTACCCTTCGAACGGTGGCCGCGAAGCTGGCGCCTAGTCCAAGTAGACGCGCGCGCATCCGTCCCCTACCCTTCGAACGGTTGCAGCGAAGCTGGCGCCAAGTCAGTAGACGCGCGCGCTCCGTCCCCTACCCTTCGAACGGTTGGCAGCGAAGCTGGCGCCCAGTCGAAGTAGACGCGCGCGCTCCGTCCCCTACCCTTCGAACGGGTGGCCGCGAAGCTGGCGCCGAGTCGAAGTAGACGCGCGCGCTCCGTCCCCTACCCTTCGAACGGGTGGCAGCCGAAGCTGGCGCCTAGTCGAAGTAGACGCGCGCAGCTCCGTCCCCTACCCTTCGAACGGGTGGCAGCGAAGCTGGCGCCTAGTCGAAGTAGACGCGCGCGCTCCGTCCCCTACCCTTCGAACGGGTGGCGGCGAAGCCTGGGCTGCCTAGTCGAAGTAGACGCGCGCGCTCCGTCCCCTACCCTTCGAACGGGTGGCGGCGAAGCTGGCGCCTAGTCGAAGTAGACGCGCGCGCTCCGTCCCCTACCCTTCGAACGGGTGGCGGCGAAGCTGGCGCCCAAGTCGAAGTAGACGCGCGCGCTCCGTCCCCTACCCTTCGAACGGGTGGCCGCGAAGCTGGCGCACTAGTCAAGAAGTAGACCGCGCGCGCTCCGTCCCCTTACCTTCGAACGGGTGGCGGCGAAGCTGGCGCCCAAGTCGAAGTAGACGCGCGCGCTCCGTCCCCTACCCTTCGAACGGGTGGCAGCGAAGCTGGCGCCTAGTCGAAGTAGACGCGCGCGCTCCGTCCCCTACCCTTCGAACGGGTGGCGGCGAAGCTGGCGCCCTAGTCGAAGTAGACGCGCGGCGCTCCGTCCCCTACCCTTCGAACGGGTGGCGCGAAGCTGGCGCCTAGTCGAGAGTAGACGCGCGCGCTCCGTCCCCTACCCTTCGAACGGGTGGCGGCGAAGCTGGCGCCTAGTCGAAGTAGACGCGCGCGCTCCGTCCCCTACCCTTCGAACGGTGGCCGCGAAGCTGGCGCCTAGTCCGAAGTAGACGCCGCGCTCCGTCCCCTACCCTTCGAACGGGTGGCAGCGAAGCTGGCGCCCAAGTCGAAGTAGACGCGCGCGCTCCGTCCCCTTACCCTTCGAACGGGTGGCGGCGAAGCTGGCGCCTAGTCGAAGTAGACGCGCGCGCTCCGTCCCCTACCCTTCGAACGGGTGGCCGCGAAGCTGGCGCCCTAGTCGAAAGTAGAACGCGCGCGCTCCGTCCCCTACCCTTCGAACGGGTGGCAGCGAAGCTGGCGCCTAGTCGAAGTAGACGCGCGCGCTCCGTCCCCTACCCTTCGAACGGGTGGCAGCGAAGCTGGCGCCTAGTCGAAGTAGACGCGCGCGCTCCGTCCCCTACCCTTCGAACGGGTGGCAGCGAAGCTGGCGCCTAGTCGAAGTAGACGCGCGCGCTCCGTCCCCTACCCTTCGAACGGGTGGCAGCGAAGCTGGCGCCTAGTCGAAGTAGACGCGCGCGCTCCGTCCCCTACCCTTCGAACGGGTGGCAGCGAAGCTGGCGCCTAGTCGAAGTAGACGCGGCGCTCCGTCCCCTACCCTTCGAACGGGTGGCAGCGAAGCTGGCGCCTAGTCGAAGTAGACGCGCGCGCTCCGTCCCCTACCCTTCGAACGGGTGGCAGCGAAGCTGGCGCCTAGTCGAAGTAGACGCGCGCGCTCCGTCCCCTACCCTTCGAACGGGTGGCAGCGAAGCTGGCGCCTAGTCGAAGTAGACGCGCGCGCTCCGTCCCCTACCCTTCGAACGGGTGGCAGCGAAGCTGGCGCCTAGTCGAAGTAGACGCGCGCGCGCTCCGTCCCCTACCCTTCGAACGGGTGGCAGCGAAGCTGGCGCCTAGTCGAAGTAGACGCGCGCGCTCCGTCCCCTACCCTTCGAACGGGTGGCAGCGAAGCTGGCGCCTAGTCGAAGTAGACGCGCGCGCTCCGTCCCCTACCCTTCGAACGGGTGGCAGCGAAGCTGGCGCCTAGTCGAAGTAGACGCGCGCGCTCCGTCCCCTACCCTTCGAACGGGTGGCAGCGAAGCTGGCGCCTAGTCGAAGTAGACGCGCGCGCTCCGTCCCCTACCCTTCGAACGGGTGGCAGCGAAGCTGGCGCCTAGTCGAAGTAGACGCGCGCGCTCCGTCCCCTACCCTTCGAACGGGTGGCAGCGAAGCTGGCGCCTAGTCGAAGTAGACGCGCGCGCTCCGTCCCCTACCCTTCGAACGGGTGGCAGCGAAGCTGGCGCCTAGTCGAAGTAGACGCGCGCGCTCCGTCCCCTACCCTTCGAACGGGTGGCAGCGAAGCTGGCGCCTAGTCGAAGTAGACGCGCGCGCTCCGTCCCCTACCCTTCGAACGGGTGGCAGCGAAGCTGGCGCCTAGTCGAAGTAGACGCGCGCGCTCCGTCCCCTACCCTTCGAACGGGTGGCAGCGAAGCTGGCGCCTAGTCGAAGTAGACGCGCGCGCTCCGTCCCCTACCCTTCGAACGGGTGGCAGCGAAGCTGGCGCCTAGTCGAAGTAGACGCGCGCGCTCCGTCCCCTACCCTTCGAACGGGTGGCAGCGAAGCTGGCGCCTAGTCGAAGTAGACGCGCGGCGCTCCGTCCCCTACCCTTCGAACGGGTGGCAGCGAAGCTGGCGCCTAGTCGAAGTAGACGCGCGCGCTCCGTCCCCTACCCTTCGAACGGGTGGCAGCGAAGCTGGCGCCTAGTCGAAGTAGACGCGCGCGCTCCGTCCCCTACCCTTCGAACGGGTGGCAGCGAAGCTGGCGCCTAGTCGAAGTAGACGCGCGCGCGCCGTCCCCTACCCTTCGAACGGGTGGCCGCGAAGCTGGCGCCTA